>JASGYR010000082.1:0-210598 GCA_030068185.1 Colletes collaris | reverse complement strand
AGTTAATTTGCAGTTATTTAGTTAGTTTGCAGTTGGTTAGTTAATTTGCAGTTATTTAGTTAGTTTGTCTGTTAGTTAGTTAGTTTGACAGTTAGTTAGTTAGAATGCAGTTAATTACTTAGTTTGTCAGTTAGTTAGTTAGATTGTCCTTTAGTTAGTTAGTTAGTCAGTCAGTTAGTTAGTTAGATTGTCTGTTAGTTAGATTGTTTGTCAGTTAGTTAGTCAGTCTGCATCAAAACTAGTTAGATTGTCAGTTAGTTAGTTAGTTTGCAGTTGGTTGGTTAATTATGCAGTTAGTTAGAATTAGTTTGTCAGTTGAATTAGTTAATTGGTTAGTTATGCGAATTGAATTAGTTAGTTTGTCAGTTAGTAGTTAGATTGTCTGTTAGTTAGTTAGTTTGTCAGTTAGTTAGTTGAATTGTCTGTTAGTTAGTTAGATTAGTTTGTCAGTTAGTTAGTTACTTTGACAGTTACTTAGTTAGTATGCAGTTAATTAGTTAGTTTGTCAGTTAGTTGGTTAGATTGTCTGTTAGTTAGTTAGTTTCACAGTTAGTTAGTTAGTTTGCAGTTAGTTAGTTAATTTGCAGTTATTTAGTTAGTCTGCAGCAAACTAGTTAGTTTGTCAGTTAGTTAGTTAGTTTGCAGTTAGTTAGTTAATTTGCAGTTATTTAGTTAGTTTGTCAGTTAGTTAGTTAGTTTGACAGTTAGTTAGTTAGTATGCAGTTAGTTAGTTTGTTTTTAAGTTAGTTACTTAGTTTGACAGTTAGTTAGTTGGTCTGCAGCAAAGTAGTTAGTTTGTTAGTTAGTTGGTTAGTTTGACCGTTAGTTAGTTAGTATGCAGTTAATTAGTTAGTTTGTCAGTTAGTTAGTTAGATTGTCAGTTAGTTAGTCAGTCTGCATCAAACTAGTTACTTTGTCAGTTAGTTAGTTAATTTGCAGATATTTAGTTAATTTGTAGTTATTTAGTTAGTTTGTCAGTTAGTGTGTTAGTTGTCAGTTAGTTAATTAGTATGCAGCTAGTTAGTTAGTATGCTGTTAGTTAGTTAGTTTGATTTTCTGTTAGTTAGCTAGTTTCTCAGTTAGTTAGTTAGTTTGTCAGTTAGTTAGTTAGTTTGTCGGTTAGTTAGTTAGTCTGTTGCAAACTAGTTAGATTGTCAGTCAGTTAGTTAGCTTGCAGTTAGTTGGTTAATTTGCAGATATTTAGTTAGTTTGTCAGTTAGTTAGTTAGTTTGACAGTTAGTTAGTTAGTATGCAGCTAATTAGTTAGTATGCAGCTAATTAGTTAGTTTGTCAGTTAGTTAGTTAGATTGCCTGTTAGCTAGTTAGCTTGTCAGTTAGTTAGTTAGATTGTCTGTTGGCTACTTAGTTTGTCAGTTAGTTTGTTAGATTGTCTGTTAGCTAGTTAGTTTGTCAGTTAGTTAGTTAGTTCTCAGTTAGTTAGTTAGTATGCAGTTAGTTAGTTAGTATGCAGTTAGTTAGTTAGTTTGTCAGTTAGTTAGTTTGATTTTCTGTTAGTTAGTTAGTTAGGTTGTCAGTTAGTTTGTTAGATTGTCAGTTAGTTTGTTAGTTGTCAGTTAGTTAGTTAGTATGCAGCTAGTTAGTTAGTATGCTGTTAGTTAGTTAGTTTGTCACTTAGTTAGTTTGATTTTCTGTTAGTTAGTTAGTTAGTTTGCAGTTAGTTAGTTAGTTTGTCAGTTAGTTAGTTAGTCTGCAGCAAACTAGTTAGATTGTCAGTTAGTTAGTTAGTTTGCAGTTAGTTAGTTACTTTGACAGTTAGTTTATTAGTTAGTTATTTGTCCAGTTAGTTGGTTAGTTTGTCAGTTAGTTAGTTAGTCTGCTGCAAACTAGTTAGATTGTCAGTTAGTTAGTTAGTTTGCAGTTAGTTAGTTAGTTTGACAGTTAGTTAGTTAGATTGTCTGTTAGTTAGTTAGTTTGTCAGTTAGTTGGTTAGTTTGTCAGTTAGTTAGTTAGTCTGCTGCAAACTAGTTAGATTGTCAGTTAGTTAGTTAGTCTGCTGCAAACTAGTTAGATTGTCAGTTAGTTAGTTAGTTTGCAGTTAGTTAGTTAATTTGCAGTTATTTAGTTAGTTTGTCAGTTAGTTAGTTAGTTTGCAGTTATTTAGTTAATTTGCAGTTATTTAGTTAAGTTGTCGGTTAGTTAGTTAGTTTAACAGTTAGTTAGTTAGTATGCATTTAATTAGTTAGTTTGTCAGTTAGTTAGGTAGATTGTCTGATAGTTAGTTAGTTTCTCAGTTAGTTAGATAGTTTGTCAGTTAGTTAGTTAGTTTGTCGGTTAGTTAGTTAGTCTGCTGCAAACTAGTTAGATTGTCAGTTAGTTAGTTAATTTGCAGTTATGTAGTTAATTTTGGAGTTAGTTAGTTAGTTTGTCAGTTAGTTAGTTTGATTTTCTGTTAGTTAGTTAGTTAGTTTGTCAGTTAGTTAGTTAGATTGTCAGTTAGTTAGTTAGTCTGCAGCAAACTAGTTAGTTTGACAGTTAGTTAGTTAGTCTGCAGCAAACTAGTTAGTTTGTAAGTTAGTTAGTTAGTTTGACAGTTAGTTTGTTAGTTTATCAGTTAGTTAGTTAGTTTGTCAGTTAGTTAGTTAGTTTGCATTCAGTTAGTTAGTCTGCTGCAAACTCGTTAGTTTGTCAGTTAGTTAGTTAGTTTGACAGTTAGTTAGTTAGTCTGCAGCACACTAGTTAGTTTTGTCAGTTAGTTAGTTAGTTTGCAGTTAGTTAGTTAATTTGAAGTTATTTAGTTAGTTTGTCAGTTAGTTAGTTAGTTTGACAATTAGTTTGTTAGTTTGACAGTTAGTTAGATAGTATGCAGCTAATTAGTTAGTTTGTCAGTTAGTTAGTTTGATTGTCTGTTAGCTAGTTAGTTTGTCAGTCAGTTTGTTAGTTTGTCAGTTAGTTAGTTAGTTCGTCGGTTAGTTTGTTAGTCTGCTGCAAACTAGTTATATTGTCAGTTAGTTAGTTAGTTTGCAGTTATTTAGTTAATTTGCAGTTATTTAGTTAGTTTGTCAGTTAGTTAGTTAGTTTGACAGTTAGTTAGTTTGTCAGTTAGTTAGTTAGATTGTCTGTTAGTTAGTTATTTTGACAGTTAGTTAGTTAGTACGCAGATAATTAGTTAGTTTGTCAGTTGGTTAGTTAGTTTGCAGATGGTTAGTTAATTTGCAGCAAAGTAGTTAGTTTGTCAGTTAGTTAGTTAGTTTGACAGTTAGTTAGTTAGTATGCAGTTAATAAGTTAGTTTGTGAGTTAGTTAGTTAGATTGTCTGTTAGTTAGTTAGTTTCTCAGTTAGTTAGTTAGTTTGTCAGTTAGTTAGTTAGTATGCAATTAGATAGTTAGTTTGTCAGTTAGTTAGTTAGATTGTCTGTTACTTAGTTAGTTTGACAGTTAGTTAGTTAGTTTGTCAGTTAGTTAGTTAGTTTGACAGTTTGTTAGTTAGTCTGCAGCAAACTAGTTAGTTTGTAAGTTAGTTAGTTAGTTTGACAGTTAGTTTGTTAGTTTGCCGTTAGTTAGTTAGTCTGCATCAAACTAGTTACTTTGTCAGTTAGTTAGTTAATTTGCAGTTATTTAGTTAATTTGTCAGTTAGTTAGTTAGTTTGTCAGTTAGTTAGTTTGATTTTCTGTTAGTTAGTTAGTTAGTTTGTCAGTTAGTTAGTTAGATTGTCAGTTAGTTAGTTAGTCTGCAGCAAACTAGTTAGATTGTCTGTTAGTTAGTTAGTTTGTCAGTTAGTTAATTAGTTTGACAGTTAGTTAGTCTGCAGCAAAATAGTTAGTTTGACAGTTAGTTAGTTAGTTTGTCGGTTAGTTAGTTAAATTCCATTAGTTAGTTAATTTGTCAGTTAGTTAGTTAGTTTGTCAGTTAGGCAGTTAGTTTGCATAATTAGTTAGTTTGTCAGTTAGTTAGTTAGATTGTCAGTTAGTTAGTTAGTTTCTAATTTATTTAGTTAGTTTGTCAGTTAGTTATTTAGTTTGTCAGATAGTTAGTCAGGTCTGCTGCAAACTAGTTAGTTTGTCAGTTAGTTAGTTAGTTTGCAGTTAGTTAGTTAATTTGCAGTTATTTAGTTAGTTTGTCCAGTTAGTTAGTTAGTTTTGAAACTGGTTATGTCAGTTAGTTGGATTGGTATGCAGTTAATTAGTTAGTTTGTCAGTTAGTTAGTTAGATTGTCTGTTAGTTAGTTAGTTTGTCAGTTACTTAGTTAGTTTGTCAGTTAGTTAGTTAGTCTGCAGCAAACTAGTTAGTTTGTAAGTTAGTTAGTTAGTTTGACAGTTAGTTTGTTAGTTCATCAGTTAGTTAGTTAGTTTGACAGTTAGATAGTTAGTATGCAGTTAGATAGTTAGTTTGTCAGTTAGATAGTTTCATTGTCTGTTACCTAGTTAGTTTGTCAGTTAGTGAGTTAGATTGTCTGTTAGCTAGTTAGATTTTCAGTTAGTTAGTTAGTTGTCAGTTAGTTAGTTAGTATGCAGTTAGCTAGTTAGTATGCAGTTAGTTAGTTAGATTGTCAGTTAGTTAGTTTGATTTTCTGTTAGTTAGTTAGTTAGTTTGCAGTTAGTTAGTCTGCAGCAAACTAGTTAGTTTGTCAGTTAGTTAGTTAGTTTGACAGTTAGTTAGTTAGTCTGCAGCAAAGTAGTTAGTTTGTCAGTTAGTTAGTTAGTTTGCAGTTGGTTAGTTAATTTGCAGCAAAGTAGTTAGTTTGTCAGTTAGTTAGTTAGTTTGACAGTTAGTTAGTTAGTATGCAGTTAATTAGTTAGTTTGTGAGTTAGTTAGTTAGATTGTCTGTTAGTTAGTTAGTTTCTCAGTTAGTTAGTTAATTTGTCAGTTAGTTCGTTAGTTTGTCAGTTAGTTAGTCAGTCTGCATCAAACTAGTTACTTTGTCAGTTAGTTAGTTAATTTGCAGTTATTTAGTTAATTTGTCAGTTAGTTAGTTAGTTTGACAGTTAGTTAGTTAGTACGCAGATAATTAGTTAGTTTGTCAGTTAGTTAGTTAGACTGTCTGTTAGTTAGTTAGTTTCTCAGTTAGTTAGTTAGTTTGTCAGTTAGTTAGTTAGTTTGTCGGTTAGTTAGTTAGTCTGTTGCAAACTAGTTAGATTGTCAGTTAGTTAGTTAGCTTGCAGTTAGTTGGTTAATTTGCAGATATTTAGTTAGTTTGTCAGTTAGTTAGTTAGTTTGAGAGTTAGTTAGTTAGTATGCAGTTAGTTAGTTAGGTTGTAAGTTAGTTACTTAGTTTGACAGTTAGTTAGTTAGTCTGCAGCATAGTAGTTAGATTGTCAGTTAGTTAGTTAGTTTGCAGTTGGTTAGTTAGTTTGTAAGTTAGTTGGTTACTTTGACACTTAGTTAGTTAGTATGCAGTTAATTAGTTAGTTTGTAAGTTAGTTTGTTAGTTTGACAGTTAGTTTGTTAGCTGGCCGTTAGTTAGTTAGTTTATCAGTTAGTTAGTTAGTTTGACAGATAGATAGTTAGTTTGCAGTTAGTTAGTTAGTTTATCAGTTAGTTAGTTAGTTTGACAGATAGATAGTTAGTTTGCAGTTAGTTAGTTAGTTTGCCGTTAGTTAGTTAGTTTGTCAGTTAGTTAGTTAGTTTGACAGTTAGTTAGTTAGTTTGTCAGTTACTTAGTTAGTTTGTCAGTTAGTTAGTTAGTCTGCAGCAAACTAGTTAGTTTGTAAGTTAGTTTGTTAGTTTGACAGTTAGTTTGTTAGTTTGCCGTTAGTTAGTTGGTTTATCAGTTAGTTAGTTAGTTTGACAGATAGATAGTTACTTTGCAGTTAGTTAGTTAGTTTGCCGTTAGTTAGTTAGTTTGTCAGTTAGTTAGTTAGTTTGACAGTTAGTTAGTTAGTATGCAGTTAATTAGTTAGTTTGTCAGTTAGTTAGTTAGATTGTCTGTTAGTTAGTTAGTTTCTCAGTTAGTTAGTTAGGTTGTCAGTTAGTTAGTTTGTTTGCAGTTAGTTAGTTAGTCTGCTGCAAACTAGTTAGATTGTCAGTTAGTTAGTTAGTTTGCAGTTAGTTAGTTAATTTGCAGTTATTTAGTTAGTTTGTCAGTTAGTTAGTTAGTTTGACAGTTAGTTAGTTAGTATGTCAGTTAGTTAGTTAGATTGTCTGTTAGTTAGTTAGTTTGTCAGTTAGTTAGTTAGTTTGCAGTTAGTTAGTTAGTTTGTCAGTTAGTTAGTTAGATTGTCAGTTAGTTAGTTAGTTTGAAGTTAGTTAGTTAGATTGTCAGTTAGTTAGTTAGTCTGCAGCAAACTAGTTAGTTTGTCAGTTAGTTAGTTAGTTTGCAGTTAGTTAGTTAGTCTGCAGCAAACTAGTTAGTTTGTCAGTTAGTTAGTTAGTATGTCAGTTACTTAGTTAGTTTGTCAGTTAGTTAGTTAGTTTGCAGTTGGTTAGTTAATTTGCAGCAAAGTAGTTAGTTTGTCAGTTAGTTAGTTAGTATGCAGTTAATTAGTTAGTTTGTGAGTTAGTTAGTTAGATTGTCTGTTAGTTAGTTAGTTTCAGTTAGTTAGTTAGATTGTCAGTTAGTTAGTTAGATTGTCAGTTAGTTAGTTAGTCTGCAGCAAACTAGTTAGTTTGTCAGTTAGTTAGTTAGTTTGACAGTTAGTTAGTTCGTATGCAGTTAGTTAGTTAGTTTGTCAGTTAGTTAGTTTGATTTTCTGTTAGTTAGTTAGTTAGTTTGCAGTTAGTTAGTTAGTTTGTCAGTTAGTTAGTTAGTCTGCAGCAAACTAGTTAGTTTGTCTGTTAGATAGTTAGTCTGCAGCAAACTAGTTAGTTTGTAAGTTAGTTAGTTAGTTTGACAGTTAGATAGTTAGTATGCAGTTAGATAATTAGTTTGTCAGTTAGTTAGTTAGATTGTCTGTTAGCTAGTTAGTTTGCCAGTTAGTTAGTTAGTTTGACAGTTAGTTAGTTATTCCGCAGCAAACTAGTTAGTTTGTCAGTTAGTTAGTCAGTTTGCAGTTAGTTGGTTAATTTGCAGTTATTTAGTTAGTTTGTCAGTTAGTTAGTTAGTTTGACAGTTAGTTAGTTAGTTTGACAGTTAGTTAGTTAGTATGCAGTTAATTAGTTAGTTTGTCAGATAGTTAGTTAGATTGTCTGTTAGTTAGTTAGTTTCTCAGTTAGTTAGTTAGTTTGTCAGTTAGTTAGTTAGTTTGTCAGTTAGTTAGTTAGTCTGCTGCAAACTAGTTAGATTGTCAGTTAGTTAGTTAGTTTGCAGTTAGTTAGTTAATTTGCAGTTATTTAGTTAGTTTGTCAGTTAGTTAGTTAGTTTGACAGTTAGTTAGTTAGTATGCAGTTAGTTAGTTAGTTTGTAAGTTAGTTAGTTAGTTTGACAGTTAGTTAGTTAGTCTGCAGCAAAGTAGTTAGTTTGTCAGTTAGTTAGTTAGTTTGCAGTTGGTTAGTTAATTTGCAGCAAAGTAGTTAGTTTGTCAGTTAGTTAGTTAGTTTGACAGTTAGTTAGTTAGTATGCAGTTAATTAGTTAGTTTGTGAGTTAGTTAGTTAGATTGTCTGTTAGTTAGTTAGTTTCTCAGTTAGTTAGTTAGTTTGTCAGTTAGTTAGTTAGTTTGTCAGTTAGTTAGTCAGTCTGCATCAAACTAGTTACTTTGTCAGTTAGTTAGTTAATTTGCAGTTAGTTAGTTAATTTGCAGTTATTTAGATAATTTCTCAGTTAGTTAGTTAGTTTGACAGTTAGTTAGTTAGTTTGACAGTTAGTTAGTTAGTATGCAGTTAGTTAGTTAGTTTGTCTGTTAGTTGGTTAGTTTGTCAGTTAGTTAGTTAGTTTGTCAGTTAGTTAGTTAGTTTGACAGTTAGTTAGTTAGTATGCAGTTAATTAGTTAGTTTGTCAGTTAGTTAGTTGGATTGTCTGTTAGCTAGTTAGTTTGTCAGTTAGTGAGTTAGATTGTCAGTTAGTTAGTTAGTTTGTCAGTTAGTTAGTTAGTTTTTCAGTTAGTTAGTTAGTTTGACAGTTAGTTAGTTAGTTAGTATGCAGTTAGTTAGTTAGTTTGTAAGTTAGTTTGTTAGGTTGACAGTTAGTTAATGAGTATGCAGTTAATTAGTTAGTTTTTAAGTTAGTTAGTTAGTTTGACAGATAGTTAGTTAGTCTACATCAAACTTGTTAGTTTGTCAGTTAGTTAGTTAGTTTGCAGTTAGTTAGTTAGTATGCAGTTAGTTAGTTAGTTTGTCAGTTAGTTAGTTAGATTGTCAGTTAGTTAGTTAGTCTGCAGCAAACTAGTTAGATTGTCAGTTAGTTAGTTAGTTTGCAGATAGTTAGTTAATTTGTAGTTATTTAGTTAGTTTGTCAGTTAGTTTGTTAGTTGTCAGTTAGTTAGTTAGTATGCAGTTAGTTAGTTAGTATGCAGTTAGTTAGTTAGTTTGTCAGTTAGTTAGTTAGATTGTCTGTTAGTTAGTTAGTTTGTCAGTTAGTTAGTTAGTTTGTCGGTTAGTTAGTTAGTCTGTTGCAAACTAGTTAGATTGTCAGTTAGTTAGTTAGCTTGCAGTTAGTTGGTTAATTTGCAGATATTTAGTTAGTTTGTCAGTTAGTTAGTTAGTTTGACAGTTAGTTAGTTAGTATGCAGCTAATTAGTTAGTTTGTCAGTTAGTTAGTTAGTTTGACAGTTAGTTAGTTAGTATGCAGTTAGTTAGTTAGTTTGTCAGTTAGTTAGTTAGTTTGACAGTTAGTTAGTTGGTCTGCAGCAAAGTAGTTAGTTTGTAAGTTAGTTGGTTAGTTTGACCGTTAGTTAGTTAGTATGCAGTTAATTAGTTAGTTTGTTAGTTAGTTAGTTAGATTGTCTGTTAGTTAGTTAGTTTGTCAGTTAGTTAGTTAGTTTGTCAGTTAGTTGGTTAGTCTGCAGCAAACTAGTTAGTTTGTCAGTTAGTTAGTTTGTTTGTCGGTTAGTTAGTTAGTCTGCTGCAAACTAGTTAGATTGTCAGTTAGTTAGTTAATTTGCAGTTAGTTAGTTAATTTGCAGTTATTTAGTTAGTTTGTCAGTTAGTTAGTTAGTTTGACAGTTAGTTAGTTAGTTTGTCAGTTAGTTAGTTAGTTTGTCAGTTAGTTAGTTAGTTTGTCAGTTAGTTAGTTAGTTTGCAGTTAGTTAGTTAGTCTGCAGTTAGTTAGTTATTTTGTCAGTTATTTAGTTAGTTTGTCAGTTAGTTAGTTAGTTTGTCAGTTAGTTAGTTAGTCTGCAGCAAACTAGTTAGTTTGTCAGTTAGTTAGTTAGTTTGCAGTTAGTTGGTTAATTTGCAGATATTTAGTTAGTTTGTCAGTTAGTTAGTTAGTTTGACAGTTAGTTAGTTAGTATGCAGCTAATTAGTTAGTTTGTCAGTTAGTTAGTTACATTGTCTGTTAGTTAGTTAGTTTCTCAGTTAGTTAGTTAGTTAGTTTGTCAGTTAGTTAGTTAGTTTGTCGGTTAGTTAGTTAGTCTGCTGCAAACTAGTTAGATTGTCAGTTAGTTAGTTAGTTTGCAGTTAGTTAGTTAATTTGCAGTTATTTAGTTAGTTTGTCAGTTAGTTAGTTAGTTTGACAGTTAGTTAGTTAGTATGCAGTTAATTAGTTAGTTTGTCAGTTAGTTAGTTTGATTGTCTGTTAGTTAGTTAGATTCTCAGTTAGTTAGTTAGTTTGCAGTTAGTTTGTTAGTTTGTCAGTTAGTTAGTTAGTCTGCTGCAAACTAGTTAGATTGTCAGTTAGTTAGTTAGTTTGCAGTTAGTTAGTTAATTTGCAGTTATTTAGTTAGTTTGTCAGTTAGTTAGTTAGTTTGACAGTTAGTTAGTTAGTTTGACAGTTAGTTACTTAGTTTGACAGATAGCTAGTTAGTATGCAGTTAATTAGTTAGTTTGTCAGTTAGTTAGTTAGATTGTCTGTTAGTTAGTTAGTTTGTCAGTTACTTAGTTAGTTTGTCAGTTAGTTAGTTAGTCTGCAGCAAACTAGTTAGTTTGTAAGTTAGTTAGTTAGTTTGACAGTTAGTTAGTTAGTATGCAGTTAATTAGTTTGTCAGTTAGTTAGTTAGATTGTCTGTTAGTTAGTTAGTATTCAGTCAGATAGTTAGTTTGTCAATAAGTTAGTTAGATTCTTTTTTAGTTAGTTAGTTTGACAGTTAGTTAGTTAGATTGTCTGTTAGCTAGTTAGTTTGTCAGTTAGTTAGTTAGTTGTCAGTTAGTTAGTTAGTATGCAGTTAGTTAGTTAGTATGCAGTTAGTTAGTTAATTTGTCAGTTAGTTAGTTTGATTTTCTGTTAGTTAGTTAGTTCGTTTGTCAGTTAGTTAGTTAGATTGACAGTTAGTTAGTTAGTCTGCAGCAAACTAGTTAGATTGTCAGTTAGTTAGTTAGTTTGCAGTTAGTTAGTTAATTTGCAGTTATTTAGTTAGTTTGTCAGTTAGTTAGTTAGTTTGTCGGTTAGTTAGTTAATATGCTGTTAGTAAGTTAGTTTGTCAGTCAGTTCGTTAGTTTGACAGTTAGTTAGTTTGATTGTCTGTTAGTTAGTTAGATAGTTTGTCAGTTTGTTAGTTAGTATGCAGATAGTTAGTTAGTCTGCAGCAAAATAGTTAGTTTGTCAGTTAGTTAGTTAGTTTGCAGTTAGTTAGTTAGTTTGGCAGTTAGTTAGTTAGTCTGCAGCAAACTAGTTAGTTTGTCAGTTAGTTAGTTAGTTTGACAGTTAGTGAGTTAGTCTGCAGCAAACTAGTTAGATTGTCAGTTAGTTAGTTAGTTTGCAGTTAGTTAGTTAATTTGCAGTTATTTAGTTAGTTTCTCAGTTAGTTAGTTAGTTAGTTTGACAGTTAGTTAGTTAGATTGTCTGTTAGTTAGTTAGTTTGTCTGTTAGTTGGTTAGTTTGTCAGTTAGTTAGTTAGTTTGTCAGTTAGTTAGTTAGTTTGTCAGTTAGTTAGTCAGTCTGCATCAAACTAGTTACTTTGTCAGTTAGTTAGTTAATTTGCAGTTATTTAGTTAATTTTTCAGTTAGTTAGTTAGTTTGTCAGTTAGTTAGTTTGATTTTCTGTTAGTTAGTTAGTTAGTTTGTCAGTTAGTTAGTTAGATTGTCAGTTAGTTAGTTAGTCTGCAGCAAACTAGTTAGATTGTCAGTTAGTTAGTTAGTTTGCAGTTAGTTAGTTAGTTTGTAAGTTAGTTAGTTAGTTTGTCAGTTAGTTAGTTAGTTTGACAGTTAGTTAGTTAGTCTGCAGCAAACTAGTTAGTTTGACAGTTAGTTAGTTAGTCTGCAGCAAACTAGTTAGTTTGTCAGTTAGTTAGTTAGTTTGCAGTTAGTTAGTTAGTTTGTCAGTTAGTTAGTTAGTTTGTCTGTTAGTTAGTTAGTTTGTCAGTTAGTTAGTTAGATATGCTGCAAAGTTAGTTAGTTAGTTTCTCAGTTAGTTAGTTAGTATGTCAGTTCGTTTCTTAGTTTGTCAGTTAGTTAGTTAGTCTGCTGCAAACTAGTTAGATTGTCAGTTAGTTAGTTAGTTTGCAGTTAGTTAGTTAATTTGCAGTTATTTAGTTAGTTTGTCAGTTAGTTAGTTAGTTTGACAGTTAGTTAGTTAGTATGCAGTTAGTTAGTTAGTTTTTAAGTTAGTTACTTAGTTTGACAGTTAGTTAGTTGGTCTGCAGCAAAGTAGTTAGTTTGTAAGTTAGTTGGTTAGTTTGACCGTTAGTTAGTTAGTATGCAGTTAATTAGTTAGTTTGTCAGTCAGTTAGTTAGTTTGCAGTTAGTTAGTTAGTCTGCAGCAAACTAGTTAGTTTGTCAGTTAGTTAGTTAATTTGACAATTAGTTATTTAGTTTGCAGTTATTTAGATTGCTTGCAGTTAGTTAGATTGTTAGTTGTCAGTTAGTTAGTTAGTATGCAGTTAGTTAGTTAGTATGCTGTTAGTTAGTTAGTTAGTTAGTTAGTTGTTAGTTAGTTAGTTTCAGTTAGTATAGTTAGTTAGTTAGTTTGTCTGTTAGTTAGTTAGTTTGTCAGTTAGTTAGTTAGTCTGCTGCAAACTAGTTAGTTTGTCAGTTAGTTAGTTAGTTTGTCAGTTAGTTGGTTAATTTGCAGTTATTTAGTTAGTTTGTCAGTTAGTTAGTTAGTTTGACAGTTAGTTAGTTAGTATGCAGTTAATTAGTTAGTTTGTCAGTTAGTTAGTTAGTTTGACAGTTAGTTAGTTAGTATGCAGTTAGTTAGTTAGTTTGTCAGTTAGTTAGTTAGTTTGACAGTTAGTTAGTTGGTCTGCAGCAAAGTAGTTAGTTTGTCAGTTAGTTGGTTAGTTTGCAGTTAGTTAGATAGTTTGCAGAATGTTAGTTAGTTGATCCGTTAGTTTGATAGTTTGTCAGCTGGTTAATTATTTTGTCAGTTAGTTAATTAGATTGTCAGTTAGTTAGTTAGTCTGCAGCAAAATAGTTAGTTTGACAGTTAGTTAGTTAGTTTGTCGGTTAGTTAGTTAGTCTGCTGCAAACTAGTTAGATTGTCAGTTAGTTAGTTAGTTTGACAGTTAGTTAGTTAATTTGCAGTTATTTAGTTAAGTTGTCAGTTAGTTAGTTAGTTTGACAGTTAGTTAGTTAGTTTGACAGTTAGTTTGTTAGTTTATCAGTTAGTTAGTTAGTTTGTCAGTTAGTTAGTTAGTTTGCAGTTAGTTAGTTAGTCTGCTGCAAACTAGTTAGTTAGTTCGTTAGTTAGTTAGTTAGATTGTCAGTTAGTTAGTTAGTCTGCAGCAAACAAGTTAGTTTGTCAGTTAGTTAGTCAGTTTGCAGTTAGTTGGTTAATTTGCAGTTATTTAGTTAGTTTGTCAGTTAGTTAGTTAGTTTGACAGTTAGTTAGTTAGTATGCAGTTAATTAGTTAGTTTGTCAGCTAGTTAGCTACATTGTCTGTTAGTTAGTTACTTTGTCAGATAGATAGTTAGTTTGTCAGTTAGTTAGTTAGATTGTCAGTTAGTTAGTTAGTCTGCAGCAAACAAGTTAGATTGTCAGTTAGTTAGTTTGCAGTTAGTTTGTTAATTTGCAGTTATTTAGTTAATTTGTCAGTTAGTTAGTTAGTTTGACAGTTAGTTAGTTAGTACGCAGATAATTAGTTAGTTTGTCAGTTAGTTAGTTTGATTGTCTGTTAGTTAGTTAGCTTCTCAGTTAGTTAGTTAGTTTGTCAGTTAGTTGGTTAGTTTGTCAGTTAGTTAGTTAGTCTGCTGCAAACTAGTTAGATTGTCAGTTAGTTAGTTAGTTTGCAGTTAGTTAGTTAATTTGCAGTTATTTAGTCAGTTTGTCAGTTAGTTAGTTGGTTTGACAGTTACTTTGTCAGTTAGTTAGTTAGTTTGACAGTTAGTTAGTTAGTATGCAGTTAATTAGTTAGTTTGTCAGTTAGTTAGTTAGATTGTCTGTTAGTTAGTTAGTGTGTCAGTTACTTAGTTAGGTTGTCAGCTAGTTAGTTAGTCTGCAGCAAACTAGTTAGTTAGTAAGTTAGTTAGTTCGTTTGACAGTTAGTTTTTTAGTTTATCAGTTAGTTAGTTAGTTTGACAGTTAGATAGTTAGTATGCAGTTAGATAGTTAGTTTGTCAGTTAGTTAGTTGGATTGTCTGTTAGCTAGTTAGTTTGTCAGTTAGTGAGTTAGATTGTCTGTTAGCTAGTTAGATTTTCAGTTAGTTAGTTAGTTGTCAGTTAGTTAGTTAGTATGCAGTTAGTTAGTTAGTATGCAGTTAGTTAGTTAGATTGTCAGTTAGTTAGTTTGATTTTCTGTTAGTTAGTTAGTTAGTTTGTCAGTTAGTTAGTTAGTCTGCAGGAAACTAGTTAGATTGTCAGTTAGTTAGTTAGTTTACAGATAGTTTGTTAATTTGTAGTTATTTAGTTAGTTTGTCAGTTAGTTTGTTAGTTGTCAGTTAGTTAGTTAGTATGCAGCTAGTTAGTTAGTATGCTGTTAGTTAGTTAGTTTGTCACTTAGTTAGTTTGATTTTCTGTTAGTTAGTTAGTTAGATTGCAGTTAGTTAGTTAGTTTGTCAGTTAGTTAGTCAGTCTGCATCAAACTAGTTACTTTGTCAGTTAGTTAGTTAGATTGTCTGTTTGTTAGTTAGTTTGCCAGTTAGTTAGTTAGTTTGCAATTAGTTAGTTAGTTTGCAGTTGGTTAGTTTGTCTGCAGCAAATCAGTTAGTTTGACAGTTAATTACTTAGTATGCAGTTAGTTAGTTAGTTTGTCAGTTAGTTAGTTAGATTGTCTGATAGTTAGTTAGTTTGTCAGTTAGTTAGTTAGATTGTGGGTTAGTTAGTTAGTTTGTCAGTTAGTTAGTTAGTCTGCAGCAAACTAGTTAGTTTGACAGTTAGTTAGTTAATTTGCAGTTATTTAGTTAATTTGTCAGTTAGTTAGTTAGTTTGTCAGTTAGTTAGTTTGATTTTCTGTTAGTTAGTTAGTTAGTTTGTCAGTTAGTTAGTTAGATTGTCAGTTAGTTAGTTAGTCTGCAGCAAACTAGTTAGATTGTCAGTTAGTTAGTTAGTTTGCAGTTAGTTAGTTAGTCTGCTGCAAACTAGTTAGTTTGTCAGTTAGTTAGTTAGTTTGACAGTTAGTTAGTTAGTCTGCAGCAAACTAGTTAGTTTGTCAGTTAGTTAGTTAGTTTGCAGTTAGTTAGTTAATTTGTCAGTTAGTTAGTTAGTTTGACAGTTAGTTAGTTAGTATGCAGTTAGTTAGTTAGTTTGTCAGTTAGTTAGTTAGTTTGTCAGTTAGTTAGTTAGTTTGCAGTTAGTTAGTTAGTATGCAGCAAACTAGTTAGTTTGTCAGTTAGTTAGTTAGTTTGACAGTTAGTTAGTTAGTCTGCAGCAAACTAGTTAGTTTGTCAGTTAGTTAGTTAGTTTGTCAGTTAGTTAGTTAATTTGCAGTTATTTAGTTAGTTTGTCAGTTAGTTAGTTAGTTTGACAGTTAGTTAGTTAGTATGCAGTTAATTAGTTAGTTTGTCAGTTAGTTAGTTAATTTGCAGTTATTTAGTTAGTTTGTCAGTTAGTTAGTTAGTTTGTCAGTTAGTTAGTTAGTTTGACAGTTAGTTAGTTAGTCTGCAGCAAACTAGTTAGTTTGTCAGTTAGTTAGTTAGTTTGCAGTTAGTTTGTTAATTTGCAGTTATTTAGTTAATTTGTCAGTTAGTTACTTAGTTCGACAGGTAGTTAGTTTGTTTGCAGTTAGTTAGTTAATTTGCAGTTATTTAGTTAAGTTGTCAGTTAGATAGTTAGTTTGACAGTTAGTTAGTTAGTTTGTCAGTTAGTTAGTTAGTTTGTCAGTTAGTTAGTTAGTTTGCAGTTAGTTAGTTAATTTGCAGTTATTTAGTTAGGAAATCAGTTAATTAGTTAGTTTGACAGTTAGTTAGTTAGTATGCAGTTAGTTAGTTAGTTTGTAAGTTAGTTAGTTAGGTTGACAGTTAGTTAGTTAGTTTGTCAGTTAATTAGTTAGTTTGTCAGTTAGTTAGTTAGTTTGTCAGTTAGTTAGTGAGTTTGCAATTAGTTAGTTAGTATGTCAGTTAGTTAGTGAGTCTGCAGCAAACTAGTTAGTTTGTCAGTTAGTTAGTTAGTTAGTTTGCAGTTAGTTCGTTACTTTGTCAGTTAGTTAGTTAGTTTGACAGTTAGATAGTTAGTTTGCAGTTAGTTAGTTAGTTTGTCAGTTAGTTAGTTAGATTGCAGTTAGTTAGTTAGTTTGTCAGTTAGTTAGTTAGATTGTCTGTTAGCTAGTTAGTTTGTCAGTTAGTTAGTTAGTTGTCAGTTAGTTAGTTAGTATGCAGTTAGTTAGTTAGTATGCAGTTAGTTAGTTAGATTGTCAGTTAGTTAGTTAGTTTGTCAGTTAGTTAGTTAGTCTGCAGCAAACTAGTTAGATTGTCAGTTAGTTAGTTAGTTTGCAGATAGTTAGTTAATTTGTAGTTATTTAGTTAGTTTGTCAGTTAGTTTGTTAGTTGTCAGTTAGTTAGTTAGTATGCAGCTAGTTAGTTAGTATGCTGTTAGTTAGTTAGTTTGTCACTTAGTTAGTTTGATTTTCTGTGAGTTAGTTAGTTAGATTGCAGTTAGTTAGTTAGTTTGTCAGTTAGTTAGTCAGTCTGCATCAAACTAGTTACTTTGTCAGTTAGTTAGTTAGTTTGCAGTTACATAGTTAATTTGTAGTTATTTAGTTAGATTGTCAGTTAGTTAGTTAGTCTGCAGTTAGTTAGTTGGTTTGTCAGTTAGTTAGTTAGTTGCAGTTGGTTAGTTAGTTGCAGTTGGTAGTCAGTTTGTCAAATAGTTAGTTAGTTTGGCAGTTAGTTAGTTAGTCTGCAGCAAACTAGTTAGTTTGTCAGTTAGTTAGTTAGTTTGACAGTTAGTTAGATAGTATGCAGCTAATTAGTTAGTTTGGCAGTTAGTTAGTTAGTCTGCAGCAAACTAGTTAGTTTGTCAGTTAGTTAGTTAGATTGTCAGTTAGTTAGTTAGTTTGTCAGTTAGTTAGTTAGTTTGACAGTTAGTTAGTTAGTATGCAGTTAATTAGTTAGTTTGTCAGCTAGTTAGCTACATTGTCTGTTAGTTAGTTACTTTGTCAGATAGTTAGTTAGTTTGTCAGTTAGTTAGTTAGTTTGTCGGTTAGTTAGTTAGTCTGCTGCAAACTAGTTAGATTGTCAGTTAGTTAGTTTGCAGTTAGTTTGTTAATTTGCAGTTATTTAGTTAATTTGTCAGTTAGTTAGTTAGTTTGACAGTTAGTTAGTTAGTACGCAGATAATTAGTTAGTTTGTCAGTTAGTTAGTTAGATTGTCTGTTAGTTAGTTAGTGTGTCAGTTAGTTAGTTAGTTTGTCAGTTAGTTAGTTTGTTTGCAGTTAGTTAGTTAGTTTGCAGTTAGTTAGTTAGTTTGCAGTTAGTTAGTTAGTTTGTCAGTTAGTTAGTTAGTTTGACAGTTAGTTAGTTAGTATGCAGTTAGTTAGTTAGTTTGTAAGTTAGTTACTTAGTTTGACAGTTAGTTAGTTAGTATGCAGTTAATTAGTTAGTTTGTCAGTTAGTTAGTTAGATTGTCTGTTAGTTAGTTAGTGTGTCAGTTACTTAGTTAGGTTGTCAGCTAGTTAGTTAGTCTGCAGCAAACTAGTTAGTTTGTAAGTTAGTTAGTTAGTTTGACAGTTAGTTTGTTAGTTTATCAGTTAGTTAGTTAGTTTGACAGTTAGATAGTTAGTATGCAGTTAGATAGTTAGTTTGTCAGTTAGTTAGTTAGTTGTCAGTTAGTTAGTTAGTATGCAGTTAGTTAGTTAGTTTGTCAGTTAGTTAGTTTGATTTTCTGTTAGTTAGTTAGTTAGTTTGTCAGTTAGTTAGTTAGTCTGCAGCAAACTAGTTAGATTGTCAGTTAGTTAGTTAGTTTGACAGTTAGTTTGTTAGTTTGCAGTTAGTTAGTTAGTTTGTCAGTTAGTTAGTTAGATTGTCAGTTAGTTAGTTAGTATGCAGTTAGTTAGTTAGTTTGTCTGTTAGTTAGTTTGATTTTCTGTTAGTTAGTTAGTTAGATTGCAGTTAGTTAGTTAGTTTGTCAGTTAGTTAGTTAGTCTGCAGCAAACCAGTTAGTTTGTCAGTTAGTTAGTTAGTTTGCAGTTAGTTAGTTAATTTGCAGTTATTTAGTTAGATTGTCAGTTAGTTAGTTAGTCTGCAGCAAACTAGTTAGATTGTCAGTTAGTTAGTTAGTATGCAGTTAGTTAGTTAGTTTGTCAGTTAGTTAGTTAGTTTGTCAGTTAGTTAGTTAGTTTGCAGTTAGTTAGTTAGTCTGCAGCAAACTAGTTAGTTTGTCAGTTAGTTAGTTAATTTGACAGTTAGTTAGTTAGTCTGCAGCAAACTAGTTAGTTTGTCAGTTAGTTATTTAGTTTGCAGTTAGTTAGTTAATTTGCAGTTATTTCGTTAGTTTGTCAGTTAGTTAGTTAGTCAGACAGTTAGTCAGTTAGTATGCAGTTAATTAGTCAGTTTGTCAATTAGTTAGTTACATTGTCTGTTAGCTAATTAGTTTGTCAGTTAGTTAGTTAGTTTGATAGTTAGTTAGTTAGTTTGTCAGTTAGTTAGTTAGTTTGCAGTTAGTTAGTTAATTGCAGTTATTTAGTTAGTTTATCAGTTAGTTAGTTAGTTTGACAGTTAGATAGTTAGTTTGCAGTTAATTAGTTAGTTTGTCAGTTAGTTAGTTAGTTTGACAGTTAGTTAGTTAGTATGCAGTAAATTAGTTAGTTTGTCAGTTAGTTAGTTAGATTGTCTGTTAGTTAGTTAGTTTGCAGTTAGTTAGATAGTGTGTCAGTTAGTTAATTAGTATGCAGCAAACTAGTTAGTTTGTAAGTTAATTAGTTAGTTTGACAGTTAGTTTGTTAGTTTATCCAGTTAGTTAGTTAGTTTGACAGTTAGTTAGTTAGTATGCAGTTAGTTAGATTGTCTGTTAGTTAGTTAGTTTGTCAATTAGTTAGTTAGTTTGTCAGTTAGTTAGTTAGATTGTCTGTTAGCTAATTAGTTTGTTAGTTAGTTAGTTAGTTTGATAGTTAGTTAGTTAGTATGCAGTTAGTTAGTTAGTATGCAGTTAGTTAGTTAGATTGTCAGTTAGTTAGTTTGATTTTCTGTTAGTTAGTTAGTTAGTCTGCAGGAAACTAGTTAGATTGTCAGTTAGTTAGTTAGTTTGCAGATAGTTTGTTAATTTGTAGTTATTTAGTTAGTTTGTCAGTTAGTTTGTTAGTTGTCAGTTAGTTAGTTAGTATGCAGCTAGTTAGTTAGTATGCTGTTAGTTAGTTAGTTTGTCACTTAGTTAGTTTGATTTTCTGTTAGTTAGTTAGTTAGATTGCAGTTAGTTAGTTAGTTTGTCAGTTAGTTAGTTAGTCTGCATCAAACTAGTTAGATTGTCAGTTAGTTAGTTAGTTTGCAGTTACATAGTTAATTTGTAGTTATTTAGTTAGATTGTCAGTTAGTTAGTTAGTCTGCAGCAAACTAGTTAGTTTGTCAGTTAGTTAGTTAGTTTGCAGTTAGTTAGTTAGTCTGCAGCAAACTAGTTAGTTTGTCTGTTAGTTAGTTAATTTGACAGTTAGTTAGTTAGTCTGCAGCAAACCAGTTAGTTTGTCAGTTAGTTATTTAGTTTGCAGTGAGTTAGTTAGTTTGTCAGTTAGTTACTTAGTTTGACAGTTAGTTAGTTAGTCTGCAGCAAACTAGTTAGTTTGTCAGGTAGTTAATTAGTTTGCAGTTAGTTAGTTAGTTTGTCAGTTAGTTAGCTAGTTTGTCAGTTATTTAGTTAGTCTGCAGCAAATTAGTTAGTTTCTCAGTTAGTTAGTTAGTTTGTCGGTTAGTTAGTTAGTCTGCAGCAAACTAGTTAGTTTGTCTGTTAGTTAGTTAATTTGACAGTTAGTTAGTTAGTCTGCAGCAAACCAGTTAGTTTGTCAGTTAGTTATTTAGTTTGCAGTTAGTTAGTTAATTTGCAGTTATTTAGTTAATTTGTCAGTTAGTTAGTTAGTTTGACAGTTAGTTAGTTAGTTAGTATGCAGTTAATTAGTTAGTTTGTCAGTTAGTTAGTTAGATTGTCTGTTAGTTAGTTAGTTTCTCAGTTAGTTAGTTAGTTTGTCAGTTAGTTAGTTAGTTTGTCGGTTAGTTAGTTAGTCTGCAGCAAACTAGTTAGATTGTCAGTTAGTTAGTTAGTTTGTCAGTTAGTTAGTTAGTTTGTCAGTTACTTAGTTAGTTTGTAAGTTAGTTAGTTAGTTTGACAGTTAGTTTGTTAGTTTGCCGTTAGTTAGTTAGTTTGCAGTTAATTAGTTAGTATGCAGTTAGTTAGTTAGTTTGTAAGTTAGTTAGTTAGTTTGCAGTTAGTTAGTTAATTTGCAGTTATTTAGTTAATTTGTCAGTTAGTTAGTTAGTCTGCTGCAAACTAGTTAGATTTGTCAGCCAGTTAGTTGATTGCAGTTAGTTAGTTAATTTGCAGTTATTTAGTTAGTTTGTCAGTTAGTTAGTTAGTTTGACAGTTAGTTAGTTAGTATGCAGTTAATTAGTTAGTTTGTCAGTTAGTTTGTTAGTTTGCATTTAGTTCCAAATTGGATTTGAGCAGTTAGTTTAGTTAGTTTGACGGTTAGTTGGTTGGATTTTGACAGTTAGTTGGTATTTGCAGTTAGTTGCCGTTAGTTTGTCTGTTAGTTAGTTAGATTGTCTGTTAGTTAGTTAGTTTGTCAGTTAGTTAGTTAGTTTGTCAGTTAGTTAGTTAGTCTGCAGCAAACTAGTTAGTTTGTCAGTTAGTTAGTTAGTTTGTCAGTTAGTTAGTTAGTTTGCAGTTATTTAGTTAGTTTGTGAGTTAGTTAGTTAGTTTGACAGTTAGTCAGTTAGTATGCAGTTAGTTAGATAGTTTGTCAGTTTGTTAGTTAGTTTGTCAGTTAGTTAGTCTGATTTTCTGTTATTTAGTTAGTTAGTTTGTCAGTTAGTCAGTTAGATTGTCAGTTAGTTAGTTAGTCTGTTGCAAACTAGTTAGATTGTCAGTTAGTTAGTTATCTTGCAGTTAGTTGGTTAATTTGCAGTTATTTAGTTAGTTTGTCAGTTAGTTAGTTAGTTTGACAGTTAGTTAGTTAGTATGCAGTTAATTAGTTAGTTTGTCAGCTAGTTAGCTACATTGTCTGTTAGTTAGTTACTTTGTCAGATAGTTAGTTAGTTTGTCAGTTAGTTAGTTAGTTTGTCGGTTAGTTAGTTAGTCTGCTGCAAACTAGTTAGATTGTCAGTTAGTTAGTTGTCAGTTAGTTGGTTAATTTGCAGTTATTTAGTTAGTTGTCAGTTAGTTAGTTAGTATGCAGTTAGTTAGTTAGTATGCAGTTAGTTAGTTAGTTTGTCAGTTAGTTAGTTAGTTTGTAAGTTAGTTAGTTAGGTTGACAGTTAGTTAGTTAGTTTCACAGTTAGTTAGTTAGTTTGACAGTTAGTTAGTTAGTCTGCAGTTAGTTAGTTAGTTTGCAGTTAGTTAGTTAGTTTGCAGTTAGTTAGTTAGTTTGTCAGTTAGTTAGTTAGTTTGCAGTTAGTTAGTTAGTTTGCAGTTAGTTAGTTAGTCTGCTGCAAACTAGTTAGTTTGTCAGTTAGTTAGTTAGTTTGACAGTTAGTTAGTTAGTCTGCAGCAAACTAGTTAGTTTGTCAGTTAGTTAGTCAGTTTGCAGTTAGTTGGTTAATTTGCAGTTATTTAGTTAGTTTGTCAGTTAGTTAGTTAGTTTGACAGTTAGTTAGTTAGTATGCAGTTAATTAGTTAGTTTGTCAGTTAGTTAGCTATATTGTCTGTTAGTTAGTTAACTTGCAGTTAGTTAGTTAGTTTGTCAGTTAGTTGGTTAGTTTGTCAGTTAGTTAGTTAGTCTGCTGCGAACTAGTTAGATTGTCAGTTAGTTAGTTAGTTTGCAGTTAGTTTGTTAATGTGCAGTTATTTAGTTAGTTTGTCAGTTAGTTTGTTAGTTTGACAGTTAGTTAGTTAGTCTGCAGCAAACTAGTTAGTTTGTCAGTTAGTTAGTCAGTTTGCAGTTAGTTGGTTAATTTGCAGTTATTTAGTTAGTTTGTCAGTTAGTTAGTTAGTTTGACAGTTAGTTAGTTAGTATGCAGTTAATTAGTTAGTGTGTCAGTTACTTAGTTAGTTTGTCAGTTAGTTAGTTAGTTTGACAGTCAGTTAGTTAGTTTGACAGTTAGTTAGTTAGTATGCAGTTAATTAGTTAGTTTGTCAGTTAGTTAGTTAGTTTGACAGTTAGTTAGTTAGTATGCAGTTAATTAGTTAGTTTGTCAGTTAGTTAGTTAGTTTGCAGTTAGTTAGTTAATTTGCAGTTATTTAGTTAGTTTGTCAGTTAGTTAGTTAGTTTGACAGTTAGTTAGTTAGTATGCAGTTAGTTAGTTAGTTTGTCAGTTAGTTAGTTAGATTGTCAGTTAGTTAGTTAGTTTGCAGTTAATTAGTTATTTTGTCAGTTAGTTAGTTAGTTTGTCGGTTAGTTAGTTAGTCTGCTGCAAACTAGTTAGATTGTCAGCTAGTTAGTTAGTTTGCAGTTATTTAGTTAATTTGCAGTTAGTTAGTTAATTTGCAGTTATTTAGTTAGTTTGTCAGTTAGTTACTTAGATTGTCTGTTAGCTAGTTAGTTTGTCAGTTAGTTAGTTAGTTTGTAGTTAGTTAGTTAGTTTGCAGTTAGTTAGTTAGATTGTCAGTTAGTTAGTTAGCTTGTAAGTTAGTTAGTTAGTTTGTCAGTTAGTTAGTTAGTTTGTCAGTTAGTTAGTTAGTATGCAGTTAGTTAGTTAGTATTCAGTTAATTTGTTAGTTTGTCAGTTAGTTAGTTAGTATGCAGTTAGTTATTTAGTTTGCCAGTAAGTTAGTTAGTTTGCAGTTAGTTAGTTATATTGTCAGTCAGTTAGTTAGTTTGAGAGTTACTTAGCTAGTATGCAGTTAGTTAGTAAGTTTGTCAGTTAGTTAGTTAGTTTGTCAGATGGTTAGTTAGTGTGCAGCAAACTAGTTAGATTGTCAGTTAGTTAGTTAGTTTGTCAGTTAGTTAGTTAGTTTGACAGTTAGTTAGTTAGTATGCAGTTAGTTAGTTGGGTTGCAGTTAGTAAGTTAGTTTGCAGTTAGTTAGTTAGTCTGCAGCAAACTAGTTAGTTTGTCAGTTAGTTAGTTAGTTTCTCAGTTAGTTAGTTAGTTTGTCCGTTAGTTAGTTAGTTTTCAGTTAGTTAGTTCGTATGCAGTTAGTTAGTTGGCTTGTCAGTTAGTTAGTTTGACAGTCTGGTTAGTTGGTTGTTAGTAAGTTTGGAAGTTAGTTAGTTAGATTTCACTTAGTTAGTTAATTTGTCAGTTAGTAAGTTAGTTTGCAGTTCGTTAGTTAGTTGCCAGTAAGTTACTTAGTTTGCAGTTACTTAGTTAATTTGTCAGTTAGATTGTTAGTTTGTCAGTTAGTTAGTTAGATTGTCTGTTAGTTAGTTAGTTTCTCAGTTAGTTAGTTAGTTTGTCAGTTAGTTAGTTAGTCTGCTGCAAACTAGTTAGATTGTCAGTTAGTTAGTTAGTTTGCAGTTAGTTAGTTAATTTGCAGTTATTTAGTTAGTTTGTCAGTTAGTTAGTTAGTTTGACAGTTAGTTAGTTAGTATGCAGTTAATTAGTTAGTTTGTCAGTTAGTTAGTTAGATTGTCTGTTAGTTAGTTAGTTTCTCAGTTAGTTAGTTAGTTTGTCAGTTAGTTAGTTAGTTTGTCAGTTAGTTAGTTAGTCTGCTGCAAACTGGTTAGATTGTCAGTTAGTTAGTTAGTTTGCAGTTAGTTAGTTAATTTGCAGTTATTTAGTTAGATTGTCAGATAGTTATTTAGTTAGTTTGCAGTTAGTTGGTTAGTTTGTCAGTTAGATAGTTAGTTTGTCAGTTAGTTAGTTAGTTTGTCAATTATTTAGTTTGTTAGTCCGTTAGTTAGTTAGTTTGACAGTTCGTTAGTTAGTATGCAGTTAATTAGTTAGTTTGTCAGTTAGTTAGTTAGATTGTCAGTTAGTTAGTTAGTATGCAGTTAGTTAGTTAGTTTGTCAGTTAGTTAGTTACTTTGACAGTTAGTTAGTTAGTCTGCTGCAAACTAGTTAGTTTGTCAGTTAGTTAGTTAGTTTGCAGTTAGTTAGTTAGTTTGTCAGTTAGTTAGTTAGTATGTCAGTTAGTTAGTTAGTTTGTCAGTTAGTTAGTTAGTTCGACAGTTAGTTAGTTAGTATGTCAGTTAGTTAGTTAGTTTGACAGTAAGTAAGTGAGTCTGCCAGTTAGTTAGTTAGTTTGTCAGTTAGTTAGTTAGTTTGCAGTTATTTAGTTAGTTTGTCAGTTAGTTAGTTAGTTTGACAGTTAGTTAGTTAGTATGCAGTTAGTTAGTTAGTTTGTCAGTTAGTTAGTTGGTTTGTCAGTTAGTTAGTTAGTATGCAGTTAGTTAGTTAGTATGCAGTTATTTAGTTAGTTTGTCAGTTAGTTAGTTAGTTTGACAGTTAGTTAGTTAGTATGCAGTTTATTAGTTAGTTTGTCAGTTAGTTAGTTAGTCTGCTGCAAACTAGTTAGATTGTCAGTTAGTTAGTTAGATTGTCAGTTAGTTAGTTAGATTGTCAGTTAGTTAGTTAGTCTGCTGCAAACTAGTTAGATTGTCAGTTAGTTAGTTAGTATGCAGTTAGTTAGTTAGTCTGTAGCAAACTAGTCAGTTTGTCAGTTAGTTATTTAGTTTGCAGTTAGTTAGTTAGTTAGTTAGTCTGCAGCAAACTAGTTAGTTTGTAAGTTAGTTAGTTAGTATGACAGTTAGTTGGTTAATTTGGAGTTATTTCGTTAGTTTGCAAGTTAGTTAGTTAGTCAGATAGTTAGTTAGTTAGTATGCAGTTAATTAGTTAGTTTGTCAGTTAGTTAGTTAGATCGTCTGTTAGTTTGTTAGTTGTCAGTTAGTTAGTTAGTATGCAGCTTGTTAGTTAGTATGCAGTTAGTTAGTTAGTTTGTCAGTTAGTTAGTTAGTTCGCAATTAGTTAGTTAGTTTGTCAGTTAGTTAGTTAGTTTGTCAGTTAGTTAGTTAGTTTGCTGCAAACTAGTTAGATTGTCAGTTAGTTAGTTAGTTTGCAGTTAGTTGATTGGTTATTAATTTGCTTAGTTCGTTAGTTAGTTTCTCAGTTAGTTAGTTAGTTTGTCAGTTAGTTAGTTAGTTTTACAGTTAGTTAGTTAGTATGCAGTTAGTTAGTTAGTTTGTCAGTTAGTTAGTTTGATTTTCTGTTAGTTAGTTAGTTTGTCAGTTAGTTAGTTAGTTTGTCAGTTAGTTAGTTAGTTTGTCAGTTAGTTAGTTAGTCTGCTGCAAACTAGTTAGATTGTCAGTTAGTTAGTTAGTTTGCAGTTAGTTAGTTAATTTGCAGTTATTTAGTTAGTTTGTCAGTTAGTTAGTTAGTTTGACAGTTAGTTAGTTAGTATGCAGTTAGTTAGTTAGTTTGTAAGTTAGTTAGTTAGTTTGTCAGTTAGTTAGTTAGTCTGCAGCAAACTAGTTAGTTTGTCAGTTAGTTAGTTAGATTGACAGTTAGTTAGTTGGTTTGTCAGTTAGGTAGTTAGATTGTCAGTTCGTTATTTAGTCTGTCAGTTAGTTAGTTAGATTGTCTGTTAGTTAGTTAGTTTCTCAGTTAGTTAGATAGTTAGTTTGTCAGTTATTTGGTCAGTTTGTCAGTTAGTTAGTTAGATTGACAGTTAGTTAGTTAGTATGCAGTTAATTAGTTAGTTTGTCAGTTAGTTAGTTAGATTGTCAGTTAGTTAGTTAGTTTGTCAGTTAGTTAGTTAGTTTGCAGTTAGTTAGTTAGTTTGTCAGTTAGTTAGTTAGTCTTCAGCAAACTAGTTAGTTTGTCAGTTAGTTAGTTAGTTTGTCTGTTAGTTAGTTTTTTTGTCAGTTAGTTAGTTTGTTTGTCCGTTAGTTAGTTAGTTTGTCAGTTAGTTAGTTAGTTTGACAGTTAGTTAGTTAGTTTGTCAGTTAGTTAGTTAGTTTGACAGTTAGTTAGTCAGGTTGCAGCAAACTAGTTAGTTTGTCAGTTAGTTAGTTAGTTTGACAGTTCGTTAGTTAGTATGCAGTTATTTAGTTAGTTTGCCAGTTAGTTAGTTAGATTGTCCGTTAGTTAGTTAATATGCAGTTAATTTAGTTGGTTTGTCAGTTAGTTAGTTGGTTTGACAGTTAGTTAGTTGGTTAGTATGCAGTTAATTAGTTAGTTTGTCAGTTAGTTAGTTAGTATGCAGTTAGTTAGTTTGTTTATCAGTTAGATTGTTTGTTTGCAGTTAGTTAGTTAGTTTGTCAGTTAGTTAGTTAGTTTGCAGTTAGTTAGTTAGTTTGACAGTTAGTTAGTTAGTCTGCAGCAAACTAGTTAGTTTGTCAGTTAGTTAGTTAGTTTGCAGTTAGTTAGTTAGTCTGCTGCAAACTAGTTCGTTTGTCAGTTAGTTAGTTAGTTTGCAGTTAGTTAGTTAGTTTGCAGTTAGTTAGTTAGTTTGTCAGTTAGTTAGTTAGTTTGACAGTTAGTTAGTTAGTTTGACAGTTAGATAGTTAGTATGCAGTTAATTAGTTAGTTTGTCAGTTAGTTAGTTAGATTGTCTGTTAGTTAGTTAGTTTGTCTGTTAGCTAGTTAGTTTGTCAGTTAGTTAGTTAGTTATCAGTTAGTTAGTTAGTATGCAGTTAGTTAGTTAGTATGCAGTTAGTTAGTTAGTTTGTCAGTTAGTTAGTTTGATTTTCTGTTAGTTAGTTAGTTTGTCAGTAAGTTAGTCAGTTTGTCAGTTAGTTAGTTAGTCTGCAGCAAACTAGTTAGTTTGTCAGTTAGTTAGTTAGTTTGCAGTTAGTTAGTTAATTTGCAGTTATTTAGTTAGTTTGTCAGTTAGTTAGTTAGTTTGTCAGTTAGTTAGTTAGTATATTCTGATAGTTATTTAGTTTCTCAGTAAGAAAGATAGTTTGTCATTTAGTTAGTTGGTTTGCAGTTAGTTAGTTAGTTTGTCAGTTAGTTTGTTAGTTTGTCAGTTAGTTAGTTAGTCTGCTGCAAACTAGTTAGATTGTCAGTTAGTTAGTTAGTTTTCAGTTAGTTAGTTAATTTGCAGTTATTTAGTTAGTTTGTCAGTTAGTTAGTTAGTTTGACAGTTAGTTAGTTAGTTTGTCAGTTAGTTAGTTAGTTTGTCTGTTAGTTAGTTAGTTTCTCAGTTAGTTAGTTAGTTTGTCAGTTAGTTAGTTAGTTTGACAGTTAGATAGTTAGTATGCAGTTAGATAGTTAGTTTTTCAGTTAGGTAGTTAGTTGTCAGTTAGTGAGTTTGATTTTCTGTTAGTTTGTTAGTTAGTTTGTCAGTTAGTTAGTTAGTCTGCAGGAAACTAGTTAGATTGTCAGTTAGTTAGTTAGTTTGTCAGTTAGTTAGTTAGTTTGTCGGTCAGTTAGTTAGTTTGTCAGTTAGTTTGTTAGTTGTCAGTTAGTTAGTTAGTATGCAGTTAGTTAGTTAGTATGTCAGTTAGTTGGTTAGTTTGTCAGTTAGTTAGTTAGTCTGCAGCAAACTAGTTAGTTTGTCAGTTAGTTAGTTAGTTTGCAGTTAGTTAGTTAATTTGCAGTTATTTAGTTAGTTTGTCAGTTAGTTAGTTAGATTGTCTGTTAGTTAGTTAGATTGTCTGCTAGCTAATTAGTTTGTCAGTTAGTTAGTTAGTTTGTGGTTAGTTAAGTTGGTTTGTCAGTTAGTTGGTTAGTTAGTTGCTGCAAACTTAGTTAGTCAGTTTGTCAGTCACTTAGTTAGTTTGTCTGTTAGTTAGTTAGTCTGCAGCAAACTAGTTAGTTTGTAAGTTAGTTAGTTAGCTTGACAGTTAGTTAGTTATTCTGCAGCAAACCAGTTAGTTTGTCTGTTAGTTAGTTAGTTTGACAGTTAGTTTGTTAGTTTGCCGTTAGTTAGTTAGTTTGTGAGTTAGTTAGTTAGTTTGACAGTTAGTTAGTTAGTATGCAGTTAATTAGTTAGTTTGTCAGTTAGTTAGTTAGATTGTCTGTTAGTTAGTTAATTTGTCAGTTAGTTAGTTAGTTCGACAGTTAGTTAGTTAGGCTGCTGGAAACTAGTTAGATTGTCAGTTAGTTAGTTAGTTTGACAGTTAGTTAGTTAGATTGTCTGTTAGTTAGTTGAGTTGTCAGTTAGTTTTTTAGTTTGTCAGTTAGTTAGTTAGGCTGCTGCAAACTAGTTAGATTGTCAGTTAGTTAGTTGGTTTGCAGTTAGATATTTAGTTTGTCAGTTAGTTAGTTAGTTTGTCCGTTAGTCAGTTAGTTTGCAGTTAGTTAGATTGTCAGTTAGTTAGTTAGTTTGTCAGTTAGTTAGTTAGTCTGCAGTTAGTTAGTTAGTTTGTCAGTTAGTTAGTTAGTTTGACAGTTAGTTAGTTTGTCTGCAGCAAACTAGTTAGTTTGTCAGTTAGTTAGTTAGTTTGCAGTTAGTTAGTTAATTTGCAGTTATTTAGTTAATTTGTCAGTTAGTTAGTTAGTTTGACAGTTAGTTAGTTAGTATGCAGTTAATTAGTTAGTTTGTCAGTTAGTTAGTTAGATTGTCTGTTAGTTAGTTAGTTTGTCAGTTAGTTAGTTAGTTTGTCAGTTAGTTAGTTAGTTTGTCAGTTAGTTAGTTAGTCTGCAGCAAACTAGTTAGTTTGTCAGTTAGTTAGTTAGTTTGTCAGTTAGTTAGTTAATTTGCAGTTATTTAGTCAGTTTGTCAGTTAGTTAGTTAGTTTGACAGTTAGTTTGTTAGTTTGCCGTTAGTTTGTTAGTTTGTCAGTTAGTTAGTTAGTTTGACAGTCAGTTAGTTAGTCTGCAGCAAACTATTTAGTTTGTCAGTTAGTTAGTTAGTTTGCAGTTAGTTAGTTAGTATGCAGTTAGTTAGTTAGTTTGACAGTTAGTTAGTTGGTTGCAGTTAGTTAGTTAGTTTGTCAGTTTGTTTGTTAGTTTTCTGTTAGTTAGTAAGTTGTCAGTTAGTTAGTTAGTTTGTCAGTTACTTAATTACTTTGTCAGTTAGTTAGTTAGTTTGCAGTTAGTTAGTTGGTTTGTCAGTTAGTTAGTTAGTTTGCAGTTAGATAGTTAGTTTGTCAGTTAGTTAGTTAGTTTGTCAGTTAGTTAGTTAGTTTGCAGTTAGTTAGTTAATTTGCAGTTATTTAATTAGTTTGTCTGTTAGTTAGTTAGTTTGTCAGTTTGTTAGTTAGTCTGCAGCAATCTAGTTAGTTTGTCGGTTAGTTAGTTTGTTTGCAGTTAGTTAGTTAATTTGCAGTTATTTTGTTAATTTGTCAGTTAGTTAGTTAGTTTGACAGTTAGTTAGTTATTTTGTCAGTTATGTAGTTAGTTTTGTCAGTTAGTTAGTTAGTTTGTCAGTTAGTTAGTTGGTCTGCAGCAAACTAGTTAGTTTGTCAGTTTGTTAGTTAGTTTGCAGTTAGTTAGTTAGTACGCAGTTAATTAGTTAGTTTGCCAGTTAGTTAGTTAGATTGTCTGTTTGTTAGTTAGTTTCTCAGTTAGTTAGTTGGTTTGTCAGTTAGTTAGTTAGATTGACAGTTAGTTAGTTAGTATGCAGTTAATTAGTTAGTTTGTCAATTAGTTAGTTAGATTGTCTGTTAGTTAGTTAGTTTGTCAGTCAGTTTGTTAGTTTGACAGTTAGTTAGTTAGTCAGTTAGTTAGTTAGTCTGGATGCAAGTTAGATTGTCAGTTAGTTAGTTAGTTTGCAGTTAGTTAGTTAATTTGCAGTTATTTAGTTAGTTTGTCAGTTAGTTAGTTAGTTTGACAGTTAGTTAGTTAGTATGCAGTTAATTAGTTAGTTTGTCAGTTAGTTAGTTAGTTTGCCGTTAGTTAGTTTTGTAGTTAGCTTAGTTAGTTTGTCAGTTAGTTAGTTGGTTGTCAGTTAGTTAGTTAGTTTGTCAGTTAGTTAGTTAGTATTCAGTTAATTAGTTAGTTTGTCAGTTAGTTAATTAAATTGTCTGCTAGTTAGTTAGTTAGTTTGTCAGTTAGTTAGTTAGTTTGACAGTTAGTTAGTTAGTCTGCAGCAAACTAGTTAGTTTGTCATTTAGTTAGTTAGTTTGCAGTTAGTTGGTTAATTTGGAGTTATTTACTTAGTTTGTCAGTTCGTTAGTTGGTTTGACAGTTAGATAGTTAGTATGCAGTTAATTAGTTAGTTTGTCACTTAGTTAGTTAGTTTGACAGTTAGTTAGTTAGTTTGTCAGTTGGTTAGTTAGTTTGTCAGTTACTTAGTTAGTTTGTCAGTTAGTTAGTTGGTCTGCAGCAAACTAGTTAGTTTGTCAGTTAGTTAGTTAGTTTGCAGTTAGTTAGTTAATTTGCAGTTATTTAGTTAATTAGTCAGTTAGTTAGTTAGTTTGACAGTTAGTTAGTTAGTATGCAGTTAATTAGTTAGTTTGTCAGTTAGTTAGTTAGTTTGCAGTTAGTTAGTTAGTATGAAGTTAGTTAGTTAGTTTGTAAGTTAGTTAGTTAGTTGACAGTTAGTTGGTCTGCAGCAAACTAGTTAGTTTGTCAGTTAGTTATTAGTTTGTCAGTTTGTTAGTTAGTTTGCAGTTAGTTAGTTAGTATGTCAGGTAGTTAGTTAGTTTGACAGTTAGTTAGTTAGTATACAGTTAGTTAGTTAGTTTGTCAGTTAGTTAGTTAGTTTGACAGTTAGTTAGTTAGTATGCAGGTAGTTAGTTAGTTAGTTTGTCAGTTAGTTAGTTAGTTTGCAGTTAGTTGGTTAATTTGCAGTTATTTAGTTAGTTTGTCAGTTAGTTAGTTAGTTTGACAGTTAGTTAGTTAGTATGCAGTTAGTTAGTTAGTTTGTCAGTTAGTTAGTTAGTTTGTCAGTTAGTTAGTTAGTTTGTCAGTTAGTTAGTTAGTTTGTCAGTTAGTTAGTTAGTTTGTCGGTTAGTTAGTTAGTCTGCTGCAAACTAGTTAGATTGTCAGTTAGTTAGTTTGCAGTTAGTTTGTTAATTTGCAGTTATTTAGTTAATTTGTCAGTTAGTTAGTTAGTTTGACAGTTAGTTAGTTAGTACGCAGATAATTAGTTAGTTTGTCAGTTAGTTAGTTTGATTGTCTGTTAGTTAGTTAATTTGCAGTTAGTTAGTTAGTATGTCGGTTAGTTAGTTAGACTGCTGAAAACTAGTTAGATTGTCAGATAGTTAGTTTGCATATATTTGGTTAATATGCAGTTATTTAGTTAGTTTGTCAGTTAGTTAGTTAGTTTGCAGTTAGTTAGTTAGTTAGATGGCCAGTTAGTTAGTTAGTATGTCAGTTGGTTAGTTAGTTTGGAGTAAATTAGTTAGTTTACAGTTAGTTAGTTAGTTTGCAGTTGGTTAGTTAGTTTGACAGTTAGTTAGTTAATAAACAGTTAGTTAGTTAGTTTGTCAGTTGATTAGTTAGTTTCAAGTTAGTTAGTTAGTTTTTCAGTTAGTTAGTTTGTTTGACAGTTAGTTAGTTAGTTTGTCAGTTGTTAGTTAGTTAGTTAGTTGTCAGTTAGTTAGTTAGGTTGTCAGTTTGTGAGTTAGTTTGTCAGTTAGTTAGTTAGTCTGCTGCAAACTAGTTAGATTGTCAGTTAGTTAGTTAGTTTGCAGTTAGTTAGTTAATTTGCAGTTATTTAGTTAATTTGTCAGTTAGTTAGTTAGTTTGACAGTTAGTTAGTTAGTATGCAGTTAATTAGTTAGTTTGTCAGTTAGTTAGTTAGTTTGACAGTTAGTTAGTTAGTATGCAGTTAATTAGTTAGTTTGTCAGTTAGTTAGTTAGATTGTCTGTTAGTTAGTTAGTGTGTCAGTTACTTAGTTAGTTTGTCAGTTAGTTAGTTAGTCTGCAGCAAACTAGTTAGTTTCTCAGTTAGTTAGTTAGATTGACAGTTAGTTAGTTAGTATGCAGATAATTAGTTAGTTTGTGAGTTAGTTAGTTAGATTGTCTGTTAGTTAGTTAGTTTCTCAGTTAGTTAGTTAGTTTGTCAGTTAGTTAGTTAGTTTGTCAGTTAGTTAGTTAGTTTGACAGTGTTAGTTAGTTATGCAGTTAGTTAGGTTAGTGTCAGTTAGTTAGTTAGATATGCAGTTAGTTAGTTAGTTTGTCAGTTAGTTAGTTAGTTGTCAGTTAGTTAGTTGGATTGTCAGTTAGTTGGTTAGTTTGACAGTTAGTTAGTTTATTGCAGTTAGTTAGTTAGTTTGTCGGTTAGTTAGTTAGTCTGCAGCAAACTAGTTAGTTGTCAGTTAGTTAGTTAGTTTGCAGTTAGTTAGTTAGTTTGCAGTTAGTTAGTTAGTTTGTGAGTTAGTTAGTTAGTTTGTCAGTTTGTTAGTTAGTATGCAGTTAGTTAGTTAGTTTGTCAGTTAGTTAGTTTGATTTTCTGTTAGTTAGTTAGTTAGTCAGTTAGTCAGTTAGTTAGTAAGTCTGCAGCAATTAGTTAGTTTGTCAGTTAGTTAGTTAGTTTGCAGTTAGTTAGTTAGTATGCAGTTAGTTAGTTAGTATGCAGTTAGTTAGTTGGTTTGTCAGTTAGTTAGTTTGATTTTCTGTTAGTTAGTTAGTTTGTCAGTTAGTTAGTTAGATTGTCAGTTAGTTAGTTAGTTTGCAGCAAACTAGTTAGATTGTCAGTTAGTTAGTTAGTTTGCAGTTAGTTAGTTAATTTGCAGTTACTTAGTTAAGTTGTCAGTTAGTTAGTTAGGTTGACAGTTAGTTGGTTAATTTGCAGTTATTTAGTTAGTTTGTCAGTTAGTTAGTTAGATTGTCTGTTAGTTAGTTAGTTTCTCAGTTAGTTAGTTAGTTTGTCAGTTAGTTAGTTAGTTTGCAGTTAGTTAGTTAGTCTGCTACAAACTAGTTAGTTTGACAGTTAGATAGTTAGTATGCAGTTAGATAGTTAATTTGCAGGTATTTAGTTAGTTTGTCAGTTAGTTAGTTTGTTTGACAGTTAGTTTGTTAGTTTGCAGTTAGTTAGTTAGTTTGTCAGTTGGTTAGTTAGTTTGTCTGTTAGTTAGTTAATATGCAGTTAGTTAGTTAGTATGCAGTTAGTTAGTTAGTATGCAGTTAATTAGCTAGTTTGTCAGTTAGTTAGTTAGATTGTCTGTTAGTTAGTTTGTCAGTTAGTTAGTTAGTTTGTCGGTTAGTTAGTTAGTCTGCTGCAAACTAGTTAGATTGTCTGTTAGTTAGTTAGTTTCTCAGTTAGTTAGTTACTTTGTCAGTCAGTTAGTTAGTTTGCAATCAGTTAGTTAGTCTGTCAGATAGTTAGTTAGTTTGACAGTTAGTTAGTTAGTATGCAGTTAGTTAGTTAGTTTGACAGTTTGTTAGTTAGTCTGCAGCAAACTAGTTAGTTTGTTAGTTAGTTAGTTAATCTGCTGCAAAGTAGTTAGATTATCAGTTAGTTAGTTAGTTTGACAGTTAGTTAGTTGGTATGCAGTTAGTTAGTTTGTAAGTTAGTTAGTTAGGTTGACAGTTAGTTAGTTAGTATGCAGTTAATTAGTTAGTTTGACAGTTAGTTAGTTTGTCAGTTAGTTAGTTAGTTTGCAGTTAGTTATTTAGTCTGCAGCAAACTAGTTAGTTTGTCTGTTAGTTAATTTGCAGCAAAGTTAGTTTGTCAGTTAGTTAGTTAGTTTGTCAGTTAGTTAGTTGGTCTGCAGCAAACTAGTTAGTTTGTCAGTTAGTTAGTTAGTTAGATAGTTAGTGCAGTTAGTTGGTGAGTTTGCCGTTAGTGAGTTAGTTTGTCAGTTAGTTAGTTAGTTTGACAGTTAGTTAGTTAGTATGCAGTTAATTAGTTAGTTTGTCAGTTAGTTAGTTAGATTGTCTGTTAGTTAGTTAGTTTGTCAGTTAGTTAGTTAGTTTGTCAGTTAGTTAGTTAGTCTGCAGCAAACTAGTTAGATTGTCAGTTAGTTAGTTAGTTTGAAGTTAGTTAGTTAGTTTGTCAGTTAGTTAGTTAGTTTGTCAGTTAGTGAGACAGTTTGCAGTTAGTTAGTTAGTCTGCTGCAAACTAGTTAGATTGTCAGTTAGTTAGTTAGCTTGCAGTTAGTTGGTTAATTTGCAGATATTTAGTTAGTTTGTCAGTTAGTTAGTTAGTTTGACAGTTAGTTAGTTTGTCAGTTAGTTAGTTAGTTTGCAGTTAGTTAGTTAGTCTGCAGCAAACTAGTTAGTTTGTCTGTTAGTTAGTTAATTTGACAATTAGTTATTTAGTTTGCAGTTAGTTAGTTAATTTGCAGTTATTTAGTTAATTTGTCAGTTAGTTAGTTAGTTTGACAGTTAGTTAGTTAGATTGTCTGTTAGTTAGTTAGTTTCTTAGTTAGTTAGTTAGTTTGTCAGTTAGTTAGTTAGATTGTCTGTTAGTTAGTTAGTTTCTCAGTTAGTTAGTTAGTTTGTCAGTTAGTTAGTTAGTTTGACAGTTAGTTAGTTAGTCTGCAGCAAACTAGTTAGTTTGTCAGTTAGTTAGTTAGTATGACAGTTAGTTTGTTAGTTTGCCGTTAGTTGGTTAGTTTGTCAGTTAGTTAGTTAGTCTGCTGCAAACTAGTTAGTTAGTTAATTTGCAGTTATTTAGTTAGTTTGTCAGTTAGTTAGTTAGTATGCAGTTAGTTAGTTAGTTTGTCAGTTAGTTAGTTAGTTTGACAGTTAGTTAGTTAGTTTGTCAGTTAGTTAGTTAGTTTGCAGTTAGTTAGTTAATTTGCAGTTATTTAGTTAGTTTGTCAGTTAGTTAGTTAGTTTGTCAGTTAGTTAGTTTGATTTTCTGTTAGTTAGTTAGTTAGTTTGTCAGTTAGTTAGTTAGATTGTCAGTTAGTTAGTTAGTCTGCAGCAAACTAGTTAGATTGTCAGTTAGTTAGTTAGTTTGCAGTTAGTTAGTTAATTGCAGTTATTTAGTTAGTTTGTCAGTTAGTTAGTTAGTTTGTCAGTTAGTTAGTTAGTATGCAGTTAGTTAGTTAGTTTGTCAGTTAGTTAGATTGTCTGTTAGTTAGTTAGTTTGTCAATTAGTTAGTTAGTTTTTCAGTTAGTTAGTTAGTTTGACAGTTAGTTAGTTAGTTTGTCAGTTAGTTAGTTAGTTTGTCAGTTAGTTAGTTAGATTGTCAGTTAGTTAGTTAGATTTTCTGTTAGTTAGTTAGTTTGTCAGTTAGTTGGTTAGTTTGTCAGTTAGTTAGTTAGTCTGCGGTTAAGTAGTTAGTTTGTCAGTTACTTAGCTAGTTTGCAGATAGTTGAGTTAGATTGTCAGTTAGCCAGTTAGTTTGTCAGTTAGTTAGTTTGATAGTTAGTTAGTTTGTTAGTTTGCAGTTAGTTAGTTAGTTTGCAGTTAGTTAGTTAGTTTGTCAGTTAGTTAGTTAGATTGTCAGCTAGTTAGTCAGTTTGCAATTTGTTAGTTAGATTGTCAGTTAGTTAGTTAGTTTGCAGTTAGTTAGTTAATTTGTAGTTATTTAGTTAGTTTGTCAGTTAGTTTGTTAGTTTGTCAGTTAGTTAGTTAGTTTGCAGTTAGTTAGTTAGTTTGTCAGTTAGTTAGTTAGCTTGCAGTTAGTTAGTTAATTTGTCAGTTAGCTCGTTAGTTTGTCAGTTAGTTAGTTAGGTCTGCAGTTAGTTGGTTAGTATGTCAGTTAGTTAGATAGTTTGTCAGTTAGTTAGTTAGTTTCCTGTTAGTTAGTTAGTTGGTTTGTCAGGTAGTTCGTTAGGTTGCAGTTAGTTGTTAGTCTGCAGCAAACTAGTTAGGTTTGTCAGTTAGTTAGTTAATTTGGCAGTTATTAGTTAGATTGTCAGTTAGTTAGATTGTCAGTTAGTTAGTTAGTTTGCAGTTAGTTAGTTAGTATGCAGTTAGTTAGTTAATTTGTCAGTTAGTTAGTTAGTTTGACAGTTAGTTAGTTAGTATGCAGTTAATTAGTTAGTTTGTCAGTTAGTTAGTTAGATTGTCTGTTAGTTAGTTAGTTTCTCAGTTAGTTAGTTAGTTTGTCAGTTAGTTAGTTAGTTTGTCAGTTAGTTAGTTAGTCTGCTGCAAACTAGTTAGATTTTCAGTTAGTTAGTTAGATTGTCTGTTAGTTAGTTAGTTTGTCAATTAGTTAGTTAGTTTGTCAGTTAGTTAGTTAGTTTGCAGTTATTTAGTTAGTTTGTCAGTTAGTTAGTTAGATTGTCTGTTAGTTAGTTAGTTTCTCAGTTAGTTAGTTAGATTGTCAGTTAGTTAGTTAGTCTGCAGCAAACTAGTTAGATTGTCAGTTAGTTAGTTAGTTTGCAGATAGTTTGTTAATTTGTAGTTATTTAGTTAGTTTGTCAGTTAGTTAGTTAGTTGTGAGTTACTTAGTTAGTATGCAGTTAGTTAGTTAGTATGCCGTTAGTTAGTTAGTTTGTCAGTTAGTTAGTTTGATTTTCTGTTAGATAGTTAGTTAGTATGCAGTTAGTTAGTTACTATGCAGTTAGTTAGTTAGTTTGTCAGTTAGTTAGTTAATTTGCAGTTATTTAGTTAATTTGTCAGTTAGTTAGTTAGTTTGACAGTTAGTTAGTTAGTATGCAGTTAATTAGTTAGTTTGTCAGTTAGTTAGTTAGATTGTCTGTTAGTTAGTTAGTTTCTCAGTTAGTTAGTTAGTTTGTCAGTTAGTTAGTTAGTTTGTCAGTTTGTTAGTCAGTTTTCAGTTAGTTAGTTAGTTTGTCAGTTAGTTAGTCAGGATGCAGTTAGTTAGTTATTTTGTCAGTTAGTTAGTTTGTTTGCAGTTAGTTAGTTAGTTTGTTTGCAGTTAGTTAGTTAGCTTCTCTGTAAGTTAGTTAGTTTGTCAGTTAGTTAGTTAGCTTGTCAGTTAGTTAGTTAGCTTATCAGTTAGTTAGTTAGATTGTCAGTTATTTTGTCAGTTAGTTAGTTAGTTTGACAGTTAGTTAGTTAGTTTGACAGTCAGTTAGTTAGTTTGTCAGTTAGTTAGTTAGTTTGTCTGTTAGTTAGTTATTTGCAGTTAGTTAGTTAGTTTGTCAGTTAGTTAGAAAGATTGTCAGTTAGTTAGTTAGTTTGTAGTTAGTTAGTAAGTTTGTCAGTTAGTATGTTAGTTTGTCAGTTAGTTAGTTAGTTTGCAGTTAGTTAGTTAGTTTGTAAGTTAGTTAGTTAGTTTGTCAGTTAGTTAGTTAGTATGCAGTTAGTTAGTTAGTTTGTCAGTTAGTTAGTTAGTTTGCAGTTAGTTAGTTAATTTGCAGTTATTTAGTTAATTTGTCAGTTAGTTAGTTAGTTTGACAGTTAGTTAGTTAGTATGCAGTTAATTAGTTAGTTTGTCAGTTAGTTAGTTAGATTGTCTGTTAGTTAGTTAGTTTCTCAGTTAGTTAGTTAGTTTGTCAGTTAGTTAGTTAGTTTGTCAGTTAGTTAGTTAGTCTGCAGCAAACTAGTTAGATTGTCAGTTAGTTAGTTAGTTTGCAGTTATTTAGTTAGTTTGTCAGTTATTTAGTTAGTTTGTCAATTATTTAGTTAGTGTGCCTGTTAGTCAGTTAGTTTGTCAGTTAGTTAGTTAGTTTGCCTGTTAGTCAATTAGTTTCTCAGTAAGTTAGTTAGTTTGCAGTTAGTTAGTTAGTTTGTCAGTTAGTTAGTTAGTTTGACAGTTAGTTAGTTAGTATGCAGTTAGTTAGTTAGTTTGTCAGTTAGTTAGTTAGATTGTCTGTTAGTTAGTTAGTTTGTGAGTTAGTTAGTTAGTTTGTCAGTTAGTTTGTTGGTTCGTCAGTTAGTTGTTGCAGTTATTTATTTTGTTTGTCTGTTAGTTAGTTAGTTTCTCAGTTAGATAGTTACTTTGTCAGTTAGTTAGTTAGTTTGACAGTTAGTCAGGTAGTATTCACTTAGATAGTTAGTTTGTCAGTTAGTTAGTTAGATTGTCTGTTAGTTATATAGTCTGTCAGGTAGTTAGTTAGTATGACAGTTAGTTAGTTAGATTGTCCGTTAGTTAGTTAGTTTGTCAGTTAGTTAGTTAGTTTGACAGTTAGTTAGTTAGTTTGACAGTTAGTTTGTTAGTTTGCCGTTAGTTAGTTAGTTTGTCAGTTAGTTAGTTAGTTTCTCAGGTAGTTAGTTAGTTTGTCATTTAGTTGGTTAGTTTGTCAGTTAGTTAGTTAGTTAGTTTGCAGTTAGTTAGTTAGTTTGTCAGTTAGTTAGTTAGTATTGCAGTTAGTTAGTTAGTTTGTCAGTTATTAGTCTATGGCAAAATGCAGTTAGTTGGATTAGTTAGTTTGTCAGTTAGTTAGTTAGTTTGCAGCCAGTTAGTTGGTTGTCAGTTAGTTAGTTAGTTTGTCAGTTAGTTAGTTAGTTTGACAGTTAGTTAGTTAGTATGACAGTTAGTTAGTTGGTTTGTCAGTTAGTTAGTTAGTTTGTCAACAGTTAGTTAGTTTTTCAGTCTAGTTAGTTAGTTAGTTTGTCAGTTAGTTAGTTAGTTTGTTTGTAGGTTAGTTAGGTAGTATGCAGTTAATTAGTTAGTTTGTCAGTTAGTTAGTTAGATTGTCTGTTAGTTAGTTTGTCAGTTAGTTAGTTAGTTTGTGAGTTAGTTAGTTAGATTGTCTGTTAGTTAGTTTGTTTGTCAGTTAGTTAGTTAGTTTGTCAGTTAGTTAGTTAGTTTGCAGTTATTTAGTTAGTTTGTCAGTTAGTTAGTTAGTTTGCAGTTGGTTAGTTAGTTTGTCAGTTAGTTAGTTTGCAGTTAGTTAGTTAGTTTGTCAGTTAGTTAGTTAGCTTGAAAGTTAGTTAGATAGTTTGACAGTTAGTTAGTGATCAGTTAATTAGTTAGTTTGCAGGAAACTATTTACTTTGTCAGTGTGTTAGTTAGTTTGTCAGTTAGTTAGTTAGTTTGTCCGTTAGTTAGTTAGTTTGCAGTGTGTTAGTTAGTTTGCAGTTAGTGAGTTAGTTTGCAGTTAGTTAGTTAGTTTGTCACTTAGTTGGTTTGATTGTCTGTTAGTTATTTAGTTTGCAGTTAGATAGTTAGTTAGTCAGACAGTTAGTTAGTTTGCAGTTAGTTAGTTGGTTTGTCAGTTAGTTAGTTAGTTTGCAGTTAATTACTTAGTTTGCCAGTTGTTAGTTAGTTTCACAGTTAGTTAGTTAGTTTCTCTGTTAGTTAGTTAGTATGAAAGTTATTTAGTTTGTTTGCAGTTAATTAGCGAGCATGCAGTTTGTTAGTTAGTTTGTCAGTTAGTTAGTTAGTTTGCAGTTAGTTGGTTAAGTTGCAGTTATTTCGTTCGTTTGTCAGTTAGTTTGTTAGTCAGACAGTTAGATAGTTAGTATGCAGTTAATTAGTTAGTTTGTCAGTTAGTTAGATAGATTGTCTGTTAGTTAGTTAGTTAGTTAGTTAGTGTGTCAGCTAGGTAGTTAGTGTGTCAGTAACTTAGTTAGATTGTCAGTTAGTTACTTAGTTTGTCAGCTAGTTAGTTAATTTGTCAGTTAGTTAGTTAGTTTACAGTTAGTTAGTTAGTTTGTCAGTTAGTTAGTTAGATTGTCTGTTAGTTAGTTAGTTTGTCAGTTAGTTAGTTAGTTTGCAGTTAGTTAGTTAGTTTGTCAGTTAGTTAGTTAGTTTGTCAGTTAGTTAGTTAGTTTGACAGTTAGTTAGTTAGTTTGCCAGTTAGTTAGTTAGTTTGACAGTAAGTTAATTAGTATGCAGTTAGATAGTTAGTTTGTCAGATAGTTAGTTAGATTGTCTCTTAGCTAGTTAGTTTGTCACTTAGTTAGTTAGTTTATCAGTTAGTTAGTTTGTCAGTTGGTTAGTTAGTATGCAGTTAGTTAGTTAGTTTGTCAGTTAGTTAGTTAGTTTATCAGTTAGTTAGTTTGTCAGTTGGTTAGTTAGTATGCAGTTAGTTAGTTAGTTTGTCAGTTAGTAAATTAGTCTGCAGCAAAATGGTTAGTTTGTCAGTTAGTAAGTTAGTTAGTTTGTCAGTTAGTTAGTTAGTTTGCAGTTAGTTAGTTAATTTGCAGTTATTTAGTTAGTTTGTCAGTTAGTTAGATAGTTTGACAGTTAGTTAGTTAGTATGTCAGTTAGTTAGTTAGATTGTCTGTTAGTTAGTTAGTTTGTCAATTAGTTAGTTAGTTTGTCAGTTAGTTAGTTAGTTTGCAGTTATTTAGTTAGTTTGTCAGTTAGTTAGTTAGTTTGACAGTAAGTTAATTAGTATGCAGATTGATAGTCAGTTTGTCAGTTAGTTAGTTAGATTGTCTGTTAGCTAGTTAGTTTGTCAGTTAGTTAGTTAGCTTGTCAGTTAGTTAGTTAGTTAGATTGTCAGTTAGTTAGTTAGTTTGCAGTTGGTTAGTTAGTTTGTCAGTTAGTTAGTTAGTTTGCAGTTAGTTAGTTAGTTTGTCAGTTAGTTAGTTAGTTTGACAGTTAGTTAGTTAGTTTGTCAGTTAGTTAGTTAGTTTGCAGTTAGTTAGTTAGTTTGTCAGTTAGTTAGTTAGTTTGAAAGTTAGTTAGATAGTTTGACAGTTAGTTAGTTTGTTTGCAGTTAATTAGTTAGTTTGTAGGAAACTATTTACTTTGCCAGTTTGTTAGGTAGTTTGCAGTTAGTTAGTTAGTTCGTCCGTTAGTTAGTTAGTTTGCAGTGTGTTAGTTAGATTGTCACTTAGTTAGTTAGTTTGAAGTTAGTTAGTTAGTTTGTCACTTAGTTAGTTTGATTGTCTGTTAGTTAATTAGTATGCAGTATGATAGTCAGTTTGTCAGTTAGTTAGTTAGATTGTCTGTTAGCTAATTAGTTTGTCAGTTAGTTAGTTAGTTTGATAGTTAGTTAGTTAGTATGCAGTTAGTTAGTTAGTATGCAGTTAGTTAGTTGGTTTGTCAGTTAGTTAGTTAGATTGTCAGTTAGTTAGTTAGTCTGCAGCAAACTAGTTAGTTTGTCAGTTAGTTAGTTAGTTTGCCATTAGTTAGTTAATTTGCAGTTATTTAGTTAGTTTGTCAGTTAGTTAGTTTGATAGTTAGTTAGTTAGTATGAAGGTGGTTAGTTAGTTTGTCAGTTAGTTAGTTAGATTGTCTGTTAGTTAGTTAGTTTCTCAGTTAGTTAGTTAGCTTGTCAGTTAGTTAGTTAGTTAGATTGTCAGTTAGTTAGTTAGTTTGCAGTTGGTTAGTTAGTTTGTCAGTTAGTTAGTTAGTTTGCAGTTAGTTAGTTAGTTTGTCAGTTAGTTAGTTAGTTTGAAAGTTAGTTAGATAGTTTGACAGTTAGTTAGTTTGTTTGCAGTTAATTAGTTAGTTTGTAGGAAACTATTTACTTTGCCAGTGTGTTAGTTAGTTTGCAGTTAGTTAGTTAGTTTGTCCGTTAGTTAGTTAGTTTGCAGTGTGTTAGTTAGATTGTCACTTAGTTAGTGAGTTTGAAGTTAGTTAGTTAGTTTGTCACTTAGTTGGTTTGATTGTCTGTTAGTTATTTAGTTTGCAGTTAGATAGTTAGTTTGTCTGTTAGTGAGTTAGTTTGACAGTTATTTAGTTTTTTTGCAGTTAATTTGTTAGTTTGCAGCAAATTACTTAGTTTGCCAGTTAGTTCGTTAATTTGCAGTTAGTTAGTTAGTTTCTCTGTTAGTTAGTTAGTATGAAAGTTATTTAGTTTGTTTGCAGTTAATTAGCTAGTATGCAGTTAGTTAGTTAGTTTGTCAGTTAGTTAGTTAGTTTGCAGGTAGTTAGTTAATTTGCAGTTATTTCGTTAGTTTGTCAGTTAGTTAGTTAGTCAGACAGTTAGTTAGTTAGTATGCAGTTAATTAGTTAGTTTGTCAGTTAGTTAGTTAGATTGTCTGTTAGTTAGTTAGTTTCTCAGTTAGTTAGTTAGTTTGTCAGCTAGATAGTTAGTGTGTCAGTTAGTTAGTTAGTCTGCAGCAAACTAGTTAGTTGTCAGTTAGTTAGTTAGTTTGGAGTTAATTAGTTAATTTGCAGTTATTCAGTTAGTTTGACAGTTAGTTAGTTAGTATGCAGTTAGTTTGTTAGTTTGTCAGTTAGTTAGTCAGATTGTCTGTAAGTTAGTTAGTTTGTCAGTTAGTTAGTTAGTTTGCAGTTAGTTAGTTAGTTTGTCAGTTAGTTAGTTAGTTGTCAGTTAGTTAGATAGTATGCAGTTAGTTAGTTAGTATGGAGTTAGTTAGTTAGTTTGATTTTCTGTTAGTTAGTTAGTTTGTCAGGAAGTTAGTCCGTTTGTCAGTTAGTTAGTTAGTCTGCAGCAAACTAGTTAGTTTGTCAATTAGTTAGTTAGTTTGTCAGTTAGTTAGTTAGCTTGCATTTATTTAGTTAGTTTGTCAGTTAGTTAGTTAGTTTGTCAGTTAGTTAGTTAGTTTGTCAGTTAGTTAGTTAGTTGTCAGTTAGTTAGATAGTATGCAGTTAGTTAGTTAGTATGGAGTTAGTTAGTTAGTTTGTCAGTCAGTTAGTTAGCTTGCATTTATTTAGTTAGTTTGTCAGTTAGTTAGATAGTTTGCAGTTAGTTAGTTGGTTTGTCAGTTAGTTAGTTAGTTTGCAGTTAGTTAGTTTGTCAGTTAGTTAGTTAGTTTGCAGTTAGTTAGTTAATTTGCAATTATTTAGTTAGTTTGTCAGTTAGTTAGATAGTTTGACAGTTAGTTAGTTAGTATCTCAGTTACTTAGTTTGTTAAAAAGCGTTGATACACTTTTAACGAATGAGTCCGGATAGAGGTGTGGGAGTTTTATAGGGGAAGTGAATCGGACACAAATGGTTTTCTTCGCCGGCCTTTAGACCGACCTTTTATTACAAAAACCAAATAAAAGAAACAATAGAAAACCCCAACTAATAATTATAATTAAAATGTAACGAGACTGAACTGGGAAATTAATCTTTGGCCTCGTGTCTGGCCGTTCCGCGATGCTGGGTCGCCGAACTCGCAGGCTTGAGGTAGGCCAAGATTCCTATGAACAGAAAAACACGACTATGTGTTAGACACACGTACACGGTATACGTATCTTCGTCGAGCTCGTTTGCTCGCGCTCCTGGCTTCGGAATTCGAACGTACCGGAGATGAGAATTGTAAACTTGTCGTAAATTACGAAATATAAAGTGGACTGTATTTTGGCTAGGAAACGAATTAAACTTCTTTTCTTCGCCGATTCAGTGGTCGATTGCCCAGTGGACGGGGATGCAAGAGGAGGTTGTAAGGCTCCTATTGCACTGTTCCCGTGAGTATGCACACTGAGTCTGTGCGTCGAGTCGCAACTGCAGTGCACTGCACGACCGTCAATCTGCGGCTTCTCTTAACACGTTCCAACAGATGACTTATATGGCCGAGAGTTACACTGCGAAGCCCGACAACACGTTGTTCACTGCACGAATGCACTACTCGACGTGATACGTTGCAGTATTTTGAACTACGCGGGGGCCTGACCCACGACTCCGTTACTTCTCCGCACTGGTGCTCCTCTAAACGTTACACCGGCGGGATCTATAGAAATAAGGAGGCGGAGACCGAAAATCACACGTCCAAAATGGACGCCGACCTGACTACAGTGAGCCCACCTGGAGGTACACCACGTAGGTGCCTCCCTTTTGGTGTCTCCTAAGCCGAAGGGCAATCACACAGAAGTATGGACGGTAACCGCCGACTTCTATATGATTCAAACGTTTATACGTTGTAATCGACCGTTAAATTCCGCACAGGAGTGGTCGAACACCCTATTGGTGTATTCTCGAGCCCTCCAAAATATGCAGTAAATTTAAATTGATTAAACTCGATCGAGATTTTCTCGAACGAGATTCAGGTGCACTTGCACGAATCGAGATGCGAATCGTGTTTTTCCAAGCAAGGTGGGAATGAATTTCGCCCTTTTCGAGCAAGGCTCGCTACACCCTTTTCTAACAATAGCAGTCTTTATGGCTTTCGCACGAGGATCTTCCCTCTTAAATCGCGATTAACTTCTGATCGAATATGATCGGGAGCCGATGCGTCTCGTTCAGAAGTCGCCGTAAGAATGATACGGATTGACAGCCGAAGACGTCGCCGTGGTACTCTTACTGGTCGTTCCGTGGCGCTGTCTGAATTTCGGCCGTCTCTCCTTGTCACATTATCGGCGCACTACTCTCTCACGGTACTGACGTCACTAACACCGTTAGCACACTCGAATCGAAAGGTAATGAGCCGTTACCGATGCCAGAAAAACTCATAATAAACGCGTTTTTCAATCACCGTTCGCTATACAAATCCAATTAGAGATAATCTCTTGGTTATTGTACGTTAACAGGATTAACGGTAATTGCGGCCGAGGATAATCGCTCGGCATTATGCAATCTTTAAACATAATGCCCCCCTTGCACGGTCCGTGCAATGAACTAGGGAGCGATTCTACCGAATGGCCGCGACCCGAGTGAGAGTAGGCGCATGCAAATTAAAAAAATGCAATTTACTCACATTTATTGGAAGGTCCAGTGGAATTGTTTCCTGCAGCATCTGCAGGGAAGCGAGGATGGCCTGGATGGCTGCCTTTGGCAGGGCATCGTTCTGCGACGCCCTGTTCGGGTTTCCAGGCCTTTTCCGCCGCCGTTCAGAATCAACCGTTCTCACACTCCAAAATCCTTGTCCTTTCGAACTTGAACGGTTTTGTTTAGATCACCTGTTCGACTTCGGTGACCGTTGCCGAAGGTGACTCAAACGAAAACTCAGCCACAGGCAGTTCACACAATCGCGTAATTGGTCGTGTATATGTGGATTTGGCTGTACGTACTTTCACTACACGTACATGCCTGTCCTTTCCCGGAAATACTTCCTCTATTCTTCCCATTTCCCACTGATTTGGGGGGAGGAGAGGATTCTGTACCAGAACAAGATCATTCTTTTTTAGGTGTGTATTTTCCGTCTGCCATTTGTAGCGGTTCTGGAGATGCGTGAGATAATCTCTCGTCCAGTGTTCCAGAGCTGTCGTGGAATTTTGCATTGCTCTGTATCTTGTAAGATGCGAAATATTTGCATTTTCCACGGATTCCATTGGGTGCCAACGTAGGCCCTCCGATTAGGAAGTGGGCCGGTGTGAGAGGCGCGTAATCATCTGGGCTGTCACTCAGAGCGGCAATCGGTCGCGAAGTTTAAACTGGCTTCGATTTTACAGAGTAACGTCTGTAATTCTTCGCTCGTGGGAGTGAATTCTCCTATGATGCGCTTCAAATGATGCTTCACTGATTTGACACCAGCTTCCTGCCTTCCACCGAAGTGAGGGGCACTGGGTGGATTGAATTTCCACTGAATGCCCTTTTGACCGCATTCGTTTTGCATTTCCGGCGTGCTACACACCTTATTGAAATGTTTTCTTAATTCACGATCTGCACCGACGAAGTTTGTCCCGTTGTCACTGCGTATGCAGGACGGGATTCCTCGTCGGGCAATGAATCGCTCCAATGAAGCCAAAAATGCACTCGTCGTGTAATCATGGACGAGTTCAATGTGGACAGCCCTTGTAGCGAAGCAGACAAAAATCGCTATGTACGCTTTATGAGCGGTTTTTCCTCGGCCCGCGGAGTCGCGGACTTTGTACGGTCCCGCATAATCAACTCCGCAGTTTAAAAAAGCCCGTGCTGGACGACTGCGTTCCAAGGTCAAATCCTGCATGATCTGCGTGAGGTTTGTCCCCTCCATCGTACGCATTTCATGCATTGATGAATGACCTTTCGAGCCGTGGTTCTGCAACCGAGGATCCAAAATTGCTGTTTTACCATGGATATCGTCAGCTGCAAGCCCCCATGCAACGTATTTACGTGGCACTGCCGGATTATCATGGTGGACACATGATGTTTTGGCAAAATTATGGGGTGCTTCGCTTCCCATGCCAGCGTCGTATTCTCCACTCGTCCACCTACCCTTAAGACATCGTGTGCGTCTAGGAACGGGTTCAGACTTTTTAATGGAGATTTCGCGGGAATTTCCTGCGCTTTTAAGCACTGGTACTCGCCCGCGAAGTGCGTTCGCTGTATGTAGCGGACGATTCTTTCCTTGGCGAGCTGCAATTCTGAAGCTTCGACAATGTTTGCATCGAACGACCTTCGCTCACCTTGCATCGGTCTTCGTAATCGGAGACAATATGCAGTTACGCGAAGTAGCTTACTCCAGGTTGAGAATCGAAACACGAATTCCCATTCTTTCTCTGGAGTTGCAACGTGGGCGTGCGGAATGCGCTTGCCCTCGCTCGTATCGATGGAATCAGGCGTTTTCGGCCAATTTTCTTCAGATTGTCTCAACCATGCTGGTCCAGAAATCCATAGCTTCGACTGTATGAGTTCCGCTGCTTCGACACCGCACGAATTCAAATCCGCGGGATTGAAGCGGGTGGGAACGTGTCTCCATTCAGCCTTCGGAAGCTATGGTTTGGATTTTGATACTCGGTTGGCTATCACAACCTTCCAAGTCGAAGCATGTTTTTTCAACCAAGCAAGTGTAATAGTGGAATCTGACCAACAGATTATGCGGTCAATTTTTATGAAAAGTGACCGTCCCACGTGCACTATAAGCTCCGTAAGCAGTACAGCTCCATTCAATTCGAGAATCGGAATCGACTGCGTATTTATAGGAGCCACCCTCGTTTTTGCCATGATCAAGGTTGTAAACTTCCTCGGTCATGGTCGTTACGCGTAAATACGTAACGGCCGAGTGCGCTCCGAGCGAAGCATCGCAGAATCCGTGTAATTCCACCGAAACTGTGTCTGCTCCGTAACGGATCCATCTGGGAAATTTTACTTTTTCCAAACTGCTCCAATCCTCGCAAAACGTGTTCCACGTTTTTAACGTATTCGCGGAGACATGATCGTCCCACTGGATTTTTCCAGCCATTGGGATTGCATCAAAATCTTCGTTCGAATTACGACTGGTGATAACCAGCCGAGCGGATCGTAAAGTTTGGCTATTTCGGAAAACAAAGTTCGTTTTGTAATCGGACCTGCAGCCGGTTGAAACCGTTGCAGGTTAAAATAGAAGTAATCACCCGATGGTATCCATCGCAATCCGAGCACCTTGAGTTCAGAGTCATCGAATAAGGTGAGATCGACAGCGTGGGGAGTGAGAACTTTGTGGGATGTTTCGCAGTAATTTCTGTGAATTGCCAGCCCACTTTCTCAATTTAAACCCGCCGCCCTGTAGGAGTTCGCAAACTTGAATACGAATTTTCTCCAATAGGGTCGTATCGGGTGCCCCCATAAATACGTCATCAACGTATATGTCTTTCCCGAGTATCGGAGCGGCGAGAGGAAATCTGTCACCGTCCCGTTTTTTCAGCTCGAGAAGAGTACGCATCGATAAATATGGTGCACACGCCGTTCCGTACGTAACGGTGTTTAATTCGAAGGCTTGAAGCCCTTCGGTTTCGGGCGTGCGCCATAAGATGCACTGAAATCGACGATCCTGCGGGGCGACGAGAATTTGTCGGAACATTTTCTCGATAGCGGCCACCAACACGTAATCGTACAGCCTCCATCTCGTCAAAACGGACGTGATGTCGTTCTGCAATTTCGGCCCTACGTGTAGGATGTCGTTTAGGAGTTTCCACTCCACCGTACGGCTCGTCGCATTAAACACGACTCGCAGTTTGGTAGTTGCACTCTCCGTACGGATGACCGCTCGATGCGGAATGTAGAGTCTGGATTTTTCAGAGGGCTCGATACGAGTCATGTGTTCCAACGACTCATACTCCGTGAGAAATTCTTGATATTCTCGTACGAGTGTCTGATCCTTGTCCAATTTCCTTCTCAACCTTGTCAATGCGGAAAGAGCGATACGGAGTGAATCTCCCAGTGCTCCTTCCGGTTTCGGATGATTAAATGGCAATCGAACGATAAACCGTCCCGTTGCATCCCGTGCGACAGTTTTTTGGAAATGAGCTTCGCACTCTTCCTCTGCTTTTGTAAGCACCGAGGTCGAGGGAATTTCTTCAATTTCCCAGGAACCGTCGAATCGCGTGATCCAGCGATTCGAATATGTTGCAATGCAACGTTCGCACGTGACCCTGGGCCTTGCTCGCTGCATCTATCGGTCCGGATAATATCCAGCCAAATGCAGTTTCAGCAATAGGCACTTCGGGAGATATTCGACGGAATCCCGACCGAATAACTTTAGCGTATAAATCTGCGCCGATCAAAACTTCAATGTTTTGGCCAGACGCGGGCTCGGGATCGGCGAGCTTCAGGTTTCGCAACGCGTCGTTATCGAGCGCGTTTACTGATGGCGAGGCATAATTCGTGGTTTTTGTCACGACGTACGCTCTTGCCGAAACCACAGGGGTTACCCCGGAAGCCGTTCCCAAATTCAGCCCTACGCTGTACTTGATTTTTTGGGTCCGACCACCCCCCAAGCCCGATACCGTGAGTAGTATAGCTAGGGTGATTCTATCACATGGGGCAATGAGGGGAGCGTGTGGCGAGGGGAAGGTAGGGCGCGCGGGGGAGTGCGGCGCGGAGAACTTTAGGCGCGGGGCCTGTGGGGAGTGGAAGAGTGGTTGCGCGCACACGAGCCGCGGAGTGGGGGATGTCAGGGGATTAGTCCAGGCCGAGCCGCCGCGGAGACCTCTCCAGACCTGGCCCGCCGTCGGAAATTTTTTTAAGAGGGGGAATGATCCCCGAAAACTTTTCATACCGAACCGAGGGACGGATGACCCCGAAAATTTTTTCAACACCCACAGGCATTTTTTTATTGTCTTTTTCGGCGTTCTCGGTACGTTTGATGAGATCTTAAACAAAGAATTACATCAGGTTCTCCTAAGAAAATATTTACAGCTAGCGAGAAAAAAAAACAACACATCATTCGGCTCGTAAATCTATTCTTTCTATTTATTATTCTAGTACTCGTATAAATTCAGATTTTTATAGTTCACTGTGGTCAGGTTTGGTCAAACTCTTGCAAAACGCGTTATAGAAAATTGTTAATATCATTACGAAACACAAGAAATAAAAAGTTTCATACTGTATACTAAATGCGAAAATTTACTCGAAAAATTGCAGTTCCTCTTTCATCCAGAGTCGAGTCTCGCGCAACGATGCGTTTTCGCGCTTTGTCAGCGAGTACGTTATCTGCTACGTGCCTTTCGACGAAGTCGTTGCTACGCGAATATGCAATATCGTGTTCGCGACACGCTGCGTCCAACGGATTAAAATATAAATTAAATCGACGGTCCAGCCTTAGATTTATGCGAGGAGAGAATGTGGAAGACGGGTAACTAAAATTGGAGAAATAATATATGTTTTAAATGATACTATATTGTTACAATAGAAGAATATATTGTTTTTTTTTGAAACGTCGAATCTTAGAATTATGCGAGGAGATAAGGTGGAAGACGGGTGAAATAAAATTGGAGAAATAATATATGTTTTAAATGATACTATATATTTTTTGTTATGTTTAAAGGAAAAAAATTAAAAAAAAATTAAAAAAAATAAAAATTAAAAAATAAAAAAAATTATTCCTCCGGCGGCGGAGGCGGCCGTTGTATTTGGCGCGGCGGCCTTAGAGGCCCATCGAAGACCGGAAATGGCAGCCGCATCCGAGGCCACCGGATTTGTGGAAAATGATGTAATAATATTTCCGCCCGCTCGCGCAAGTTCGCCGGCGGCGATGGTGTTTTCGGTGGCGTCGGTGTCTCCGGCGGCGTCGGCGTTGTAGGCGGCGATGGGGAGGGCGGCGGAAACGGATTGTTCTGGAACCCACAATAACTGATATAATATTGTTGCGAGCACCCTATGAAGAGATCCATGGCTCACTGGTAGCCGCGAGTGAGACAAGCGACGGCGGGGAGGAGACGATCGAATCGATCGGCCTGTCAAGCGTGGTGTTGAATAAGGAACGCGATCGTGAACTGACGTTTTGGAGAATACGGAGTTTTCTTTGCTTCAATATTTATTGTTATTTCCCGTTAATGCTTGGTTGTGTTCTGTTGAATATTAAAGTTTCGTTATGCCAATTCGGAAACGTAATAGTGGTGTCAGAAGTGGGATGCCCGCTCGTAGTGGCATGCCCACTCGCGCATCCGCGGCCTGTGCGGAGCCTTCCCCTGGAGCGACGGGTCTCTGCGGGAGTTATTTACCACCCTACAACTGAGCATCGTTGGACAGATGCGGGAGCAGCGTAGGGACGACGAGGCCCGGTGGAGGGAGAAGGACGTCAAGGACCGGCGGGCACGGGCGGCCTTCGAGGCCGTTTGTCGGACATGGAGGAGCGCATACAGGTCGTAATCGCCTCGTTACAGACCGGCCAAAGTTTGTTCGGTAGCGGCGCGGACTCGGGGTGGGGAGAATGTGCCTGTTGTAAATAGGGTTGTGAATGGGGTTGTAAATAGTGTTTTCCCGGCGTGTGACCCCGCACCCGTTAGTGCGGCCGCCGCTGCCCCTGTTCCGGAATCGCACGTCTTCAGTCTGGGATACGTTGTGAAGCCGCCGACGTTTGACGGGAAAAATTCGTGGGAAGAGTACAAGGTGCAATTTGAGACGATCGCGCGCGCGAACGGTTGGAACGATCAAAAAAAAGGGACGGCTTTGATCGCTGCCCTCGAAGGGTCGGCGAGGAGCGTCCTCACAACGCTCTCCGCGGCCCAATGTGGGAGTTTCGCGGAATTGGTTTCGGCGCTCGAATTCCGCTACGGGGCGAAAAATTTGTCCAATTTGAATTACGTACTCTTCCAGGGCCGTAGGCAGCGAAGAGATGAAAGTATCTCCTCGCTAGCCACCGAGATTGAGCGATTGGCGCAGTCTGCTTTCGCTGACTGTCCGGCGGAGACTCGCGATAAGCTCGCTGCGTCTCAATTCGTGACGGCATTGTCGAGCTCAGACATGCAACGGGAACTGCGACTCGGCGGTTTCACGTCTCTTAGGGCCGCCGTGACCAGAGCTCTTGAGATCGAGGCTGTTGAGACAATGTCGCGCGGTTCCGCGGCAGAGTTGCGGGAGCGTTACTCGGAAAAACGGAAGGCTAAACCTTTCAACGCTTTTAAAGGGTTTCCGGCGAAGCAGCGGAGGCTCGAGGAATCCGGGGATCGATTGGACGACACGCTGAGGGCCCTGAAGTGCTGGCTCTGTGGCAAGACGGGCCACCTTCGCAGGACTGCCCAAAGCCAGGAGCGGCCAAGTAGGACCAGCTCCTGCCAGGAAGCCTTTCGGGGGAAACGGGGGAAGAGCGGCGTAAGGGGGAGACGCCGGTCTGTAAGGAGCAGTTCCCCGGTCGTCAAGAGCGTGGCGATGCAGGAGGCGGCTGGCGGCCAATGGAGCCCAGCCAACGAGATTTCCGTGTGTGGAAAAGTCGGTGGGAAACCTTGTAAGATAATCCTAGATACAGGTTCTCCCATCAACCTTTTGGACCAAGGGCTGTGTGCGTCGACGCGTATCGCCCGAGCAAAGCTCGACATTCGCTCTACCACTGGAGAGAAAATGAGGGTGTTTGGTAGGAAGAGCCTAGAGGTTAGCGTGGGAGGACTCTCAAGCGTGGAAGACTTCTACGTTGTCGACATGGTGGAAAAGTGCATCCTGGGAGCAGCGTTCCTGAGGAAGCATCGTTGCAGCATTGACTTGTCCCGAAATGTGCTGAGCCTTCCCGGCATGCCGGAGATACGTTTTTATGAGTCTGCTGCCCAGGAGAGGGCAGTGGACGTGAGGGAAACGCTCGTAATGGAAGCGGTCGTACCTCAGCATCTGGAGGAGTTGTATACACGCTGTTCGTTGGGCTTGACGGAAAGACAGAAAAAACTATTCACTGGTTTACTCCGTGAGTTCCGGGACGTTTTTGCCACGGATTCGACTCGGATCGGGAACTGCGACTGGGTGAAGCACACTGTCGACACTGGGGATTACCGCCCCATCAAACAGGCGCCGCGGAGGTTGCCTTTACACCGTCGAGCTGAGGCGGAGGAGCTACTCAGGAAGATGTTGGCGCAGGGCATTATTAAAGAGTCGAGGAGCCCGTGGTCTTCTCCGATCGTCCTCGTCAAGAAGAAGGATGGGACCATGAGGTTCTGCGTTGACTTCCGGCGCCTGAATGAGATCACGAAGAAGGACTCGTATCCTCTGCCCCGTATTGAGGATACCCTGGACGCCCTCGCCGGGTCTTCGTGGTTCTCAACTGTAGATTTACAGAGTGGCTACTGGCAGATCTCCATGGACGAAAAGGACAGGGAGAAGACGGCCTTTTCAGTTGGAACGGGACTCTGGCAGTTCAAGGTGATGCCCTTTGGGCTTTGCATCGCCCCTGCGACTTTCGAACGCTTGATGGAGGACGTACTTCGAGGTCTCACGTGGAAGATTTGCCTGGTTTACCTGGACGACATCATCATCTACGGGAATGACTTCGAACAGGAGCTCGAGCGTCTCCGAACAGTGTTTTCCCGTCTACGTCAAGCCGGACTACTGATGAGCCCCAAGAAGTGTTCCTTTTTCTGTCGGGAAGTGAAGTACCTAGGACACATCGTCACCGAGAGCGGAGTCAAGACGGACCCGGAGAAGGTCAGGGCGATTTCGGAATAGCCTCAGCCGAAGAACGTGACGGAATTAAGAAGTTTCCTGGGTCTCTGCACCTATTATAGGAAATTTGTGAAGGATTTTTCCAGGATCGGCAAGCCCCTGCATCGCCTCACCGAGTCCAAACAAGATTACAAGTGGACCGAGGAGGTCAAGCAGTTTTTCAGGAGCTGAAGAAGAGACTCACCGGCTCTGGTGCTCGCCTACCCACTGGTAGGATGGGATTTTATTCTGGACACGGACGCCTCCGACTTCGCCATAGGCGGTGTCCTTACGCAGGAGCATGAAGGTCGAGAGAGGGTTGTAGCTTACTTCTCCAAGTCCTTGGGGAAGGCCGAAAGGAACTACTGCGTGACTCGAAGAGAACTATTAGCAGTAGTGAAGTCTATCGAGCATTTCCATCACTACCTCTATGGACGGAGATTTCTCGTTAGATATGATCATGCAGCGCTCCGCTGGCTGCTGACCTTCAAGAGCCCGGAGGGGCAGGTTGCGCGTTGGATTGAACATCTTCAGGAGTACGACTTTGAGATTCGTCATCGGGAAGGAAGAGCTCACCGAAACGCCGATGGACTTTCTAGAAGACCTTGCATCGTGGACGATTGTAAGAAATGCGGCAGAATGGAGAAAAAGGACACAGAGGAGGAGATGTACTGCACGAAGAAGGTTCACAAGATATTTTGCGACGCGAGGAGGAGTGAATGGAAGCAAAGCCAGGAGGAGGATGAAGAGACTGGCTTCATTCTTAAAAGGAAGAAGGAAGGGGAGAAGCCTGGCTGGCAGGATGTTGCTGGTTTCACTCCACAGTTGAAATATTACTGGTCAATCTGGGATTCGTTGGAGGTTTTTGAAGGTTTGCTTTTCAGGAAATGGGAGTCCCACGATGGTACGACAACCTCGTGGCTTTTGGTGGTGCCGCGTGAAAGGGTTGCAGGAGTACTGAAGGAGTTGCACGATGCGCCGGCAGCTGGACACTTCTGAGTGAACAAGACTTTGGCAAGAATCCGCCAACAGTTCTTCTGGCCTACATGTCGACAGGACGTTCAAGAGTGGTGCCGGCGGTGTGACACCTGTGTGGCGAAGAAGGGGCCTCGTCATAGGGGAGCAGGGAACCTGAAAGTATACAACGTGGGAGCTCCGTTCGAGAGGCTTGCCTCGACGTTGTGGGTCCGCCCGAGGTCTCAGGCCGGAAACAGGTTTATGCTGGTCGTGGCGGACTACTTTACCTCGGTGGGCGGAAGTAATCGCGATGCCAGACTAGCGAGCTGTCACAGTGGCAAGAGCTCTTTACACAACGTAGTATGTCGCCATGGTGTGCCCTTGGAAATACATACGGACCAAGGAAGGAACTTGAATCCTCCGTGTTCAAAGAACTGCTGAAGCTGTTGGGTGTCAGGAAGACGCGAACTACTCCCCGCATCCTCAATCCGACGGTCTGGTGGAACGCTTGAATAGGACGCTACCCAATATCTAGCGATGTTTGTTTCGAGCACCAACGGGACTGGGATGAGTGGATTCCCATGTTCCTCCTCGCTTATAGATCGGCACGACATGAGGCTACTCAATTGACGCCAGCGATGATCTTGTATGGCCAGGAGCTTCGTCTACCCCAGCAATTGTGGGAGGGGTTGCCCCCAGAAGTGGAGGAAGACGCGGACGTTGGAGCAAGGATACTCTGAGGGGCCTGGGGAAAATGAAGAGGATCCACGAATTTGTTCGACGTCGTTTGGATGTCTATAGTTCCAAGATGAAATCCTGGTACGACAGTCACGTCCATGCAGTGGAGTTCCAGCTGGGAACGAGTGTGGTTGTTCCAACCACGGCGAGTTAAAGGGAAGTGCCCGAAGCTTCAAGCGGATTGGGAGGGGTCGTACACTGTAACGGACAGGATCAACGACGTCGTCTATAGGATTCAACGGTCACCCCGGAAGAAGTGCCGGGTGGTCCATATACGTCGCCTGGCGAAGTACGAAGGACGCTTCCAGGAGGAATGAAGAGGACAATCTCGGAAGCTCAAGACTCGAGGGGGGAAGGTCGCGAGGATATCGAAGACTCAAGAGGGGAGGTTAACTTGAGTTAACGTTCTTGAGTCTGTTTCAGGGAACATGATACACCACGATGAGGGACAAGGTGTCGGGGGACTGTTGCCGCGGCTTGGATGCGTGGTACAACAGCGTGGTGCCCCGGGTGAGGTGATTGCTGGACGGCTGTCCGCCGGCTCTGCCATCGTCGTACCGTCGCACAGCGGGGGCATACGTGAGTGTCGGGTTCCGGCAGTCAGATGACTGGATTTTCCCGCCCGTCTCGACCCAGGAAGAGAACGTATCGCTGAAGAAGACGGGACCTCTCTTACAAGCAAGAAGAGCGCACGCCCGAAGGTGCAAGAGAAGGGTTGGGACGAGGAGAATTTTCGGGGAACCACGTACCGACGCCTTGCCCAGGGTTTTTGGGTGGTTTTCCCTTGGGCGTGAAGGCGAATGTCGAGGCGACAGTCGGAAGAGGCCACGCAGCGTCCTTCCCACTCTTCCGTACTTGGGTACGGCAGCGACCGACGGAGGAGCTGCAGCGATCGGGACGATCGCTTCTCGAGAGGGGGAAGCAGTGTTGCGAGCACCCTATGAAGAGATCCATGGCTCACTGGTAGCCGCGAGTGAGACAAGCGACGGCGGGGAGGAGACGATCGAATCGGTCGGCCTGTCAATCGTGGTGTTGAATAAGGAACGCGATCGTGAACTGACGTTTTGGAGAATACGGAGTTTTCTTTGCTTCAATATTTATTGTTATTTCCCGTTAATGCTTGGTTGTGTTATGTTGAATATTAAAGTTTCGTTATGCCAATTCGGAAACGTAATAATATGCACACGTAATAAATGCCATAAACATTGGTATGTACATACATACCTCCTGATTATTACGCAGGGGCAATCCTTCGAATGCTGGAGTAATTCGTGTAATCACCATTTTATTTTATTCTAATGTACTCGAATGTCTTCGAATGTCGACTGAGAACTGATCTCGCTGCATCTCCAGGCTCATGCATGTAAACGTATATCTCGAAAAATGCATACCTTGCAAAATAGGATGTCTTTGTTCTTCGAAAGCGTTTGTTGACCCTCTCCATTCTTCCTCGCATGTATCATTGCCTAAGCCGTATCACTTCTCCTTCTTCTTTAACCGATTATTCGACTACTCCATATCAGTTGTTGCAAAGTAGATGTCTTTGTTCTTCATGTTCTTCGAAATCTACACCCTCCTTTGCACTTATCTTCTTCGCTGACCAACCTCTCCCTTATTTACATGCATCTTCTTTCCCCTCTTCTCTGAACATCTATCAAAACACCTATCGTACTACTTCGAACCTCTATCATACCACTTTTGAACGCGCATCGAACATCTATCATACCACTTTGAACATGTATCGTAACACTTTGATCATGTATCGAATGTGTATCGAACCACTCTGAACATCTATCAAACGTCTATCATACCACTCTGAACATGTATGGTACCACTTTGATCGCATATTGAACCGCTTCTACATAATAGTAATTATAACTATAGTCTTAATCTAGCGTACATCATGTGCAGGAGGTTAGGTTGGGGAGGGTGAAGAAACAAAATTTTTTATATATTAAAAATTGATTATATTTATTTACGCATTTCTCTCTGGCGTTTAGACCACCAGTTGAATATTTTAAATACATTTTGCATGGTACAATGCTTTGCGTGTCTGTCACATCGTAAGGTATTAAGTGCATTTAGCTTTTTTAGAGATATGGTATCCTCGCATTCCATGTCCAGTGTCTCAATGATCACGCTCGCTCGCGCATTTTCATCGAGGAAATCCGCAAGCCAGTCTCGTTTCTGCAGCCCTTTAACATATGCGATATGCGGTGCGTCATCAGTAGGTGTATAAGGGGAGTTCTGAACCATGGTCCCAGAGGGGGGTGCGGGGGAGGGGGGAATCGAGGGCCAGGGGGGAGTCGGGTGGGGGGCCGGGGTGCGGGGGAGGGGGGAATCGGGGGCCAGGGGGGAGTGGGGTGGGGGGCCCGGCCGTGGGGGGAGTGCTGTGGTGGGGGGTCGGTAATTAGGTCGGTAATTAGTATCAACGGTCGGTAATTAGGTCGGTAATTAGTATCAACGGTCGGTAATTAGGTCGGTAATTAGTGCATCAACGGTTGGTAATTAGGAATCGGTAATTAGTATCAACTGGGTTGGTAATTAGGTCGGTAATTGATATCAATGGTTGGTAATTATCAGAAAGAGATAAATGGTTCAGATGTCTGGTAAAAGGGGAAAGAAATTAGATGTCTTTTACTATTTTTATAAAAGTGATATATTTAATCTTTTTATTACAATTCCAGTGAGAGTATAAATTATTTTGTAATTGAGTCAGAAAGAGGTAAATTGCTCAGATGTCGGTAAAAGGGGGGAAGAAATTTTTGCTTTTTTATAAAATTTGATAGTATTTAATCTTTTATTACAATTCAGTGAGAGTATAAATTATGTAATTACAAAATTAGATATATTTTTTATTTAATTATTAATAGCATCGTATAACATATTATTCACTGCAAAATGTCAACAGCTCGCAATCCGCAGGGAGAATTTTTATCATAATATTCACGAAGCGATTTTGACGGCTCCTCTATGTTTATGCGCAATACTGTTCCGTTTTAATATAGTTACAAATTGTTTATATTTCTCGCTGACATAGTGCGTATTTTGATACAGCCATGAATACGCGTGCTCAACACACAGTTCCAGTTCGAATAAAAATAATACAGTCGATGGTTTCATTTACATGAAGTCATCATACTATTTCATTGGCACAAGGTTCATGCCACGCATTGTAACCACCGTAAGCACCAAATCACAAATCGTTAATTAAGCGTTGAGAAGGAGCTGATTTTACATGTTGTTCGATATCCTCGCGTTTCTGGATCAATGTCGTCCATGTCGAGTGTGTGGCAAATGAACAAACACATTTCCCTCGAGTATCGCCAAGAATAATTTCCACAGCGGACACAGATCCTGTACTGCGATTCTAATATCCAGATACTTGTTGTATGCCGTGGACGTGAGGGCAAACCTCCTCCCCAGTGCATATATAAGGCGTCGCCGAACGTTGTTTATTGCTATCGTAACATATTACAGAAAAAGTATGTAAAGAATGAAAGGTAAGTAATAATGCTAAGGAACATGATGATAATAACACTTTACTCGCGACTTATGCGATACCGTTTCGCGAGAAATGTAGTAATCTCATGTTTGTAGAATCCATAACGTTTCACGACGACGGCGACGACGATACTATCAAAACGAGTGTGCAGCACATAAAAAATATGTGTATCACGGTGCGAAGCGGGGTGGGGGCATAGTGCGGCGGGGAGAGGAATGTTTATGTCACGTATTCTTCTGCGAAAAGTGCAACTTTTGCAAAAGCGTTTTTAGATTACCTTGAACACGTCCAAACGTGCAAATTCTATGACATCACATTCGCGGTACGAATCGACCGAAATCATGCGTGTATCATGCGAAGCGGGTGGGGCATAGTGCGGCGGGGGGAGAGGAATTTTTATGTCACGTGTTCTTTCTGCGAAAAGTGCAATGTTTTGCAAATATCTTTATATTACCATGAACACGTGCAAAAATGCAACCTCAGCAGAACGTATAACATTGACAAGCATTATGGGCGCGGGAAAAGAAATTAGATGCCTTTAAAATATGATATATTTATTAAAGCAACAAATGATTATATAAACATTACTTTTATGGATCCATGAATTGTGCGAGTTATTGAGTCCTAAATCCATTTTACGTACAATACTTGTTCCCCTTTTACGTAATACTTTTTCAACCAGATACACGTCGGAAATTAGCAACCTTCCTGTTGCAAACTCGTGTTCGTAGAACTCCTCCGGCAATTGGTTTTTCATAAGCATCTTTCAACAGATACGCTGCAGGATTAGTTTTCTGTACCTCGGCGATTGTAAATATTTCAGTGCTCCACCCGGTGTGTAACCTTTTTCAAAAAATTGTCTTAAATTTGCTTCTTCTACGGCGTAACACGCATCTTCCCCACTTTGAATCGTGTGCGGGAGCGGCAATTTGTTACATGACTATACACCGTTGTTAAGAGCTTAGCGGCGTTTGTTGGTGTAACGTCAATTGGTCGCATACCAATAGTTCGATGCTTTCGGGCGCGTTGTACTTTGATACGAGATGTTGAATCGAATCGATCCATTTGTAATTTCCATTAAGCGGTAAACATTTTTCCACATGTTGTTTTTTGAGCTGTACGATTAAATCGCTCAACGACTGATGCTTTCATCACTGAATACGTTGAATAATGATTTATGCTGTATTTTTGACAAAAGTTTTTTTGCACATTTGCGTTGTAAAATTCTCTTTCCTTTGTCGGTCTGCAAATTTTTCTGGATACTCTTCCCGCCGTCTCGGATTATCTTCCCAATCGGCAGTAGAAACTTCAGTTCCATTCTTGGTTTTGAGGGGTATAGCCCACGCATGCTTACTTCAGCACATCTGATAACAGTGAGTATGTAATGGAAGCTCTCTTGTTATACTCGGGCGTGTAAGCGACGCATCTTCGACCACGTCCGCTTGCTATAGATCATCGTATCTATGTACTATGCGACGCGTCTTCGGGAAAATGCCTTTCGCCGGGGAGCATGCAATTTTTTCCACAAGACGCCGTTTTCAATACTGGGGTTTTTTTTCTCAGGCCATGTATGACTTCGCTACTGATGCCAAGCACTCTGGCATACACGTCTTATTAAATATCACCGACGCTTCAAACGCCCTAACGTCTCTAACGTCCCCATCACCTGTCCTCAACGTCTCAATGTCCTAACGTCCCAATGTCCTCAACGTTCCTCAACGTCTCAATCGTCCCCCTAACGTCCCTAACGCCCTAACGTCTCTAACGTCTCTAATGCTTACGTCCTCAACGTTCTAACGTCCTAACGGTCCCTCTAACCGTCCCTAACGTCCTAACGTCCTAACGTCTCTAATGCGTCCTAACGTCTCAATCGCGTCCCAACGTCCCATCGTCCCCAACGTCCCAACGTCCTAATAATGTCCCTCAACGTCTCTAACGTCCTCCAACGTCCTAACGTCTCCTAACGTCCTAACGTCTCTGCTTTAACGTCCCAACGCCCCTAACGTCCCTAACGTCCCTAACGTCCTGGTCGTTCCAACGTCCTTTAATCGTCCTAACGTTCTAACGTCCCCAACGTCTCTAATCGTCCCTAACGCGTTCCCCCAACGTCCTAACGTCCTAATTTATCGTCCCCTAACGTCCTCAACGCCCCTAACGTCCAGCTATTATTGATGTATTTGATTTCGTAATTCGATAATACCCCTATCCAATTGATTCAGCTGGTCTTTCTAGCTCTGAACATAATCTTGAATTATGTTCATCTTCTTGTCGAATTCATCTTGTCGATTTTTTATAATTGTCTATGTGTTTTCTTTGCAAGTACAGCTGAGGTGTTGATAGCATCGCCATCTTCTACAGGTGGTGCTACCCGGTCGAATCTGCGCGACTCTTTGCGATCGTAATTGGCACCAGCAATACAAAGTAGCATTGTCACGTACATAATTTCTGACTACTCCATTCCAGCGATAGTATGATTCCACTGTTCCAAACGATGACCTGGCAAACTTTGTTGATTGGCATTTTGATATCGATTGACAGCATCGTCAAAAAGTGCAGGTGTTAATTTATAGCATGAGTTCTGTTGCCTTCGCGAAGCTCCTCGATAATCGGGATAACATCCTCATTGTTATGTGCATTGTGACCGGGCTTGACGACGAAGCCCTCGAGCAGTCGAAGCCGATCTACGAGTTCGTTGGGAGCGTTCCAATGAACATAATCAATCTTGTTGCTAGTTAATCTCATGGAGCTTGGCATGCCTTTTCCAACTTTTTTTATCTTTCTCAATAATGGCTTGATTACATAGTTATACTTGTATCCTCTTTATTACCTAATGTTTTACCATATGAATCATGTTTGTACTTATGCGCACTCGTGGTCAGCAGCAGTATGTCCCTATATTTATGTTCATCAGCCTCAGTATAACATGTTGTCATCTGGAATTGTCTTAAATATCAATTCATCAAGGCCGGGCGTACCAGACTATCGTATGCCATCGATAATTATGTTATCGGCATTGTCCATAGCGCCGTCAACACGTTTATTACCAAGCATCGGCCCATCACTGTCGAGATAAACACCATATGTTACATGATCCATACCATCCTTCACATCACCGAAGGCGTAATACAGGCGCGCGATGTGTATTTCCTCGACTCAGTGTGGACTCTTAGATGCGATTCCGCAACGTTTCTTCACCTTCCGACGTTTGCAGCCGACTTCGAATGACGTCGAGAAACTGCTTTTGGACTTTCAAAACATCTTCGTTTGCTAAGCTTTTTGGACTTATCAAAAGCATCTTCGTTTGCTAAGCTTCTTGTTGCTGGTACTGGCTTAATCGGTATAGAGGTCATCAGATCTATATCGGGTAAATCTGCTTAATCTTACTGAGCTTTTTATTGTTGGTACTGGTCCTAATCAGGATGGTAGAGACCGGTGTAGGAGAAAGTCATCGGATTCACGTCGAGTAAACTGCTTAATCTAGGTTTTTTATTTGTGATGGTTTTGGGAAGATTTAGCCATAAATGTGATTTCAGGTGTTTTATCCGATTCCTTGGATATTTGACGTGTGAACAATGGCTCGCTTCCGATATCTATATTATTGTAAACATCATGGCAATTTTTTAACGTGTTGTTGGCAATACCGCCTTCAGCGGCTCAGTAACAGGGCTTAAAGTGTTTTTCCAGTGCAATCTCTTCCTCCATTTTACCGGTTTTCAATTCACGATACTCCTCTCTACGAATCACATCGCTCGTTTTTGCAATCTGTTTCGGGCTATCCTTTCACGATTCTTCAATATTGCTGCTGCTCATGCGTTGGAACACTGCTTTGTCAACGTATAGGAAGTGAACTGGACATGTTAGCGATATTGCAAAATCATTAAATCCTTTTCTATAGCGACCATTCCATAATGCACTGTCTTTATCAATCACTACAAATCCATATTTTTCTTGCCAACAGGTGGTACACAATGTGCAGAAATTCTCGGGAAATGACATGTCGGTGCGTTTACATGATCGTTGTACACATGTTTCAGATTAGGTACCATCTTGTTTGAACATGATCAGCAGGTTCGCGTTGTCGCGTATCAGATGCTTCGGTATTTTCGCATATGTTTCGACAAAGATAGAAACAGTCAACGTCCGAGTGCCTACCTGTATTGCAAAGTATTCTCTTACCGTGTTTTTGCTTATCGCATGCCAAGCATCATCAAAGATAAAAATGGAATTCGGAAGTGCCTTCGCTCTCGGCGGGAACGACGTCGCTGTTATTCGAAAATGTAAAATAACCAATTTCGTCTATCGATGAGAATATATTTTCTAAATATTGATATTTCGGTTGTTGTAACGATTTCGAGTACATGTATGAAGGAGTGAGAGGGGTGTGGGGGTGGCAATCATCCTCCATAGTCACACTTTTAATATCTTCGTTTATTATTTGACGAAATACTTATATCGATTAGAAAATTGTCGATGGTCGTACGGCGACTCAATGACCTATTCCGAGTTCTGAATGAACTTCGGCGAGCTATCCGAGTCTCCTCTTAGCCTGCGCGCGTGCCGGGTGGGGCAGCAGGTATTCGCCGGTGGCGCGGCCCAGGTTGTTGGCGGCCCTGGTGTGTTGTACTCTCGCCAGATATGTATATGGTGTTTCTGAAACGAACGCCGTACGGACTTTCTAACAAACTAATCAACAATGCCCGTTCGTTTTACCAATACAATTCGATGGGACCGCAGATTATACCTCGCGTATAGAGGTGGGCAGCATATTTCCATGTTTGCGCACCTCTTCTCAGGATCTGTGTCTTTTTGTCTACATTAGTCACTTTGATCATAGGTGATTGGCGTATGAACTGCATATTTTTATCGAGGTGCTATACGAATGAAGATCCAATCGAGAGAGCTGGTCTATTTATAGCGATGCATAGAGCTGGAAAACGGATCAGTGTTCAAATATAGCCTGTCGAGTCAGCAGAATGCACATTGGCAGTTCACCACCATTGATAAACAACTGTGGCGAATGTTAAAGCACAAAATTGAAAAAGGTCTATTAAATCGTGTTAGTAAAACACGATACCTTCCGATTGAATTGTTGCATATTCCAGGTTATCAGTATTTGTGGTCCTGGGACACATTTAGAGTAAAACGCTTTGGCGCGAGGCGATCACGGTATAACTCCGTTGGATAAGAGGTGCCGCGAGCATGATATAGCAGTATTCACAAAATAAATTCGATCTCCTGGAAACGACACGCGGCCGACAACATCCTTAGCAGCGAAAGCGCGAGAACGCATTGGCTACCGCGAGAGATTCCAGTCTCGGGGAAAAAGGCTGCCGCTATAACCGTTTGGGCGACTATGAAGGCTAAGACAAAATTCGGTATGGGTTTGAAAGAAAAAGAAGAGTGGTTCGAGGAAACGAGCATACTTCCAATGGCAAAACGTGGCGGTATCTCACCGATTTTACCATTATTGGGGGTTCTCGGCTCATTGGTCGGAGGGGCGGCAGGAGTCGCTAGAAGGCTGTGAACTGATAAGAAAGGGCAATGCAGTGCGTCAGCTGAAAGAAATGAAACGTCACAATCTTGCCATATGGAAGGCTCATGGACTTTATCTGCGCCGGGTACAAATGCGTGGGCGGGGAGTCCTCAAAGGAGAAAAAAAAACGTCAAAATTAAAATGCCTGAAGGCGTAACCACCTAACATACAACTACAGCAACTCCTGGCAAAGCGCATGCGCGTATTCCATATTTCAGATGTATTTATATGCGCAATACTTTACCTACAGATGGTGTACGCAGGAACGAGAGAGGAATCGTAAATTTGGATACTGTTGAAGGACTAGGGTACTCATTGGGTGGCAGTATGCAAAACGGGGAACATGTTCCATATATTTTGTGGATAGTTTTGGCAATCTTTCAGCCACCGAGGGAATCATTGATACAACATTTTGAAGAATATGCGTAATCGAGTATAACTCACATGTCTTATCAGCGCTATAATCAAAGCAAATTGTGACAGCTTATGTTTACAGTTTCTACAGTCGGTTGACAATCAATTTAAGGGCAGTCATTGCTCACCTTAACTCCAGTATCCGTTTGAACATGTCGCTGACGCTAACGCTCACCGGTCAAAGTAGCATTCTCACAGTAAGCCATTTTCCAGCCATCGATTTGGGCAGCAATGATGATTAGTGAGCTCGGTCTTATGGACTTTGAGACTTATTACACTATACCGAATATAAATTTGTCGAATAATAAATTTTACTTATGATAACGATGATAAGGGAAATCATTATTCCGAGTGGATCTTATGAGCTGGACGACATTCGCATGTATTTGCAACGATCGCTTTCCAACAGGGTAATGAAGGCTGAACCTCCCATACGATGCTTCTAGAGAGCCAACAACAATACGATGAAGAGCGAAACTCAAGTGATTGATTACAGCATAAATTTTACCAAACCCAATACTTATCGGCTCGTTGCTGGGGTTTTCGACGAATCGGGTGCTGGGCGAACCGCGGAAATGGCACGAATCGGATGCACCAATCAATATAATGAATGTAAATATTATTCGCAATACTGAATGCAACGTGACAGCTGGTGCTTACAGCAATAACAAGTGCGTGCACACGATACATGAGTTTTCGCCTCACCGTCTCCACCCGGACATAAGAGATATCGGAAAGACCAAAGCACAGATCATTTACCTCCCAATCATCTGCGCTGAAGCATTTCGGATTTAACGATTCGGGCGTTGCGGACCAAGACGGTCAATTGCTCGATTTTCGAGGGGAACAGATCACCGTTCGACTGCATGTACGGAGACAACGGCTGGTAGTAGGAGATGCTTGTGCTGAATGAAGCGGAGCAGGTGAAACAGACAACACGTGAAAACAAAGAGAAGACAATTCAATCGTCGGCACACCTCACTGTATCGAATATTAACTGTCTAAAACCATCAGGCGAGAAGGCAATTGGATCACCCACGAAACTCACTCGCATCGAATATTGTATTTCTGAAATCGTTGGGTTTTGTTGTACGAATGAATGGCTAATATCTTTAAACATTGAGTGCAACTGATCTTTTGACGACAAAGCGTCGTCAAGATGGAGACTCATACGTATAACCCATACGCCAACACAGCGATGTAGATACGAATACCTATAACAACAGCAGTGATTTATGCACGTTGCTGCAAGCGAGAGCTTTCTATACGTTGAAGGAAGATTCACAGTAAAGAAGCCAAACAATGAGAGTTGGAAGCATATCTCGGAAATAATTGTGTTGCGTTTATGTTTGATGAAATTCGATATGAACTCAATGGTGTGGAGATCGATTCGTAACAGAAACGTTGGAATAACAAGTACCATCAAAAACCTTCGTGTCAAATCAACATTTGATGATAAATCGCTAATTTTACGGAATGCAGGATGGGTCACACAAGTCAAACATACCGACAGGTTACTTTAACTCTTTGCGTACCGCCAAACATGTTGTTGGGTTTTGCGAAGATTACAAGCGTATAGTAATCAATGCTCGTCATGAGCTCACTTCTTATACGCGCTCGGCAGGGATAACAACAGCGTCGTTGCAAATTCCACGCTGGAGCCAGGAGATCGAATTACTAAAGATACAGTGGCGAATGCCTCGCATTATACTGAAACGGATACGAATAAACTATCGATGTTGCGGATTTTGGAAAACGGGCACAATACCTAAGCCATGAGTTTTCGTTCGTGGACCTGTACGAGTACCGCATTATTGCAAAAAGTACAACTAAACATTCGTGGGCCGTTAAAACTGCAACTCAGCTGGAGAAACCGCGATATGTAATTTTTGCACTGGGCAGACTGGTCGAAAGAATCATCATGTCTCAAGATGCGAGCAACTTCGATGCATGTAACTTGACCAACGTGAAACTTTATCTAAACTCTGACTTTTATCCATACGATGACATGGAATCTCTTCGGGATTTTGATAAAACACAGATATGCTATTCTTTTTGATATGTATGCATCGTTTTCGCAAAGCTTATTACGGATACGACTGTTACGAAACGCTTTGCAACAGAGACAACTTTTCGTTGTATGGGACCATTTGTAGGTAATCGATTGCTCGCGACAGAACGAATCATTCAAGTGCTCATCCGTAGATGTGCGAATAGAATTTGATTGTAAAGAAAACGTACCAGCAAATACTACTGCGTATTAGTCTTATTTTGCATGATCGTGTCGTCGAATACTGTCCACTTCGTCCAACGTTGTGCACAGAATCACATAAATTGCAGCATCAGCAGTATCTGTAGTATTTAAGAGCTGGACACATCATATTGTGGTATAGTTTGAAAGATATTATTGCGATGGTACCAACGTTTGTTGACATACAAGCGATTTCTTCCACAACGACAAGTTTGTCGTAAAGCGAAGTTGCAGTGCTGAGAAAAGGGAAGCATTATCGCACACTATATATTCCAAAGCACCATTTACTTGGAGTGCGTTGTCTGTAGCCGACAAATCCCCAAGCTGCTTGGGTGACGTAAGAACGTCCATGGATTGTCATGCGGAATGAGGATGGTTTCGTCTCCACACCGCTAGAAGCAAAACAAATTGATTACAGCGGCAGTTGTGGGTGAAGATCCAAGTAATCACGTATATGTGAAAGGATCACAAAAACCAGACTTGTTGGTAGAATTTGTGGAGGAAAAAGTGCCAAGCGAGACCAAGGCTGTTGTATATGAAGATATCGTGCGTTTAGAATAACTTGATACAGATAATACATTCTCGATGTAGCTATCCATGAAAAGGATTGTTTTTTTCAAAAAAAAGAAAGATTTGCGCATTACAAAATGTATTCAAATTAGTATAATTGGTGGTTTAAAAATCAGAAATAAATGTATTTTTAAAACAATTTATATCATTAAAAAGAGATCTAATTTTCTTTCTTCCTCCTTTCGTACACGGTCCAGCCTTTAGATTTATAAGTGAGGAGAGAATGTGGAAGACGGGTAAATAAATAAAATTGGAGAAATAATATATGTTTGAAATGGATATATATTTTATTGGTTATAAAGTAAATAAATAAAAAATAAAAAAATAAAAGATAAAAAAATAAAATTATTCCTCCGGCGGCGGCGAAGGTAGAGACGCAAGCCGCGGGAGTGCTGTGAGGTGGCCTAGCGGCCTATCGTCGTCGCCGCCGGTTATGACTGGTCTTCCGCCATTCGCGGCCACCGAAAATTGGGCGAAAAAAAATACCCCAATTCTCGCCACTCGCTCAGCCAAGTTCTCCGGCGGCGATGGGGTCTCTCGCGGTGGTGGTAGTTCAGGCGGCGCGGCGTCTCCGGCCGCGATGGGGAGGGTGGTGGAGACGGATCGTTCTAGAACCCACACAAACTGATATAATATTCGCATGTAATAAATTCCGGATAAACATTGGTACTGATATAATATTCACATGTAATAAATTCCATAAACATTGGTATGTACATACCTCCTCATCACCTCGCCGGGGCAATCCGCCAAATTCTGGGCGCAATACGTGTATTCACCATCTTCGAATGTCGACTGGAGAACTGATCTCGCTGCATCTCCAGGCTCATGCATGTAAACGTATATCTCGAAAGATGGCATAGCTTGCAAAATAGGATGTCTTTTGTTCTTCGAAATCTTTTTGCTGGACCATCTCCATTCTTCCATGCATGTATCATTACCTAAGCCGTATCACTTCTCCTTCTTCTTTAAACCGGATTATTCAACTACTCAATATCAGTTAACAATGTTGGGTTAACACTTTTGTATCATGCCATTTTGAACCATGTATTTTAACATATTATATAAGTTAATGAAATGAGATGTGTGATGAGGGATGGGGGAAATGCGGTGGGGGTGACATTGATCATAGTACCATGTATATAAATTGTTTTTTTATTGCATATATGTTTATAATGGAAAAAAAATATATTAATAATCACATACAATGATTGGACACGCTGGTATTGCCATGGGCGGGGTATGTAATACTGCTGTAACGCATGTTACACACTCTCGAAATTACCCTCGAATACATGCGGTTGTGGCATAGCCTACAGGTGGCTAGGCATGGGCCTGCATAGCCCGCCACTAGCAGATGCACGGGCTCTCTTATGTATTCCACAGCTTCCCGTGGCTGAAGTGTATGAAAACACCCCTCGCATATCTGAACTCCTCATCGGTGTCTTTCAACACATGCCTCCTCGCAAACAGGTGCGTTGCCTGGATGAGGTGGTATACATCTGTAGGTAGCATCGCCTCCGCATATGTATTGCTGATGTGTCGATCATCATAGGTGGCGATTCCAGCTGTGGGGATGAGAATGATCATATTAGGAATATTAGGTTGGACTATTTTGAGTAAAAATAAATTCTATCTGCTTACATACCGAGGTCCCATCTATCTGCAACCATTTTCACTTCTCACTTGTATTACTTTTTACGTTTTTCACAGACACACTTTTGAAAATGACGCGGGTTGGCTGTACAACGGTTTATATAGTAAATTATTCAGGTGGGGGGAGGACTTGGTCTTCTTAGGAACAGCGGTGACACTCGCTTGTATCTGCTAACGTTAGTAGAATTGCATGCTCCAAGCTTGCCCCACAGCATTCTGCAAATTTTGCGTTCTTCGCGAGATAATGTTACCGAGGTCTGTGTTTGAGTTACAAAACATATGTATACTGGTGCGCCTAAGACGGTATTTTATAATGCCCCATGGTAAGGTCTCGGTTGAATATGGTACAATATATCGTTTGTCGTCGTGCGGACTCAGAGCAATTTTTGTTTCTGATATCGTGTACACTTCATGCAACGTGGATCTTATACACGATTGGTGGCAAATCTTTTTCAACCTCGCCCATCAAACATTGCACATAATCATCGTATGTTATAGTTCGTGCTACAACATTACTCTTGACACCTTTCACCTTCTTCGTATCGTTCTTGCCATCGACTTGCATGGCGTACATCTTTGCTCTCAGTCCAACAAATTCGGTCATAATCGCACCATTATTTTCGTCGTTCATTAAACCTGGTATCTTCTTATTGACAAGCGGAATACCATATCGATTATCTGATGGATAATCGCTCGTGTCAAATCGAGCAATGTCTCGTATCATAAGTTCATAAATATTGTCACACTCGATGTGATAAATTAAACTGTCTGTATCGGTATACATCATTTTACATTTATCGCTATGTGTGGGTAACATGTAGTCGATGGAATTCATACAAACAAACCTTTAGATATATCTAGTATACACATACCCACATAGATTGGTTTGTTCAATTTTACGAACAGTTTGCGCAGCTCGATTGCAACTTCAAGTTTTCCGAAAATATGCTGCGACTGTGAAATTTGGTTTAGCGATCAATGCCGCCGCACCATATCTTCCTTCCCATTTTGTTACTAATTTTACATCTACATGATTGCGCACATTCTCCATAGTTTTACCAAACACTGCATTGTTCATTAACTTGTATAAATTTTTCTCAAAATCATTTGTGGCAAGAGTTCTAAACTTTGTATTTAGTTCGATGTAATCACGAAGCCATGGCGATTGTGAAAACTGTAATATGCGGTGAACTTCAGTTACGCGAAGGCCGTGACGAATACATTGCTGCAGATTGCGGTAATGTATTACGTAACGATTCTTATCGTATAGAGTTGCGAGGAGCTTTTCCTGGCGCTTGCCGGGCGGTTTATCGCGCGTTGGGCAGAACGGTAAATCTGCGTGTGCATCATGCAGATGTTGTGGATACTCCAGATCGACTTCCAAAATATACCCCATCGTTGAGTCTAACGCTATGGCCATTACATCTATATCTTTGTTGTTGACCCACTGAAAATTGGCGTATGGCAAATGGCTGACACATTGCCCAGCCGTACAAATTATTTACATCGAAATACATTAAATATGACGACGGTTGCGATGCATCGTACGACTGCATGTACTTGTTGTTGGCTCGTGCGCGTCTGTTGGAACATTGACTTAAACCACCGCGTATACCACGTTCGATGAATAGGACCATGTCGATATCGGTAAGAAGTTCGAAATTGATACGTGTATGCTTCAGCATGGCATCCCACGTAAAATCTGGCAGAGTATAATAGTGCGCGGGATCAAGTCCGTAACTTGTGATGCAACTATTGCGAAAATTTTCAAAAATATCTGCCAACAGCAAGACGTCCGACTTTAGATACAAATCGCTATACTCGACGAGCGTTTGAATGGAGAACCGTGTCCATACGTGGACGGCGTGTGCGTAGTCGTTTTCGGATACTGTATCGCCAGTCAAGGAACTGTAAAATGAATTGCGCGATGGCAAACATGATTGCTCCAACTTTTCGACACAATCAATGTACTCGTACGGAAACACACCTTTCCGTGTCAATAAATCAAAATCTTCCGCAGATAATTTTTGAAACTCGGACCGTGTAATTTGAAGTTTATCTTTACTAAGAAAAAATACCAATTTCTCGAGACTTGTATTTAAAAATTTAAACGAATCAATGAATTGCAATTTTATGCGCTTGCGCGAGTTCCATTCTTCATCCGTGCATTCAATGTATCTTGTAAATGAAATGTACTAATCTTTTGTTATCGGCAATACAGTGACGTCGCCCTCAAATGCCGTGGCTATCTCCTTTGATAATAAAATGTGAATCATAACCGGATAAATTGTGAAACCACGGGGATGACAAATGCGTCTTTATAATTTAGATTGTGATTTGAATGTGCGGGGCCTCTGTACCGACCGGTCAAATGACAATGATCGCGTACCCGTTTGTCATCTTGTGCAAACGGTCTTTCACATATGTGACAGTGTGCTGCAGTATTAAAATTTTGCAATTGTTCAGTTGATAAATTTTCCATGGGTACATTGGTCGATAAATGGACTTTACACGATGCGACAAATCTAAGCGAGTTGTCTCACAAACCATGACACACAGTCAGGATCGCGACGATATTGAAAACGTAGATAACGAGTCGTCGTACGAGCACCGCACATAGTATCCCACACTCAAATATTAACGATGATGCTGATATGTGTATCTTGGCGCTTCTCGATCAGTATCCGTTTTCTCCAGGATGCATTCCAGATCGGCATACACGATAAACGGAACACGCTCTTTCCTGCTGTAGTTGCTGAAGCTGAGCCACTTCCTACCATCATCATTTGGTAATATGATTGCACAATCATTCATCTTCTCACAATCCATGGTGTGAGCTTCCAGCTTCTCATTTGAACTAAAGTAGTGAAAGCATCTGCAATATGAGACATAAATTTGGGATTTATCTGTGATAAGAGAAATAATTTTTATCTAAGAAAAATATTTAAAAATTTTATTTTATACATACCTATCACAAAAGTATTTCTCGACCATTATGTTTACTCAATTGCGTGCTCACGAGACGAGATAAATTCTTGATCCATACGAAATGTTCCACGCCGTTTGCTCCTTCTAAATACAGCAAATTGACATGCCTTCTCCATCTTCTTATCGGCGACTCGTATCGGTAGCACCTTCTTATTCTCAATGGTATAGACGTTGATGGAGATGTTGTTAATATGTTTAAACTTTTTAATTTGGTTCAAAGTCATTGGAAATTCAATATCCTGATATTCAACACTGTTGTATAATGAGGATATGTCGATGCCCGATATATGTGATTTTTGGCTGGATGCAGAGCAGCTACCACTGACCATGCGAAACATGCGTTGTCCGTCGAGCATACGCTGATTACAGCTTTCTTTAGTTGTATCTCACGCGGTAATTGTATGGTACATCCTGCCTTCATCGGCATAAATTTATTTGCATAACAGTTAAATTAAGTATACGCGTCAGCGCCCACCCACTATCGCGTTCCTGAAACTCGTCTAAGGATGCTAGAATGCGTTCGATGACGCGTAAATCATACCATTCGCGTAGGTCAGACAAGCGAAACAGTTCACAAATTTTTGTGTTAACACTTTTGTTTGCACATTTATTACCAGCCACAAATTCACCGTTAAATATAGTATTTATTTTTACACTGTCATGTTTCAACACAATGTTCCACACATGATCGAGTACAATGTCCCTAGCATCTTCGAGAAAATTGCGGGTCTCTATATGGTTAGGAATTTATCACCACACCGGTCAATATACGGTTAATGAAAGCCGTATCAATTTCACGCCATCTGAGTCTTGCACTGTGTCCAGCACCCACATGTACAAATCGAATGCGTGTCGAATCTTTCAGACTTTCCAATCTAGCGATACGAGCAATCAGTGATTGTTTTTCACCGATTGAGAGTCGCGGTCTCTTTATTCGACTTCGTTCCTCCAACGACTGGAGATAATCATCAAATCGATGTTCCCATAAATTGTATTCATCCTTCGACCTTAATTGAGCGGCCTGCTCGTACAGCTACTGCTCTTGATGACTCATACTGCCGTTTTTTCGTTGCCGTACGCAAATATGCTTGCGATATATTAAAAAATATGTGCTCGATTATAATCTCGGTGATGCTTTCGATATATTACAAAAAATTTTTACCGATGATGCTCTCGGTGATGCTCCCGATATATTAAAGAAATCCCCGTCGTCGATTGCAATGTTATATGCTTTGTGGAAGTTGCAAGTTTGGACGTGTTCAAGGTAATCTGTAAACGCTTTTACATAACTTACACTTTTCGTGAGTTGCAACGAGTTGCTAATTCCGACGTGTATCTGGTTGAAAAAGTATTACGTAAAAAGGGGAACAGTGTGTACGTAAAATGGTTAGGACTCAATAACTCGCACAATTCATGGATCCATAAAAGTAATGTTTTATAATCATTTGTTGCTTTAATAAATATATCATATTTTAAAGGCATCTAATTTTCTTTTCCGTCGCCCATAATGCTTGTCAATGTTATACGTTCTGCTGAGGTTGCATTTTTGCACGTGTTCATGGTAATATAAAAGATATTTGCAAACATTGCACTTTTCGCAGAAGAACACGTGACATCAAAAATTCCTCTCCCCACACTATGCCCCACCCGCTTCGCATGATACACATGATTTCGGTCGATTCGTACCGCGAATGTGATGTCAGAAATTTGCACGTTTGGACGTGTTCAAGGTAATCTAAAACGCTTTTGCAATAGTTGCACTTTTCGCAGAAGAAGAACATGTGACATAAAAAATTCCTCTCCCCCCGCACTATGCAACACCCGCTTCGCATGATACACATGATTTCGGTCGATTCGTACCGCGAATGTGATGTCATAGAATTTGCTCGTTCGGACTTGTTCAATGTAATATATAAAACGCTTTTGCAAAAGTTGCACTTTTCGCAGAAGAACACGTGACATAAAAATTCCTCTCCCGCCGCACTATGCCCCCACCCGCTTCGCATGATACACATATTTTTATGTGCTGCACACTCGTTTTGACAGTATCGTCGTCGCCGTCGTCGTGAAACGTTATGGATTCTACAAACATGAATTACTACATTTCTCGCGAAACGGTGTGCATAAGTCGCGAGTAAGTGTTATTATCATCATTTCCTTAGCATTATTACTTACCTTTCATTCTTTACATACTTTTTCTATATGTTACGATAGCAATAAACAACGTTCGACGCCTTATATACTGGGGAGGAGGTTTGCCCTCACATCCACGGCATACAAGTATCTGGATATTAGAATCGCGGTAGGATCTGTGTCCGCTGTGGAAATTATTCTTGGCGATACTAGAGGAAATGTGTTGTTGTTGCCACACTCGACATGGACGACATTGATTCAGAAACGCGAGGATATCGAACAACATGTAAAATCAGCTCCTTCTCCAACGCCATTAACGATTTGTGATTTGGTGCTTACGGTGGTTACAATGCGTGGCATGAACCTTGTGCAAATGAAATTGTATGATGCCTACATGTATATGAAACCATCGACTGTATTATTTTTTATTCGAACTGGAACTGTGTGTTGAGCACGCGTATTCATGGCTGTGTCAAAATACGCACTATGTCAGCGAGAAATATAAACAATTTGTAACTATATTAAAACGGAACAGTATTGCGCATAAACATGAGGCCGTCAAAATCCTTCGTGAATATTATGATAAAAATTCTCCTGCGGATTGCGAGCTGTTGACATTTGCAGTGAATAATATGTTATACGATGCTATTAATAATTAAATAAAAATATATCTAATTTTGTAATTACATAATTTATACTCTCACTGAATTGTAATAAAAGATTAAATATATAAATTTTATAAAAAGCAAAAATTTCTTCCCCTTTACCGACATCTGACAATTATCTCTTTCGATAATTACCAACCATTGATATCAATTACCGACCTAATTACCAACCGTTGATACTAATTACCGACCTAATTACCAACCGTTGATACTAATTACCGACCTAATTACCGACCGTTGATACTAATTACCGACCTAATTACCGACCGTTGATACTAATTACCGACCTAATTACCGACCCCCCACCACAGCACTCCCCCCACGGTCGGGCCCCCACCCCCACCCCACTCCCCCCACACCGATTCCCCCTCCCCGCACCCCGGCCCCCACCCGACTCCCCCTGGCCTCGATTCCCCCTCCCCCGCACCCCCCTCTGGGACCATGGCTCAGAACTCCCCTTATACACCTACTGTCATCTACTTCATCGACAACAGCTTTCGTAATTAGCTGTTTAGCCATACTGTACGGAACGTCTCCATCTTCCCACCGTAGTCCGTGATGATAGCCGTCAACCACCGGATGCATGATTTGTCAGATTTCGTAAGAAGATATTGCGGCATCGAACTCCCAAATATATAATGAGAGAGAATTGTTCCTTTTCGTAGGACAGCCACTTCCTTCACAACAAATCTTCCATCAACACTGAACCCTTACAGGTCAACAAATGTTGGTACGGTCATTATCGGAACAATTTAGAGATCCGCTCACTTCCAAGACAGGCGGGAGAATGTGGTCTTTCTCGTAAAGCATCTCGATTTTCATGATGAAAATTTGTACGAATTTGGCACACGAGAGGGCAAGTAAGTAGCGTTGGGACTTTATTGATTTTGCGCACCACGTTTGTCAGCGGATTGTATTCAACCACCCGATCATGCAAAATGAGACAGTAGGCCGTAGTATTTGCTGGCACATTCTCTTTACAATCGAATTCTATTCGCACGTCCACGGTGCTATTCTTGATCGACTCATTTTGTCGCGAGCAGTCAATCACCACGAGTGGGCCAAATTGTAAAAATTGGGCAACGCTGAATAATGCCTCGTTGCAACTATGTCCGTAATACGATTTACGGAAATGCGTATACATGCTAAACAAGATGGCGTGTCTATTCTTGTCAAAGTCCAAGTTCATGTCATCGTACGGATAAAATTCCGAGTTGGAGAAACAGTTTTACATTGGTCAATTTGCAGTGGTCAAACCGAGTAGCATCTTCGGTCATCACATTCTTTCGAGCAGTCTGTAGAGCAAAGAGAACATATCGCGGCTTCTCCAGCTGTGCGGCTGCCTTGACGGCCCAGGAATGCTTGGTGGTGCTCTGTAAGAAAGGATACTCGTACAGATCCCACGAGCGAAAACTAATGCTCAGGTTTTGCCCACTTTCCAAAGCATGTAGCAGCGATAGCTTATTAACATCGTTTATCGTCACATGAGGCATCCGCCATTGCACTTTAAGTAATTCAATTTCTGGTTCCAACGTTGGAGACCCAATTAGAGAATTGTTATCGTTGCGCGATCGTATTAAAATCAATTCGTGACGCGCATTAATAACCATGCGTTTGTAGTAATCGCAAAATCCCAGCAAATATTTGAGCGGGATGACGCAAAATTGAAATGATTTTTCACTACCAACCTTATCGCGTCGTTTCAAGCCCCATCCAGCATTCTCCATATTTTTGTCTTCATCGGATGTCAGTGATACATAATTTTTAAGCGTGCTAGTTATTCCAACGTTTCTGTTGCGATCAATCTCCACACCATTCAGCTCATATCGAATCTCATCAAATATGAACGCCATGCAATTATTTCCCAACATCACCGTTGAAGCATCATTTGGCTTATGTATCGTCAATTTCCTCCACGTAGAGGAAACTTTCTACACGGCAATGTGTATAAATCTTGCTGTTGTATAGGTGTTCTTATCTCATCACTGTGTCCAAACGTTGTGTTAACGTATGGGTTGTATGTGTGAGTCTCGAGCTTAACAATGCGATCATCAAACGTCGGCTTCCCTCCAATGCTTAGAATGTCAGCCATTTTCAACTTAAATGCGAACAATGAATCCCAATGATTTCAAAAATGCAATGTTTGCAGCACTGAGCCTCTTCGTTATAGCGTACTCAGGGCTGTTGTTGTTGTTGTTGTTGTAGACAATTTCGTTTGGAAGAAACGTGTTTCTGGAGTCGTTCAACACAAGCATCTCATTCGTTCGCACCACAGGTATTATCGTCGTCGTCGTCGCACGTGCGGTCTGATGGTAATCTCTTCACCTCGAAAATCCAGCAATCGTCCGTTTTGATCCACAACGCGTATCGTTAGATCCGTAATGATCCTTGCGGTGATTGGAAGGTAAATGATCTGTGCGGGCGTTTCCGATATCTTATATCCGGGCGGGACTCTCGGAGAAAATTCATGTATCGTATGTACACGCTTCCCATTGTTGTACGCGCCAGCGGTCACACTACATTCAATGCGAATAATGTTTACGCTTATGATATTAATCGGGTCGTCCGATTCGTGCCACTGCCCCGATTCTAATTCCCGATTCGCCGAGAATCCCAATAGTGATCCAATGTTATTGGGTTTCGTAAAGTCTACGGCAAACGAGCAGTACAGTTCGCTTCTTCATGGTGTTGTTGTTGGGGCGTAACACTATAGGATACATATCATTGTCACCATCATCATCGGTACCATCGAGATTTTTAGGATATCGCCTCAAGTAATCGCTGCTTCAAATACTTTGGCAATGGCGTCTAGTTCGTAGGAGTCGTGGGGAATCGTAATGTATTCGTGGCCAGTGTCGACGCTGTTGTTGTTGTTGGTGTCATAGTTTGTGGTGAAGTAGAATTTATCGTTGCTCGAGTCGATGTTGGGTATTGTATGATACGTTTCAAAGGTTGTTAGACCAAGCTCGTAATCATCGTCGCTCAAATCTATGGGTGGAAAGTAGCTTACAACGAGGGTGCTACTCTTGCCAGTTAGAGTCAATGTTAACGACATATTCCGAGAAACTGCACGACTAGTACTGAATCAGAGTGGCGGGGGACAATCCTTAAATTTGGTGCCAATCGTTTGTAGAAAGCGTAGACATAGTTGTCCACAATTGCTCTGATCATACTCCTGATAAGATGTTCGATTGTATTCAATTTTCACATCATCATCATTATCCAAATATTGTGTCAATTCCTTAGGCGGTCGAAGATTGCCAAAGCTGTCGAAGTATACAGCTCGATGCCCTCTCTTCGCATACGCCACCCAATGAGTCCCCGGTCCCTCGACATTGTCCAAATTCACGATACCGCTCTCGTTTCGACGTACTCCTCCGGCTGGTAGCGCGTTGAGCATAAAAACACCTCTAAAGAATGGAATACGCATACGTTTTGCCAACTCATTCAATTGCATGTCGGTAGTTACACCCACAGGAATTTTTATTGTCTTTTTGGCGTTTTTTTTTTTTTGTTTTTTCGTTTCGAGATTCCCTGTCCGCGCTTGTATGGTGTCAGATAGAGTCCACGACCTTCCATGGAGCGATTATGACGCCGCATTTCCTGCAGCTGACGTTGCGCTGCCTTATTATCGTTTACCGCCTTGGCGATCCCTGCCGCTCCGCCAGCTAATGATCCGAGAACACCTAGCAGCGGGAGAAGTGGTAATATACCACCCCATTTGGCCACTGGAAGAATTCGCTTTTGCGATGCTTTTCTTTACAGTCCTTGTGCGGGGTTTTGTTTTCATCCCCATTCCGATTTTCGTCTTGGCCTTCATAGCTGCCCAAACAGCTGTAGCAGCTCCTCTTTTACCCAGAGTCGAGTCTCGCGCAACGATGCGTTTCCGCGCTTTGTCAGCGAGTACGTTATCTGCTGCGTGCCTTTCGCCGAGGTCGTTGGTACGCGAATATGCAATATCGGGTTCGCGACACGCTGCGTCCAACGGATTGATGCCTCGATCACCTCTAGCCAATCGTTTTGCCAGATGAGTTCCTGGACCACAAAACTGATATCCTGGGATATGTAATTCGATAGGTAGCGAGTTTATCGCTCGATTTAACAAACCACCGCCTTTCTTTACTCTCGTCGGCAACATTCGCTGCAGTTTTTAATCAGCGGTGCTGGACCGTCGATATGCGTTCGCTGCCAAGGGCGATTATAATGTTCCAGACACCGACGATACTGCCGAACCTCAGAATCGGCTTTTATATGCTCGGGGAGTCTGTCCCACAACTGGTCAATGTGTCTGTCAAATTCTTGGAGTAGAATAATCTTTGGTATATATATCAGCTGCTCAGAGGTTATGTCTCGAATGTCGCAATTATCCGGCAGAACGAGAAGCATTTCGAATACTGAGCTGTTTTGCTTCGACGCGGACCTATAAATAGGACGCATAGTCGCTTCGATGTGTCAAAAATCATTTTCGCGGTTTGCAGCGAGGATGCGATTCGTGCAACAACCTGTGACTATACGCGTGACAAATTTTGATGATAAATCGCAAATGATGTCCTCGGAAAACAAAACGCAGACACGGTAGCATGCTGCCAAACACTATCCGCAGCCTCATTTGCGGCCCATCAAATTGCGGAAAGACCAATGTGCTGGTAAGCTTGTTGGAAAGTCCTCACGGCGTTCGCTTCGAGAACGTGTACGTGTATTCCAAGTCGTTGCAGCAGCCGAAATATCAGTATTTGGAGAATTTATTGGCTCCAATAGATGAAATTGGCTACTTCACGTTTTCAAATAACAGTGACGTCATCCCACCGAGCGAATCGCTTCCGAATTTCATTTTTATCTTTGATGACGTGGCATGCGACAAGCAAGATACGATACGAGAATACTTTGCAATGGGGCGCCATTCGAACGCTGACTGTTTCTATCTCTGTCAGGCGTATGCAAAGATTCCCAAACATCTTATACGTGACAATGCAAATCTGCTGATTCTGTTTAAGCAGGTGGCACCAACTTGAAACATGTGTACAACGATCACGTAAACACTGACATGTCTTTACGAGGATTTCTGCGCTTTGTGTCGCAATTGTTGGCAACGGGAGTACGGTTTCGTGGTGATAGACAAGGATTGTGCGATGTCCAATGGACGTTATAGAAAGGGATTTAACGAGTTTGCGGTACCGTGAGGTGGTCAATCGTCATCGACACGTCGGTGGAAAAGCAACGTCTGCGGCACAATGATTGATATCGATAGTCTGGAGATTAAGGATCGCGAGAGAATAGCGAAGGAAATTGCAAAAACCAGTGATTCCATTCGCAAGAAACATCAGGCTTTGAAGACTGGCAAGATGGAGGAAGATATCGCATTGGAGAGATACTTTAAACCTGTTGTCGATCCAATAAAACATATTGTGGAAAATACAACAGCGACAAAAGCTGACATGCCATCGCTGACGAGCACAGACGTTGAAGGCAAGGAAACATTAACACCTAAAACGAAAATCCAACCGAAAGGGAACGCATCACATAAGACAAAGAGGAAACCACACGCGTCATCGGAAAATTCATTCGTAACGTCCACACCAATTCAATCGAAGCGGAAACGGCAGGATGTTACATCAGCCGAGTACCCAGTTCCTTCCACAACAATATATACATGTCGGACCGTACAAGCGCTTGCAACTAAGATTGACGACGTGTTCGAAACTACTCCCGATGAGTCGTTTGCATCATCTATTAGACAGCAACTCCAAACATTCGAGGGAAAACAAACATGTCGCAAACAATTCGGTCCGTTGGGGCAAAAATACATTCGTGCCATCCCTGAGTGATGACAGGGATACAGCAATGGACTATGTGTACGGCGTATACTTTGGCAATAGTGGAACGATGCTTGGGGACAAGGCTTTCGATATAGACAAGGATGATAATATAATCATAGATGGTGTAAAATACGGAGGAACGTCAGGCCTTTACGAACTGATTTTCAAGAGACTTCCTGACGATGCCATATACACAGATGCCGATAGACAAAAATACAAAAGTATACTACTGACAACAAATGCTCACAGACGTGGTCATAACGCCCAAAATCCCGTAATGGGTAACAAGGGATACAAGTATAAACATGTAATAGCACCGCTACTACCCCGTATATCGACCAGTAAGGCAGGGAAAGGCCTGCCGGTTCCGCGAGTCATGACGGTAAATGATAACAAGATCGATTACGTGCACTGGGACGATCCCAACGAGCTGGTGGATCGACTCCGTTTGTTGGACGCGTCGCGTCAGGCGGGTAACAACTCGCATGGCCATGAAATTCTATCGATTATCGAGGAACTCCGCGAGGTAGGACTCATTATAAATTAAACCGCGCACCGATGATGTGCACTGTATGCGTTGAGATGCCGATCAATAAATTTGGAGTATCGCTCGAGAAGAGCGGAGCAGCTGGAATGGACTATTACAAATGGAGCGGTTTGCTTCGAAATTATATGCGAGACAATGCTCTTTGCGTGGCAGGTGCCGACTTTGATGCAAAATCACGCAAGATACGACGCGTAGCTCAGCTGACAGTTGACAGCGATGCCGTTAATAAACTATATGTGGAAAAGAGCATTAAACTTTTGAGAGAGCAGCATGAAGAATTGGAGAGGAAGCTGGTCATGTTTCAGAGAGATATGTTGACGTTGCAAAACAGCGTCATATCACGCGCATTGAATCCGCAGCGACAATGCGAAGGAAAATCATGCGAGACGGTTGAACTTGACCAGAATTTCCTCGAGCCGATGGGGAGCACATAATATATGTACACGATAATTATCGCATCATTCGTGTCAAAGACATCTCTGCGATCAAACATGCAACCAATATCGAAATCCGAGAGTAATGAAAGCCATAGTCTCAAAAAGCGACAACTTGTTGAGGAATTGCATGCTCCAGCTCGAAGACATTTCCCGCGGAGACACGTCATAGTGCATGGATACGATGATCTGTGGCAAGCTGACGTTGTAGAAATGCGTCCATACTGCGATTCAACCGAGGTCATCACTATATACTCACGGTCATCGATGTGCTGAGCAAGTATGCATGGGCGGTACCCGCTCAAGACTAAAGGTGGTGCTGAGGGTGACTAAAGCGTTTGCAAAGATATTTAGAGATCGACATCCGAAAAATTTGCAAACCGATCAAGGAAAAGAATTTTACAACGTTGATGTGCAGAAACTCATGACAAAGCATGGCATTAATCATTATTCGACGTATTCGGTGATGAAGGCCTCCGTCGTAGAACGTTTCAATCGAACTTTGAAGAACAATATGTGGAAACTGTTTACGCTCAATGGAACCTATAAATGGGCTGATGCACTACCGCGTCTACTTGCAGAGTATAACGCACGAAAACATAGAACCATCGGAATGCGTCCTTGCGATGTTACCCTGCGATCGCCGATAAGCTGCCAGCTACAGTATACAGCAACATAAAGATCGCTGCTCCAGCGAGATTCAAATTGGGCGAGTTTGTGCGCGTAAGCAAATTTAAAAACCATCTTCGATAAAGGCTATACACCGAAGTTGACAAAGGAGGTGTTTAAAATAGCCAAAGTACAGGCAACTAATCCCGCGACGTATCTGCTCCTCGATTCCTTTGGAAAACCTGTTGCCGGAGGATTCTACGAACATGAGCTGCAACGCTTCACAGATCCTGATGTGCATCTAGTGGAAAAAGTGTTGCGTAGAAAGGGGGATAAGGTGTATGTCAAGTGGTTGGGCTTTGATAAATCACACAATTCTTGGATAAATAAAAATAATGTTTTGTAAAATAATACATGGTTCAATAAAATACAATGATGCATATACATATACATGAGTGGCGACTTTTATTTTACACATTAATCCCACTATTTATATGAATGAGTTAATAAATACTAATTTCTATACATTTGCGGACAATTTGTAAACAATTTTATATATTATACAATAAATTCCACTATTTATAATAAATACAATAATAATAATTTCTATTTTACAACGGTATATTATAATGTCCCCAGGGCAGAGTGTCGGTCGAATCGGGTACGATATATCGCTTGTCGTCATACGGACTTAGAGCGATTTTGGATTCCGAAATGGTGTACACTTTGTGCAATTTAGACCGTATGCATGATTGTCTGCGAACCATTTTCGATCTCTTTGCGCAAACACTGCGCGTAGTCGACGAAAGTTATCGTTCTGGCTATGACGTTGGTCTTGACGCCTTTCGCCTTCTTCGTATCTTTTTTGCCGTCTACGCGAAGTGCATACATTTTCGCTCTAAGACCTACGAATTCAGTCATTATCGCACCGTTATTTTCATCCTTCATCAGCCCCGGAACCTTCTTATTTACGCGTGGCATATTATATGGATTGTCGGTAGGATAATCGCTTGTGTCGAATCTATCGATATTGTGCTTCATAGACTCGTAGATATCGTCGCACCGAATGTGATAAATAAGACTGTCAGTGTCGGTGTATAGAATTTTACAATTTTGCCCGTGTTTAGGAGACATGTACTCGTGGTGAAATTCATACAAACAAAGTTTTGATATGTCCAGAATGCACATACCCACGTATATCGGTTTGTTGAATTTCACCTCGAGTTTTCGCAATTCAACAGCTACTAAATTTTCCGAAAAACACTTCTGCTGTGGAAATTCGGTTTCGCGATCATTGCCTCCGCGCCATATCGCCCTTCCCAATGTGTCACAAGTTTTACATCCACATGGTTTCGTACATTTTCCATAGTTTTACCGAATACTGCGTTGTTCATCAATTTGTACAAATTCTTTTCAAAGTCGTTTGTCGCGCTTGTTCTAAATCGTGTGTTGAGTTCGATGTAATCGCGAAGCCAGGAGATTGAGCGAATTGAAGCACGCGGTGTATCTTTGTAATACGAAGACCGTGACGCGTGCACTGCTGCAAGTTGCGATAATGGATTATGTAACGCTGCTTATCGTATACCGTCGCGAGTAACTTGTCCTGCCTGCTGCCAGGTGGTTTGGCACGCGTCGGACAGAACGGCAGATCTGCATGAGCATCGTGCAGACGTTGCGGATATTATAGATCTACCTCGAGAATGTATCCCGTGGGCGAATCGACGCCGATTGAAGATACGTCAAAATTTACAACATCTTCGACCCATTGAAATTTAGCGTATGGTAGAGGCTGACACATTGCCCATCCATACAAATTGTTCACGTCAAAGTACATCAAGTACGATGACTCTTCCGATGCGTCGTAAGATGACATGTACTTGTTATTGGCATGTGCGTATCTTCCGGAACATTTAATTAAGCCCCCGCGTATACCGCGTTCGATAAACATGACCATATCGATGTCTGTGAGCAATTCGAATGTAATTTTGGTATGTTTTAGCATTGCATCCCATGTGAAACCAGGTAGAGTATAGTAATGCGCTGAATCTAATCCGTAGCTCTTGATACAACTTTCGCGAAAATTTTCAAAAATATCTGCCAATAACAAGACATCAGTTTTCAAATACAAATCGCTGTATTCGCCCAAGGTTCTAATCTCGAAACGCTGCCAGACTGTCTCGGCGTGTGCGTAATCGGTCTCTGATACAGTCTCGCCCGTTAACGAACTGTAGAATGACTCGCGCGGTGGTAAGCATGGATCCTGCAGCTTGTTCGGCGCAATCAAGGTATTCATATGGAAAGACACCCTTTCGCGTCAATAAATTGAAATCTTCAGTGGATAATGTTCCAAATTGGGATCGCAAAATTTTTAATTGATCTGTGTTAAGAAAAGATGCTAATTTGTCGAGACTGGTATTTAGAAATTTGTATGAATCGATGAATCGTAATTTAATATAATTTTGCGAGTCTGATTCATCCGTATCTTCAACATGTTTTGTGAAAGAAATATATTTTTCTTTTAGTTATAGGTAAAACATCAATGTGACCTTCGAAAGCGGTAGCTATTACCTCGATAATGAAATGCGAATCATAGCCGGATAAATAATGGAAAACTAAGGGGATGTAAAAAACATTTTTATAATTTAAATTGCACTACGAATGTGCTTGGCCTCTGAACCGTCCGGACAGATGGCAAATGATCGCGAACTCGTACATCGCTAGCCTTGAATGGTTCTTTCGCAAATATGACAATGTGCTGCATTGCGAAATGTCGTCAACTGTTCGGGAGTTAAATCCAGCATGGGAACATTACTGGTAAGAATAGGTTTGGCAAAGTTTGCAAAATTTTTAAGTTCGTCGACGAACCATGAAACACAATCTGTGTCGCGGCGACATCGATACATCGACAGTGATGTATCATATGAACAATGCATATAATATGCAATGCTGTGTACATTGTGGTGTTGATATGTATGTAATTTATTATCACCCGCTTGGTTGCCCAACGTTTTTGCGATGATGCACTTCAGATCTGCATATACCACGAAAGGGAGCCGCTCCTTCCTATCGTGGTTGCTGAAATTGAGCAGATTGTCGCCTTCGCTGGGCAGCAGAATGGCGCAGTTGTTTATCTGCCCGCAGTCCAGCGAATGCACCTCCAACTTCTCGGTAGATCCGAAGTAGTGCATGCATCTGTAAACCCCAAAAAAATTTATTTAATTTCACATATATTTCAACATTTTTTAAACATTTCATAAATTTTTTTATACATACCGATCGCAGATGAATTTCTTGGCTTTGTGCTTGCTCAGCTGCATGCCCACCAGCCTGGACAAGTCCTTAATGCATGCAAAGTGCCCTACATCGCCGTGCTCTTGATTCGGCGTGTAAAGCAAGTTTACATGTCTATCCCTCTTCTGGCTGGTGAGGTGCAGCGGGAAGACTGTTGGCCCCTTCTTCATCTTCTCCTCGAAGCTGTAGACATTGACGGAGATGTCGTTCAGCCGTTCAAACTTCCCTAATATACCCCAGAGACATTGGGGGAACTCAATGCCCTGGAGATTTAGGATCGACGTATACTGCGGGTATGAACCTGACGTTCAGGATATTTTGTTGCTGGATGAAGAGCTGCGACAACTGCCCACGCGAAACATGCGTTGTCCGAGGATTGTATGCTTATTGTTGCTCTCTTCAGCATGATTTCTCGCGGCAACTTGAAGTGACACCCCGCGCGGAGTGGATTATACTTATTGACATTGACGGTCAGATTCATGATTCTCGCCAATGCCCATCCGCTGTCGCGTTCCTGGAACTCTTCCAGCGATGCCAGAGTGGGATTCGACGACGCATCGCTGGTACCACTCCTGCAGATCGGATGTGTGGAAGAGTTCACAGTTTTGGGTGTTGATGCTTTTACAAAGCATGCTTGTCACCCGCCACAAATTCGCCGTTGAACACCGTGTTCACTTTGAGGTTTCGATGTTTCAAGGTGTCCCGGAACATGCTCCAGCACAATGGTCTCTGCATCCTGGAGGAAGTTGCGCGGTTCGATATAATTCGAATCTCTAGGATGACACCTGTTAATACGCGAGTATCGAACGCAGTGTGTATTTCACGCCACAAAGTCCCGTACTCGAATGTCCGGCACCTTGACGCGCGAAACGTCTGCGCACCAAATGTTTCAATCCTTCGAGTCGCGCGATTCGAGCAACCAACGATTGTCGAACACCGATCGATAATCGCGGCGTTTCACGCGGCTGTGTTCTTCCAAAGATTCGATACACTCGTTGCACCGTTCTTCCCACGCGAGGTACTCTTTCCTGCGAAATCAATCGTTCGGATTGATCCAACAATTGGCGTTCTACTTGTGCGAATTGTTCCATGATTGTAAAATGGAATGTAAAATGGAATGTAAATGTAAATGTAAATGTAATATCCTTTTTCTATGAAACACATTGTATCTCTTTGAGGCCTTGTGCAGTTTTATGCGTTCTTTTTTACCAGCACAGCGATTTGGTATTTCTGCCTAACTCTTTCGGTGTCTCTCCCTTCCCTCAAATGCATTGCATGCCAACATGGTTCTATGCAGTTTCTGCTGATATCGCATAATTCTTTCCATGATATTATATTACATTCAACACGTGTCGAGACTTTTATCCTTGAGGCCCGTTACATGCAATCGCGCGATATGCTGCGATGTTAAGATTGAACAAAAGCATTATGGAAAAAATGGTAGTTTTAGAATAAAATATTCAAAGCGCTTCCACAGATATTATATTACATTCAACACGTGTCGAGACTTTTATCCTTGAGGCCGTTACATGCAATCGCGCGATATGCTGCGATGTTCTGATTGAACAAAGCATTATGGGGAAAAAATGGTAGCTTTAGAATAAAAATGTGGTGGGGATTGCACCTCTATTTAAGCCGTCTCCCGACGCTATTCCATCAATCGCTCAGTAGCTTCGCTGAATTTTCGACGGAACAAATAGTGCTCTGAAAAACAATGTGTAGTACCAGTGCCGTGGGCTATTACGTTCCAATCAGGCAAGATGATGGCGTATCTCCATGCAAGGAGAATACATTTAACAGGTAACCTTTCATATATTTTTATTTATTTATTTATTTATGTTTTTTCATGAAAAAAGGTAATTTTCATGATTATGCTTTTTAGGCCACGCCAACCATCGCGTGTCATGGTCAGAAGATACGCATTAACATCCACGGGCTGCAAATATTTGGAAATTGAAATCAGCGTAGGACCTACAGCCGATGTAGAAATTCTTCTCGGTGATAATCGGGAATCATCTTAGAATACCATGGCATACATGGAACTCACTATTCGACTGCTGTACAACCATCGAAGAACGTGCACAATTGCCTGGATCATCATTGATGCAGATTAATGAATTAACGGTGGAATTTTGTCGGATGTTTGATTCGTCGATTGTAAAGATGACAATTGATAATAAGTCGCTGTATTTCAAACCGAATACAGTAGCATTTTTATTTAATCTTGAGCCATGTGTAAGCTTATGTATATCCGCGGCTCTATCAAATCTGTAGAAGATGTGAGGAAAAAATTTATAACTTTTGTTAGCGTGTTGCAACAGAGCAATGATGTCATCGAAACATTAGATACGCGTAGTGCTGCTAAAATCATACGTGACAACGAATATTACTGCAGGGATTATCTTGTAGATTGCGAACTGTTAGCATGCGCCATCAATGATATTGTAATTGAAGCTCGTAAGAAAAAACGTAACAATATAATACCGAAACATTAGATACGCGTAGTGCTGCTAAAATCATACGCGACAGTGAATATTACTGCAAGGATTATCTTGTAGATTGTGAACTGTTAGGATGTGCCATCAATGATATTGTGGTTGATGCTCGCATAAAAAAATGTAACAATATAGTATCATTTAAAACATATATTATTTCTCCAATTTTATTTACCCGTCTTCCACATTCTCTCCTCGCATAAATCTAAGGCTGGACCGTCGATTTAATTTATATTTTAATCCGATTTTTTTATTTATTTATTTTTGTATTTTTTCCTTTAAACATAACAAAAAATATATAGTATCATTTAAAACATATATTATTTCTCCAATTTTATTTCACCCGTCTTCCACCTTATCTCCTCGCATAATTCTAAGATTCGACGTTTCAAAAAACAATATATTCTTCTATTGTAACAATATAGTATCATTTTAAAACATATATTATTTCTCCAATTTTATTTACCCGTCTCCACATTCTCTCCTCGCATAAATCTAAGGCTGGACCGTCGATTTAATTTATATTTTAATCCGTTGGACGCAGCGTGTCGCGAACACGATATTGCATATTCGCGTAGCAACGACTTCGTCGAAAGGCACGTAGCAGATAACGTACTCGCTGACAAAGCCCGAAAACGCATCGTTGCGCGAGACTCGACTCTGGATGAAAGAGGAACTGCAATTTTTCGAGTAAATTTTCGCATTTAGTATACAGGGTGTTACTCTACCTATAGTCAATATTTTGGGGGGTGATTCTACAGGCGAATATAAGTCGAAAATCAAGAGTGATGAAATTGTGGTAAATGCTTTGTTTATTAATTATCGATTGTTAAAGATTGGCGTCTGGAGCGCCTGAATGACGGCAACTTAAAATAGGGCCGGTCACTATACCAATATCGATCGGCGGCAACGTCGAAGACCCCAACGAAAATCAGCTGATGGAACAGCCCGGCCGCCGATCGATATTGGTGTACTGATCGGCCCTATTGTCACCGCAGTTCGAATTTTAATTATTTCTCTATTAACCCTTTGCATTCGAGGAATGTTTCGGTACGCACAAATCCAGTCTGCTTTTCCTGTACAGTTTTTAATACCAAACGGTTACAAATGGTTCTTACCGTATTTATTTTTATTTTAATTTTAAGACACACTGGCGAGAAGCGTCACTCGGGTGCGCAGGGTTAATTTCCTAAAAATTCCGAGAGCATCTTCCCACATTTTATTCCTTCTTCCTTGGAAACAGCGAATACAAATAATTAAGAAACTCGATTTAGTAATTTACGTACTAATTACGTAGTAATTAACGAATTAGGTAACAGTTATAGTGATAGTATTTTTAATTATTTGCATTCGTTCTTCGACGTATCTTCAATGCACATGTTGCTACCTCCAGCCAACGCGTGGGCCACGCCGAGTTCCATGACCTCCGATCGCGACGCTCGAGACCAGGGAGGCCTACAAATGTTGCGCACTTAGAAAGCGACGAATCTGAAATTATTCTGCATTTCAGCAAAAATTATTTCTGCAAAAAATAGGAAAAACAGGGAATCCATTGGTGTCACTGGCATACCTATCGACTCAATGAAGAATAAAGAATTTAATTTATCGCATAAGCTGCTCTATCATCGCCTGGAGCGACTAGGACGAAGGTGTAGCGACACATTGTATGTGGTTGTTCATTTGTAACATTTTTCGTTTCCTTCACGCAGCGATTTGACCAAGGTTTCGTCAGTTTGACGACTGTCGTCAACGCTGAGCACAGACTACAATCGGCGAGAAGTATTTTTATTGTCGAAAGCAGTCTGCGTTTTCTAATTTAGTCAGAGTTGTTGATTAATTTTAGGTTTAGTTTCAGTTTTAGTTTTAGCTTTAGCTTTACCTTAGGCTTTTAAGATTTCTTTTCTTTTCTTGTCTTGTCTTGTTTTTTCTTGCCTTTTCTTGTCTTTTCTTGTCTTTTCTTTTCTTTTCTTTTCCTTTCTTGTCTTTTTTAAGCTTTTTTAGGCTCTGTGTGTAGTGTGTGAAGTGGTGCGTGCGTACGAATTTTCTACGATGGAAGGACAATATTCGTTCATTGAGCTCTCAGACATGCTCATGTGCTACGGTGAAGCGAAGGGTAGTACTCCTGAAGCACTTCTGCATTTATTGCCAAAAATATCCACGGAGAAATGTGTGCCCGATAGAAGGATATTATTTATCAGACTGTATCAAAGATTACGTGATACAGGTTCGGTTGCGGGTAACAGATCCGGGGGACGTAATCGACAAGATCCGGACCTCGAAGAGAGGGTGATGCGGCGAATTGAGGAAAACCCATCGACCAGTACACGAAGAATTGCGGCAGAGGAACGTGTAAGCAGTACCACTGTCTGGAGAATCCTAAAAGAAAGACAACTGTACCCGTATCATATGCAACGGGTTTTTTTTTTTTTTTTTTTTTTTTTTTGTTGTCGTGGGGAAAATCTTAGAAAGACTCCCTCCCACCACTTTGGGGAGAGGCGGGAGGGGTGTGTGGGATTCCACGCGCCCATTATAACGGGCGCGGGCCCAACCCACAAAAAACCCCACCGTGACCTCTTCCAGCACGATTTGGGAGGATACCGAGAATCGCTCGAAGCAGACTTCCGGTATCCTCCCCGTGCCCGCGCTTGGCGCCCATCCGCGGGAGGACAAACGGTCCCCCTGGTAATCGCCCTGTCGCATAGCGGCAGGACGAGGCCACATCGTCCTGCCGCCATCCGTCCTGGGCCGCGCCCAGAGGCGGCTGCGAGCCCCAACTCGCAACCGCCGCGACCCCGTTTCTACCCTCGGAGGCCGGCAGCTAACGGCCGCACCAGGCCACTGGAGGGTGCTGCCTGTGCGCCGGACCCGGACAGGAGGCAATGCCACCTCATCCGGTCCGACCCTGCGCCGCCTGGCGGGAGGGGGCTCCTATCAGGTCATGCGCCACGCCGAGGGGGCCGCCAGCGTCGCCTGACACCCAGGCGACGCTCTATCGCCACCAAACGAGCGCGAGCCTCATCGCGCCGCTGACGCTCGCGCTCCCTTCCCGCGGTCTCCTTCTGCAACATTACGATTTCGCAGAAGGAGACCACGGTCTCCTCCATTCTTTCCCCTTCGCTGCCGAGCATGGCGCGCACCATGCCCGGCAGCGAGACATCCCGCCCGATGACGCCGATCAGGACCCGGCGTTCACCCTCCCATGCAGCGCATACCTCGAGGGTATGTTCCGCCGTGTCCTGCTCAGCGTCACAATGGCAGCAACGCGCCGTCGGCTCCTTCCCTATCCGGCACAGGTATCTCCCGAAGCTGCCATGCCCCGAGAACACCTGTGCCATCCTGTAAGTGAGGCTTCCATGGCCACTGTCCAGCCACTCACATAGGAGTGGCCGAACAGCCCCGACTGTCCGGTGCCCCGCGGTAGGCAGAGCCAACCGCTCTTGCCACGCGTGCACCACGGACTGCCGGGCCTGGCGCTTCAACTCGCCCCAAGCAGGTTCCTGCACACCCGGGACCGCTCCCACCCCCGCGCGACGATCGACGCGGTGACGATACATCATCGCGTGCGACCGCGCGAGGAGATCCATGGGCGGCATCCCCGCAAGAACCGTCGCCGCCTCATGTGACACGGTCCGGTACCCGCGGACGACCCTTAGAGACATCCGCCTCTGCACCCGACGCAGCATAGTCATGCCGCGCCGGGAGGCCGCCAGGTCGTCCGCCCAGACGGGGGCCCCGTATAGGACCACCGACTGAACCATTGCCACAGAGAGGCGGCGAACTCGGCCCGCCGGGCCCCCCAGGTTGGGCAGAATCCGGCCCAAAGCCCCGACCATCCTCTCCAGCCGGGGGACCAGGCAGCGGAAATGCTCCTCGAAGCGCCAGTGGTTATCGAGGATCAGCCCCAGATACCTCATCTGGGGCTTCACCTCGATATTAGCCTCACCCACGCGGATCAGGGGGGGTGGCGGATCCTGCCGAGATGAATGGAACGCTATCACCTCGGTCTTATGGACCGCCACCGTCATCCCCATCCCTCTGATCCGGTCGACGACGCGTTGCGCCCCCTCCTCCGCGAGACGCTTGGCCCTCCCCCAGTGCGCCCCGACGGCCAGCACCAGTGTGTCATCTGCATAACACACGGCGCTGTAGCCGTCGGGGAGGTCTGCCCGCAACACTGCGTCGTACGCGATGTTCCACAGGAGTGGCCCGAGGACCGACCCCTGCGGAACACCGCAGTACACCTCCCTCCGCATATGCCCATCCCGGCTCGGATACTCGATCCACCTGCCGCGGAGATAATCCCCGATGACCGCCCTGAGACAAGGGGGACTCGATGATATTCGAGCCCTCCTTATCTCCTCCCAGGGCAGGGTGTTAAAGGCGCTGGCAATATCCAAGCGATATTGCCAAAGCCACCCCTCCCCGGGAGACGGCCGACCCCGAGAGGGCCCTGACACGACCTATCGCGTCGATGGTCGATCGACCCTCCCGGAAACCGTACTGGCAGTCGGCCAGGCCGGGGCACCCCGCGCCAGGTGCTCGACGAGGCGGGCAGCAATCACTCGCTCGAAGAGCTTGCCCACCTCGTCGAGGAGACAGATGGGCCGGTATGCGGAGGGAGACTCCGCGGGCCGACCCTCCTTCTAGAGGAGGACCATCCTCGCCACCTTCCAACTGGGGGGGAATCGCCCGTCCCTCAGGCATCGGTCGAACAACCGCCTGAGGTCAGCCCCTAGGACGCCCTGGGTCAAGACCCAAACCCGGCCGGGCACACCATCCGGACCCGGGGCCGTGTTACGCGCCCCGAGCCATCTGATGGCCGCGGCCAGCTCCCCCTGAGTGACCCCCAGTTCGGCCGCCCACTCCCATGGGACTGCCGCCTCCGCCGGAGGACGTGGTCCCCTTACCCGAATTGGGAAAAGAGTATTGACCACGTCCTCCAGCAGCCGGGGTCAAGACCTCGGTGACGGGGGCGCCCACGGGCGGAGCTTCTTCCAGCACCACCCCGTACGGGCGCCCCCAAGGATCGTCATCGAGGGTCTGAGGAGATCCTTCCAATCATTTGCAACGGGTGCAGAAAATAGTAGAGAGTGATTTTGAGAACCGCTTCCACTTTTTGCACGTGGATGATGGATATGGATTACAGCCGATGAAGGCTTCCTATCCAGGATATTATTTACCGATGAAGCAAACTTCAATCAAAGTGGCAGCGTTAAATGCACACAATATTGTCACATCTGGGCAGAAGAAAACCCGCATGTGCTGTTAGAAATAAATACCCAGCGCCAATTTTCTACAAATATTTGGGCAGGAATTCTTGGCGACAAGATTATTGGACCTCTTGTTCTCCCTTTTTCGGTTAGGAGGCCAAGAGTATTTGGAATTCCTGAGGACACAATTGCCTACTCTATTAGAAGACGTACCGCTGATTGTGCGAAGAGACATGTGGTACATGCAAGACGGTGCACCAGCACATTACGCCATATCAGTACGCCAATATTTAAATGAATACTTCGGCAATAGATGGATTGGACGAGGGAGGACCGAAACGCTTGGCCTGCTCGGTCTCCAGATTTTAATCCCCTTGACTTCTTCTACTGGGGACACATGAAGAATTTGGTCTATTCAACGCCCGTGGCCACGAGGGACGAATTAGAACAACGAATCCAGTTTACATCGGGGATAGTGCAGAATATGATGGGTGACTTCCGACAAGTACGCGAAAACTTTCGCAGACGAATGCAACTGTGCCTTCAGGAAAATGGTGGTCACGTTGAACATCTCCTGTAAGACAATATTTTGTGCGTGAACACATGGACACTCGCGAATAAACTACTTCGCGATGCGTGTGTGTGTGTAATTAAATGAACACTCGCGGACGGGACAATTGCGGTGCGAGTGTGCCCGTGTGGATGATTTGCACCTTGGTTGGCCTGCCTCGCGCGGCCCGCTGTCCGTCAAGTTGCCGTCATTCAGGCGCCCCAGACGCCAATCTTTAACAATCGATAATTAATAAACAAAGCATTTACCGCAATTTCATCACTCTTGATTTTCGACTTATATTCGCCTGTAGAATCACCCCCCAAAATATTGACTATAGGTAGAGTAACACCCTGTACAGTATGAAACTTTTTATTTCTTGTGTTTCGTAATGATATTAACCATTTTCTATAACGCGTTTTGCAAGAGTTTGACCAAACCTAACCACAGTGAACTATAATGATCTGAATTTATACGAGTACTAGAATAATAAATAGAAAGAACAGATTTACGAGCCGAATGATGTGTTCTTTTTTTTTCGCTAGCTGTAAATATTTTCTTAGGAGAACATTATGTAATTCTTTTTTTTTTAGATCTCAACAAACGTACCGAGAACGCCGAAAGGACAATAAAAAAAATGAATGTGGGTGTTGAAAAAAATTTTCTGGGGTCATCCCGTCCCTCGGTTCGGTATGAAAAGTTTTCGGGGATCATTCCCCCCCTCTTAAAAAATTTCCGACGGCGGGCCAGGTCTGGAGAGGTCTCCGCGGCGGCTCGGCCTGGACTAATCCCCTGACATCCCCCACTCCACGGCTCGTGTGCGCGCAACCACTCTTCCACTCCCCACAGGCCCCGCGCCTAATGTTCTCCGCGCCGCACTCCCCCGCGCGCCCTACCTTCCCCTCGCCGCACGCTCCCCTCATTGCCCCCTGGGTTAGAATCCCCCTAGCTATACTACTACCGTGGCTGAGGTTTTCTTCCTCGGGAGGTTGAGGTCATTCCTCAATTTCGCCGAGATGAAGGATGTTTCGGACCCTTGATCTAACAGCGCGCTCGTTAAACGCGACGCACCGTTTTCTCCGATTACCTCAATATCCGGCTCGAAGGACCTTATGTTAAAAAGCGTTGATACACATTTAACGAATGAGTCCGGATAGAGGTGTGGGAGTTTTATAGGGGAAGTGAATCGGACACAAATGGTTTTCTTTTCGCTGGCCTTTTAGACCAACCTACTATTACAAAAACCAAATAAAAGAAACAAAAGAAAACCCCAACTAATAATTATAATTGAAAAGTAACGAGACTGAACCGGGAAATTAATCTTTGGCCTCGTGTCTGGCCGTTCCGCGATGCTGGGTCGCCGAACTCGCAGGCTTGAGGTAGGCCAAGATTCCTATGAACAGAAAAACACGTCTATGTGTTAGACACACGTACACGGTATAAGTATCTTCGTCGCGCCTCGTTTGCTCGCGCTCCTGGCTTCGTAATTCGAACGTACCGGAGCGGAGAATTGTAAACTTTCGTAAATTACGAATTATAAAGTGGACTGTATTTTGGCTAGGAAAAGAATTAAACTTCTTTTCTTCGCCGATTCAGTGGTCGATTGCCCAGTGGACGGGGATGCAAGAGGAGGTTGTAAGGCTCTCTAATGCACTGTTCCCGTGAGTATGCACACTGAGTCTGTGCGTCGAGTCGCACTGCAATGCAACGGCACGACCGTCAATCTGCGGCTTCTCTTTACACGTTCCAACAAATGACTTATTGGCCGAGAGTTGCACTGCGAAGCCCGACAACACGCTGTTCACTGCACGAATGCACTACTCGACGCGATACGTTGCAGTATTTTGAACTACGCGGGGGCCTGACCCACGACTCCGTTACTTCTCCGCACTGGTGCTCCTCTAAACGTTACACCGGCGGGATATGTAGAAGTAAGGAGGCGAAGACCGAAAATCACACGTACGAAATGGACGCCGACATGACTACAGTGAGCTCCACCTGAGGTACACCACGTAGGTGCCTCCCTTTGCGTCTCCTAAGCCGACGGGCACTCACACAGAAGTAGGGTCGGTAACCGCCGACTACTATAGGATTCCAACGTTTATCCGTTGGAATCGACCGTGAAATTCCGCACAGGAGGGGTCGAACACCCTATTGGTGTATTCCCGAGCCCTCCAAAATATGCAGTAAATTTAAATTGATTAAACTCGATCGAGATTTTCTCGAACGAGATTCAGGTGCACTTGCACGAATCGAGATGCGAATCGTGTTTTTCCAAGCAAGGTGGGAATGAATTTTCCGACCTTTTCGAGCAAGGCTCGCTACACCCTTTTCTAACAATAGCAGTCTTTATGGCTTTCTCGCACGAGGATCTTCCCTCTTAAATCGCGATTAACTTCTGATCGAATATGATCGGGAGCCGATGCGTCTCGTTCAGAAGTCGCCGTAAGAATGATACGGATTGACAGCCGGAAGACGTCGCCGTTGTACTCTTACTGGTCGTTCCGTGGCGCTGTCTGGAATTTCTCGGCCGTCTCTCCTTGTCACATTATCGCCGCACTACTCCTTCCCGGTACTGACGTCACTAACACCGTTAGCACACTCGAATCGAAAGGTAATGAGCCGTTACCGATGCCAGAAAAACTCATAATAAACGCGTTTTTCAAACACCGTTCGCTCTACAAATCCAATTAGAGATAATCTCATGGTCATTGTACGTTAACAGGATTAACGGTAATTGCGGCCGAGGATAATCGCTCGGCATTATGCAATCTTTAAACATAGTTAGATTGTCCGTTAGTTAGTTAGTTTGTCAATTAGTTAGTTAGTTTGTCAGTTAGTTAGTTAGTTTGCAGTTAGTTAGTCAGTTTGTCAGTTAGTTAGTTAGTTTGACAGTTAGCTAGTTAGTATGCAGTTAGATAGTTAGTTTGTCAGTTAGCTAGATAGTTTGTCAGTTCGTTAGTTAGTTTGTCAGTTAGTTAGTTTGTATGACAGTTAGTTAGATATTATGCAGTTAGTTAGTTAGTATGCAGTTAGTTAGATAGTTTGTCAGTTTGTTAGTTAGTTTGTCAGTCAGTTAGTTAGTTTGTCAGTAAGTGAGTCAGTTTGCAGTTAGTTAGTTAGTTTGTCAGTTAGTTAGTTGGTCTGCAGCAAACTAGATAGTTTGTCACTTAGTTAGTTAGTTTGTCACTTAGTTAGTTAGTTTGCAGTTAGTTAGTTAATTTGCAGTTATTTAGTTAGTTTGTCAGTTAGTTAGTTAGTTTGACAGTTAGTTAGTTAGTATGCAGTTAGTTAGTTTGTTTGTCAGTTAGTTACTTAGATTGTCTGTTAGTTAGTTAGTTTCTCAGTTAGTTAGTTAGTTTGTCAGTTAGTTAGTTAGTTTGCAATTAGTTAGTTAGTTTGTCAGTTAGTTAGTTACTTTGACAGTTAGTTAGTTAGTATGCAGTTAGATAGTTAGTTTGTCAGTTAGTTAGTTAGATTGTCTGTTAGTTAGTTAGTTTGTCAGTTAGTTAGTTAGTTTGTCAGTTAGTTAGTTAGTTTGCCAGTTAATTAGACAGGTTGCAGTTAGTTAGTTAGTTTGTCAGTGAATTAGTTAGTTTATCAGTTAGTTAGTTAGTTTGACAGTTAGTTCGTTAGTATGCAGTTAGATAGTTAGTTTGTCAGTCAGTTAGTTAGTTTGACAGTTATTAAGTTAGTCTGCAGCAAAATAGTTAGTTTGTCAGTTAGTTAGTTAGTTCGCAGTTAGTTAGTCAGTTTCTCAGTTAGTTAGTCAGTTTGTCAGTTAGTTAGTAAGTCTGCAGCAGCTAGTTAGTTTGTCAGTAAGTTAGTTAGTTTGCAGTTAGTTAGTTTCTCAGTTAGTTAGTTATTTTGTCTGTTAGTTAGTCAGTTTGACAGTTAGTTAGTTAGTATGCAGTTTGATAGTTAGTTTGTCAGTTACTTAGTTAGATTGTCTGTTAGATAGATAGTTTGTCAGTTAGTTAATTTGTATGCAGCTAGTTAGTTAGATTGTCTGTTAGATAGATAGTTTGTCAGTTAGTTAATTTGTATGCAGCTAGTTAGTTAGTCTGCAGTAAACTAGTTAGTTTGTCAGTTAGTTAGTTAGTTTGCAGTTATTTAGTTAGTTCGTTTGACAGTTAGTTAGTTAGCATGCAGTTATTTAGTTAGTTTGTCAGTTAGTTAGTTAGACTGTCTGTTAGTTAGTTAGTTTCTCAGTTAGTTAGTTAGTTTGTCAGTCAGTTAGTTAGTTTGCAATTAGTTAGTTAGTTTCCCAGTTAGTTAGTTAGTTTGACAGTTAGTTAGTTAGTATGCATTTAGATAGTTAATTTGTCAGTTACTTAGTTAGATTATCTGTTAGTTAGATAGTTTCTCAGTTAGTTAGTTAGTTTGTCAGCTAAATAGTTAGTGTGTCAGTTAGTTAGTTAGTCTGCAGCAAACTAGTTAGTTGTCAGTTAGTTTGTTAGTTTGGAGTTAATTAGTTAATTTGCAGTTATTTAGTTAGTTTGTCAGTTAGATAGTTAGTTTGTCAGATAGATAGTTAGTATGCAGTTAGTTAGTTAGTATGCAGTTAATTTGTTAGTTTGTCAGTTAGTTAGTAAGATTTTCTGCTAGTTAGTTAGTTTGTCAGTTAGTTAGTTAGTATGCAGTTAGATAGTTAGATTGTCTCTTAGCTAGTTAGTTTGACAGTTAGTTAGTTAGTTAGTATGCAGTTAGATAGTTAGTTTGTATGCAGTTAGTTAGATAGTTTGTCAGTTAGTTAGTTACTTTGCATTAAATTACTTAGTTTGACAGTAAGTTATATATTTGGATAGTATACTAGTTAGATAGATAGTTTCTCAGTTAGTTGGTTAGTTTGTCTGTTAATTAGTAAGTTTGCAGTTATTTAGACAGTTTGCAGAAAATTAGTCAGTTTGCAGTTAGTTAGTTAGTTTGTCAGTTAGTTAGTTAGTTAGTTTGTTTACAGTTAGTTAGTTAGTTTGTCAGTTAGTTAATCTGTTTGCAGTTAGTTAGATAGTTTGTGAGTTAGTTAATTAGTTTGCATTGAATTACATAGTTTGACAGTTAGTTAGTTAATTGGATAGTATATTAGCTAGTTAGTTAGTTTGTCTGTTAGTTAGTTAGTTTGTCAGTTAGTTAGTTAGTTTGTCAGTTAGTTAGTTAGTTTCTCAGTTAATTAGTCAGTTTGCAGTTAGTTAGTTAGTTTGTCAGTTAGTTAGTTAGCTTGCAGCAAACTAGTTAGTTTGTCAGTTAGTTAGTAAGTTTGGCAGTTAGTTAGTTAGTCTGCAGCAAGCTAGTTAATTTGTCAGTTAGTTAGTTAGTTTGCAGTTAGTTATTTAATTTGCAGTTATTTAGTTAGTTTGACAGATAGTTAGTTAGTATGCAGTTAGTTAGTTAGTTTGTCAGTTAGTTAGTCAGATTGTCTGTAAATTAGTTAGTTTGTCAGTTAGTTTGTTAGTTTGCCGTTAGTTAGTTAGTTTGTCAGTTAGTAGTTGGTTTAACGGTTAGATAGTTAGTATGCAGTTAGATAGTTAGTTTGTCAGTTAGTTAGTTAATTTGCATTAAATTAGTTAATTTGACAGTTATTTAGCTAGATTGCAGTTAGTTAGTTAGGTTGTCAGTTAGATAGTTTGTTTGGAGTTAGTTATTTAGTTTGTCAGTTAGTGAGTTAGTTTGCAGTTAGTTCGTTAGTTTGGAGGTTAGTTAGATTATTTGCAGTTAGAAAGTTATTTCGTCAGTTTGTTAGTTAGTTCATCAGATAATTAGTTAACCTGTCTATTAGTTAGTTAGGTTGTCAGTTAGATAGTTTGTTTGCAGTTAGTTAGCTTGTTTGTCAGTTAATTAGTTAGTTTGCATTAAATTAGTTGATTTGTCATTTATTTAGCTATTGTAGATTGCATTTAGTTAGTTAGATTGCAGTTAGATAGTTAGTTTGCTGTTAGTTTGTTAGTTTGTCAGTTAGTTTGTTAGTTTGCAGTTTGTTTGTTATTTTGCAGTAAATTGGTTAGTTTGTCAGTTAGTTAGTGAGTTTGCATTACATTAGTGAGTTAGTCAGTTATTTAGCTAGATTGCAGTTAGTTAGATAGTTTGCCGTTACTTAGATTATTTGCAGTTCGTTAGCTAGTATTCAGTTAGTTAGATGTTTTGCAGTTATTTAGTTAGTTTGCAGTAAATTAGTTTGATGGTCAGTTAGTTAGTTAGTTTGCAGTTAGTTAGATAGTTTGCATTAAATTAGTTAGTTTGCAGTTAGATAGTTAGTTGATAAGTTAGTTAGTTATGTTGCAGTTAGTTAATTAATTTGTCAGTTAGTTAGTTAGTTTGCAGTTAGTTAGATAGTTTGAAGTAAATTAGTCAGTTTGACAGTTAGTTAGTTAATATGTCTATTAGTTAGTTACGTTGTCAGTTAGATTGTTTGTTTGCAGTTGGATAGTTAGTTTGTCAGTTTGTTAGTTAGTTTGCATTGTATTAGTTAGTTTGTACGCTAGTTAGTTAGTTTGCAGTTTGTTATTTACTTTGTCAGTTAGTTAGTTAGTTTGCATTTAATTAGTTAGTTTGTCAGGAAGTTAGATACTTTGTCAGATTGTTCATTAGTTTGCGGGCAGTTAGTTACGTAGTTTGCAGTTAGTTAGACGTTTTGCAGTTACTTAGTTAGTTTGCATTAAATTAGTTTGACTGCCAGTTTGTTAGTTACTTTACAGTTAGTTAGTTACTTTGCAGTTAGTTAGTTAGTTTGTCAGTTAGTTAGTTAGTTTGCAGTTAGTTTAGTTTGTTTGCAGTTAGCTAGATTGTTTGCAGTTAGTTAGTTAGCTTGCAGTTAGTTAGATTGTTTGCAGATTGTTAGCTAGTTTGAAGTTAGTTAGTTCGTTTGTCAGTTAGTTAGTTAGTTTGTCAGTTAGATAGTTAGTTTGTCAGTTAGTTAGTTAATTTGTCAGATAGTTAGTTAGTTTGCAGTTAGTAAGATACTTTGTCCGTTAGTTAGTTAGTTTGCAGTTACTTAGTTAATTTGTTAGTGAGTTAGTTAGTTTGTCAGTTAGTGAGATTGTTTGCAGATTGTTAGCTAGTTTGCTGCTAGTTAGTTCGTTTGTCAGTTAGATTGTTAGTTTCTCAGTTAGTTAGTTAGTTTGCACTTAGTTAGTTAATTTGTCAGTTAGTTTGTTAGTTTGCAGGTAGTTAGTTTGTTTGCAGTTAGTTAGCTAGTTTGCAGTTAGCTAGATTGTTTGCAGTTAGTTAGTTAGCTTGCAGTTAGTTAGTTTGTTAGGTAGTTAGTTATTTAGATAGTATATTAGTTAGTTTGTGGGTTAGTTACTCAGTTTTCAGTGAATTAGGTAATTTGTCAGTTAATTAGTTAGTTTGTCACATAGTTAGATAGTTTGCCGTTAGTTAGTTAGTTTGCAGTTAGTTAGATAGTTTGCAGTAAATTAGTCAGTTTGTCACTTTGGTAGTAAGTATGCAGTTAGTTAGATTATTTCCATTTCGTTAGCTAGTTTGCAGTTATTTAGTTAGTATGCAGTAAATTGGTTTGATTGTGAGTTAGTTAGTTAGATTGCAGTAAGTTAGATAGTTTGCTTTATATTAGTGAGTTTGTCAGTTATTTAGCTAGATTGCAGTTAGTTAGTTAGTTTGTCAGTTATTTAGTTAGTTTGCAGCTAGTTAGATAGTTTGCAATTAGTTAGTTCGTATGTCACCTAGTTAGTTAGTATGTCAGTTAGATAGTTAGTTTGCGGTTAGTTAGTTTGTTTGCACTTAGTTATTTAGTTTGTCAGTTAGTTAGTTGGTTTGCAGATAGTTAGTTAGTTTGTTAGGTAGTTAGTTAGTTAGAAAGTATATTAGTTTGTTAGTTTGTCAGTTAGTTACTTAGTTTGCAGTAAATGAGTTAATTTGTCAGTTAGTTAGTTAGGTTGCAGTCAGTTAGTAAGTTCGCAAGTTAGTTAGTTAGTTAGTTTGCTGTTAGTTCGTTAGTTTGTCAGTTAGTTAGGTAGTTTGCTGATAGTTAGATTGTTTGCAGTTAATTAGTTAGTTTGCATTTAGTTAGATTGTTTGCAATTAGTTAGTTAGATTGCAGTTAGTTAGATTGTTTGCAGTTAGTTAGTTAGTTTGCAGTTTGTTAGATTGCTTGCAGATAGTTAGCTAGTTTGCAGTTAGTTAGTTAGTTTGTAAGTTAGTTACTTAGTTTGCACTTAGTTAGTTAATTTGTGAGGTAGTTACTTAGATTGCAGTTAGTTAGTTAATTTGTGAGGTAGTTACTTAGTTTGCAGTTTGTTAGTTAGCTTGTCAGTTAGTAAGTTAGTTTGTCAGTTAGTTAGTTAGTTTGTCCGTTTGTTAGATTGTTTGCAGATAGTTAGCTAGTTTGCCGTTAGTTAGTTAGTTTGTCAGTTAGTTAGTTAGTTTGAAGTTAGTTAGTTAGTTTGTCAATTAGTTAGATTGTTTGCAGTTAGTTAGTAAGTTTGCAGTTAGTTAGTTAATTTGTCAGTTAGTTAGTTAGTTTGCAGTTAGTTAGACAGTTTGCAGTTATTTAGTTAGTTCGCAGCAAATTTGTTTGATTGTCAGTTAGTTAGTTAGTTTGCGTTAAATTAGTTAGTTTGTCAGTTAATTAGTTAACTTGTCTATTAGTTAGTTAGGTTGTGAGTTAGATAGTTTGTTTGCAGTTAGTTAGTTAGTTTGTCAGTTAGTTAATTAGTTTGCAGTAAATTCGTTAATTTGTCAGTTAGTTAGTTAGGCTGCAGTCAGTTAGTAAGTTTGTAAGTTAGTTAGTTAGTTGGTTTGCTGTTAGTTCGTTAGTTTGTCAGTTAGTTAGTTAGTTTGCAGATAGTTAGATTGCTTGCAGTTAGTTAGTTAGATTGCAGTTAGTTATTTAATTTGTCAGGTAGTTAGTTAGTTTGCAGTTAGTTAGTTAGTTTGTCAGTTAGCGAGTTAGTTTGTCAGTTATTTCGTTAGTTTGGAGTTAGTCAGATTGTTTGCAATTAGTTAGTTAGATTGCAGTTAGTTAGATTGTTTGCAGTTAGTTAGATGTTTTGCAGTTATTTAGATAGTTTGTCAGTTAGTTAGTTAGTTTGTAGTTAGATACATTGTTTGCAGTTAGTTAGTAAGTTTGCAGTTAGATAGTTTGCAGATAGTTAGCTAGTTTGCAGTTAGTTAGTTCGTTTGTCAGTTAGATAGTTAGTTTGTCAGTTAGTTAGTTAGTTTGCAGTTAGTTAGTTAATTTGTCAGATAGTTAGTTAGTTTGCAGTTAGTTAGTTAGTTTGTCAATTAGTTAGATAATTTGTCAGTTAGTTAGTTCGTTTGCAGTTAGTTAGATTGTTTGTCAGTTAGTTAGACCGTGTGCAGTAAATTAGTCAGTTTGTCACTTTGTTAGTAAGTATGCAGTTAGTTAGATTATTTCCAGTTAGTTAGCTAGTTTGCAGTTAGTTAGATCGTTTGCAGATATTCAGTTAGTTTGCAGCAAATTTGTTTGATTGTCAGTTAGTTAGTTAGTTTGCTTTAAATTAGGCAGTTTGTCAGTTAACCAGTTAATCTGTCTATTAGTTAGTTACGTTGTCAGTTAGATAGTTTGTTTGCAGTTAGTTAGTTAGTTTGTCAGTAAGTTAATTAGTTTGCATTATATTAGTTAGTTTGTATGTTAGTAAGTTAGTTTGCAGTTAGTTAGCTGGTTTGCAGTTAGTTGTTTACTTTGTCAGTTAGTTAGTTAGCTTGTCAGGAAGTTAGATACATTGTCAGTTTGTTCGTTAGTTTGCGGTTAGTTAGATTAATTGCATTTTATTTACGTAGTTTGCAGTTAGTTAGACGTTTTGCATTTACTTAGTTAGTTTGCAGTAAATTAGTTTGACTGTCAGTTAGTTAGTTAGTTTACAGTTAGTTAGATAGCTTGCGTTAAATTAGTTAGTATGCAGTTAGTTAATTAGTCTGTAAGTTTGTGAGTTAGTTTCTAGTTAGTTAGATAGTTTACCAGTTAGTTAGTTAGTTTGGAGTTAGTTAGTTAGTTTGTCAGTTAGTTGCTTAATTTGTCAGTTAGTTAGTTAGTTTCCAGTTAGTTATTTAGTTTGGAAGTTAGTTAGTTAGTTTTCATTTTGTTACTTAATTTGTCAGTTAGTTAGTTCGTTAGATTGCAGTTAGTGAATTAGTTTGTCAGTCAGTTAGTTAGTTTGCAGTTGATTAGTTAATTTGTCAGTTAGATAGTTAGTTTGTCAGTTAGTTATTTAGTTTGCAGTTTATAAGATTGTCTGCAATTAGTTACTTAGTTTGCAGTTAGTTAGTTAGATAGTTTGTCAGATAGTTTTTGAGTTTGCAGTTAATATGATTGTTGCTATTAGTTAGTTAGTTTGCAGTTAGTTAGATTGTTTGCAGTTAGTTAGTTAGATTACAGTTAAGTTAGATTATTTGCAGTTATTTAGTTAGTTTGCAGTTAGTTAGATAGTTTGCAGTTAGTTAGTTCGTATGTCAGTTAGTTAGTTAGTATGTCAGTTAGATAGTTAGTTTGCGGTTAGTTAGTTTGTTTGCAGTTAGTTATTTAGTTTGTCAGTTAGTTAGTTAGATAGCAGTTAGTTAGTTAATTTGTCAGTTAGTTAGTTAGTTTGCAGATAGTTAGCTAGTTTGCAGTTATTTAGTTAGGTTGCAGCAAATTTTTTTGATTGCCAGTTAGTTAGTTAGTTTGCGTTAAATTAGTTAACCTGTCTATTAGTTAGTTAGGTTGTCAGTTAGATAGTATGTTTGCAGTTAGTTAGCTAGTTTGTCAGTTGGTTAGTCTGTTTGCATTATATTAGTTAGTTTGCAGTTAGTTAGATTGTTTGCAGTTAGTTAGTTAGTTTGCAGTTAATTAGATCGTTTGCAGTTAGTTAGTTAGTTTGCAGTTAGTTAGATTGTTTGCAGTTAGTTAGTTAGTTTGCAGTTAGTTAGATAGTTTGCAGTTATTTAGTTCGTTTGTCAGTTATTTAGTTCCTTTGTCAGTTAGTTAGTTAGTTTGTCATATAGATGGCTAGTTTGTCAGGTAGTTAGTTAGTTTGCATTATAGTAGTTAGTTTGCAGTTAGTTTGTTATTTTGCAGTAAATTGGTTAGTTTGTCAGTTAGTTAGTTAGTTTGTAGTTAGTTAGTTAGTGTGTTAGGTAGTTAGTTAGTTAGTTTGTCAGTTAGTTAGTTAGTATGTCAGTTAGTTAGTTAGTTTGTAGTTAGTTAGATTGTTTGTAGTTAGTTAGATATTTTGCAGTTATTTAGATAGTTTGTCAGTTAGTTAGTTAGTTTGCAGTTAGTTAGTTCGTTTGTCAGTTAGTTAGTTAGTCTGTTTGTCAGTTAGATAGATAGTTTGCCAGTTAGTTAGTTAGTTAGTTTGCAGTTAGTTAGTTAATTTGTCAGTTAGTTAGTTCGTTTGCAGTTAGTTAGATTATTTAAAGTTAGTTAGCTAGTTTGCAGATAGTTACATAGTTTGCAGCAAATTTGTTCGTTTGTCAGTTAGTTAGTTAGTTAGTTTGTCAATTAGTTAGTTAGTTTCCAGTTGGTAAGATTGTTTGTAGTTTGGTAATTAGTTTGCAGTTAGATAGATAGTTTACATTAAATTAGTTAATTTGTCAGTTATTTAGGTAGATTGCAGTTAGTTTGTTAATTTGTCAGTTAGTTAGTTAGCTTGCAGTTAGTTAGTAAGTTAGGAGTTAGTTTGTTGTTTGGCAGTAAGTGTTAGTTGGTTAGTTTGTCAGTTAGTTAGTTAGTTTGCAGTTAGTTAGTTAGTTTGTTACGTAGTTAGTTAGTTAGTTTGCTGTTAGTTCGTTAGTTTGTCAGTTAGTTAGTTAGTTTGCAGTTAATTAGTTTGTCAGTTAGTTAGCTAGTTTGCAGTTAGTTAGTTAGTTTGTCAGTTAGTTAGTTAGTTCATCAGTTAGTTAGTTTGTTTCAGTTAGTTAGATTGTTTGCAGTTAGTTAGTTAGTTTCCAGTTAGATAGATAGTTTGCAGTTAGTTAGTTAGTTTGCAGTTAGTTAGTAAGTTTGTAAGTTAGTTAGTTAGTTTGCCCTTAGTTAGTTAGTTTGCTGTTAGTTCGTAACTTTGTCAGTTAGTTAGTTAGTTTGTCAGTTAGTTAGATTGTTTGGAGTTAGTTAGTAAGTTTGCAGTCAGATAGATTGTTTGCAGATAGTTAGCTAGTTTGCAGTTAGTTACATGTTTTGCACTTGTTTAGTTAGTTTGCATTAAATTAGTTAGTTTGCAGTTAGTTAGTTAGCTTGTAAGTTAGATATTTAGTTTTCAGTTAGTTAGTTAGTCTGCAGTTAGTTAGTTACTTCGTTTGTCAGTTAGTTAGAAACTTTGTCAGTTAGATTGTTAGTTTGTCAGTTTGTTAGTTAGTTTGCAGTTAGTTAATTAATTTGTCAGTTAGTTTGTTAGTTTGCAGTTACTTAGTTAAATTGTCAGTTTGTTAGTTAGTTTGTCAGTTAGTTAGATTGTTTGCAGATAGTTAGCTAGCTTGGGGAGACTTAGATAATTTGCAGTTATTTAGTTCGTTTCTCAGTTAGTTAGTTAGTTTGTTAGATAGTGTTGCGCCGGAGCGAGGCGTTTCTTGTGGAACTCATTTTAACACGGAACAGATTAACGTAGAACTAAGAACGCGAACTAACTAACAAGAACAAGCTTTATTCAAACAGTGCACAATTTTAATACGTCAGTCCTCTATGAGATCTCACGTAGTTCTGATCTTTCGAATCGTTGCCGGTTCCTCTGGCAACCGGAAGGAACGGCTCTCGCTTCCGCTCGTTCGAAGGAGCAGGTTTCACATCGTTGCGGAACAGTCTTCACGTTGCCGCAACGATGCATCTTCAGTCCGTCGCAACACTGGTCCCCCTCTTCAAAACGCGGACGTCCCGACCGCGGCAGATTCAGCTCGGACAGGCAACTTCAGTGTGTGCCTCCAACCTCCAAATTTGCCTCGAGTTTAAACACCTCTGTCTGTAAAGTAAATAAACGAATAGATCGAACGTTTACCTGAGTGGCCTTTACCAGACAGTTAGCGCCTTGACATTCGTCCTCCGTCTCAAGGAAAACCACTCAAAAACCTTGAGGAAGACGCCGGTGTAACTTCCAAAATTCCTTTGCGAGAATGAAGAGACCCCGACTGCTCCTCGCCCTTCCCTTGAATACTTGCGACTTGCGCGCTTTCTTTCTTGCCGTCTTCGGATGTGAGTTCCCAACTAAACGGAACAGCCCCCCTAGAGATGTTCCCCAATCATCAAGGAGAATTTCCTCGATGAAATGGTTGTCCGGAACATACTACGACTTTGCAGTCCGGCCACCAGAACCCCATCCGGATGGAGGCCCGGCTGTGGTGTAACCCTCCCGGTGAGGATTAGGCTTCCACGACCGTTTGCGACACGAAAAGAAGAGAGGCTGTCCGCCGCCAGCAAGTAACCCCCACCCTAGCCTTCTGCGACGAAACGTCCTCTTCTTGGGCGAAGATGTCGGCCATCCTCCTCGATCCTCATCTCCCTGTATCCTTACAGGAAACCTCCCGTGAATCGTACCGAGCGAGTCGATTCACATGTACGACCCTCGGTTTGGACTTCGGTGAACGAGCTATTCGATAAATCAACTCATTAAGCCGATTATTTACCTCGAAGGGTCCCTCCCAGTCGTACTGGAGCTTTGGACATCTTCCCTTTGTTTTTCGGAGGATTGTACAACCACGCTTTCTCTCCAGGAACAAAGGAAATTGATCTCGAGAACGAATCATACTCACGACTTCGTTCTCTCCGAACAAATTCGCATCCGCTGTCGAACGAATTTATGAACTTCTTCTATTCTTTTTCTGGTTTTCTGATGTAACCATCTTCTTTCTTTCCCCTTAGAAGAAACAGCTCCCTTAGAAGATCCAGAGGAAGGCGCAGCTCCCCGTCCCGTGAGGACCATCGACGGCGTATTCTGTGTCATCACTTCATGTTGCGAAGAACGATAAGCCAGCAAGAACGTTGAATCCATTCGTCCCAGTCCTTTGGTGTTCTGCAACAAACTGGAGACAGATATCGCAACAAGGTTCTTATCATCCGCTCTACGAGCCCGTCCGACTGGAGGGTGTAATGGAGTTGTCCTCGTCTTCTTGATTCCAAGTATCTTCATTAACTCCTTGAAGATGCTTGACTCAAAACTCCGGACCCTGATCGGAGTGCAGCTCGAGCGGAACTCCGTGTCGGCTTATCACCTCCTTCAGCAACGCTGTGGAAATTCGTTGTCGCTCGCTGGTTAGGAAGTGGAATCACCTCTGGCCACTTCGAAAAATAATCCATCACAACCAGCGCAAATCTGTTCACAGCGGAAGACCTCGGCAGGGGACCAACAACGTCGAGCGCTATCCTCTCAAAAGGTGCTAATACGTTATAAACCTTAATGGTTCCTCTTGACTTCTCCGCAGGTCCTTTCCTCGCGGAACAGCTATGGCACCGGCGACACCAATCCTCCACATCCCTTCGGTGGTTCGGCCAAAAGAAGCGTTGTCGAATTTTCGACAAAGTTTTCCTCACCCCGAAGTGACCTCCAGAAGGCGTATCATGGCATCCTGGAGGGCTTCGGTAATCTTACTCTTCGGTATCACCAATAGCCGACTGGCCTCCTCTCCGCCAGCAGATTCCCACCTCCGGAACAATAAACCATGATGTACCTCCAATGAATCCCAGGTCTTCCAGAAGTACTTCGCTTCAGGGGAAAGTGCTGAAATCTCTTGCCAAGTGGGTTTATTCTCTTCAATCTTCGACTGCCGAACTAAATTGCCGGAAATTACGGGGGAGCGGGATCGTATGCCCATCTGCTAACTGCCGATTCCAAATTAAGAGTGACGATACTTCACTACTAGTCAAATTCGGAGGGGAGAATCTCCGACTAGCGGCGCTGTAGACAAATTTGAATTCGTCTTTGTCCAACTTATTATTGTCGTACCTTCTCTTTATACACGCGCCGAAACGTTAGCTCGAAATCACGCGTAGATTCGTCGATCGCCTGATGTTTCAAAGAAATCCGTATGTGACAGTTTTTATAACCTGTCTTGTTTTCGCGTAGCGGACACGAGAGTCGAACAGTCTCGAGTCGGTTACATACGCAGAAAACAATACCGGGTGACGAATAATATTCTACAATTCTTATATGCTTCGAATTAACGCGATATTTAAACAAGTTAGTTTGTAAGTTAGTTCGTTAGTTTGCAGTTAGTTAGTTAGATTGCAGTTAGTTAGTTTGTTAGCAGTTAGCTATTTAGTTTGTCAGTTAGTTAGTTAGTTTGCTGTTAGTTAGTTAGTTTGTCATTTAGTTAGTTTGTCAGATAGTTAGTAAGTTTGCAGTTAGTTAGTTAGTTTGTAAGTTAGTTAGTTTGTTTGCAGTTATTTAGTTAGTTTGCCAGTTAGTTATTTAGTTTGCAGTTAGTTAGATAGTTTGCAGTTAGTGAGATAGTTTGCAGTAAATTGGTTATTTTGCAAGTTAGTTAGTTACTTAGTTTGCAGTTAGTCAGATTGTGTGCGGATAGTTAGTTAGTTTGCAGTTAGTTAGATTGTTTGCAGTTAGTTAGTTAGTTTGCAGTTAGTTAGATTGTTTGTAGATAGTTAGCTAGTTTGCTGTTAGATAGATAGTTGGCAGTTAGTTAGTTAGTTTGTATGTTAATTAGTTACTTTGCAGTTTGTTAGTTAGTTTGTCAGTTAGATATATAGTTTGCTGTTAGTTAGTTAGTTTGTCAGTTAGTTAGTTAGTTTGCAGATAGTTAGTTAGTTTGTCAGGTAGATAGTCAGTTTGTCAGTTAGTTAGTTAGTTTGTGAGATAGTTAGTTAGTTTGGCAGTTAGTTAGATTGTTTGCCGGTTAGTTAGTTAGTTTAACGTTATTTAGATTGCTTGCAGTTTCTAGTTAGTTTGCAGATAGTTAGCTAGTTTGCAGTTAGTTTGATAGTTTGCAGTTACTTAGATTGTTTGCAGATAGTTAGCTAGCTTACAGTTAGTTAGATAGTTTGCAGGTTTTTAGTTAGTTTGTGAGATAGTTAGTTAGGTTGCAGTTAGTTAGATTAGTTGCACCTAGTTAGACGGTTTGCAGTTAGTTAGATTGTTTGCAGACAGTTAGCTAGTTTGCATTTAGTTAGATAGTTTTCAGTTATTTAGTTAGTTTGTCTGTTAGTTAGTTACTTTGTTAGTCAGATAGTTAGTTTGTCAGTTTGTTGGTTGGTTTGCATTATATTAGTTACTTTTGTAAGTTAGTTAGTTTGTTTGAGGTTAGTTATTTAGTTGGTTTGTCTGTTAGTTAGTTCGTTTGTCAGTTAGATAGTTAGTTTGTCAGTTTCTTAGTTAGTATGCATTATATTAGTTTGTTTGTAAGTTAGTTTGTTAGTTTGCAGTTAATTAGTTAGTTTGTCACTTAGATAGTTAGTTTGTCAGTTAGTTAGTTAGTTTGCTTTATATTAATTAGTTTGCAGTTAGTTAGTTAGTTAGTCAGTTAGTTAGTCAGTTTGCAGTTAGTTAGTTTGTTAGCAGTTACTTAGTAAGTTTGTCAGTTAGTTAGTTAGTTTGCAGTTAGTTAGATTGTTTCCCGGTTAGTTAGTTAGATTGCAGTTATTTAGATTGCTTGCAGTTAGTTAGATTGTTTGCAGATAGTTAGCTAGTTTGTAGTTAGTGAGATAGTTTGCAGTAAATTGGTTATTTTGCAAGTTAGTTAGTTACTTAGTTTGCAGTTAGTTAGATTGTTCGCGGTTAGTTGGTTAGTTTGCAGTTAGTTAGATTGTTTGCAGTTAGTTAGTTAGTTTGCAGTTTGTTAGATTGTTTGCAGTTACTTAGCTAGTTTGCTGTTAGATAGATAGTTGGCAGTTAGTTATTTAGGTTGTCAGTTAGTTAGTTATTTTGCAGTTATTTAGTTAGTTTGTCAGTAGGATAGTTAGTTTGTCAGTTAGTTTGTTAGTTTGCATTATATTAGTTTCTTTGAAAGTTAGTTAGTTAATTTGCTGTTACTTAGTTTGTTAGCAGTTAGTTATTTAGTTTGCAGTTAGTTACTTAGTTTGTCAGTTAGTTAGTTAGTTTGCAGTTAGTTAGTTAGTTTGTAAGTTAGTTAGATTGTCAGTTAGTTAGTAAGTTTGCAGTTAGTTTGTTAGTTTGTAAGTTAATTAGTTTGTTTACAGTTAGTTAGTTAGTTTGCCAGTTAGTTATTTAGTTTGCAGTTAGTTAGATGGTTTGCAGTTAGTGAGATAGTTTTCAGTAAACTGGTTATATTGCAAGTTAGTTACTTACTTAGTTTGCCGTTAGTTAGATTGTTTGCGGTTAGTTAGTTAGTTTGCAGTTAGTTAGATTGTATGTAGTTAGTTAGCTAGTTTGCTGTTAGATAGGTAGTTGGCAGTTAGTTAGTTAGTTTGTAAGTTAGTTAGTTACTTTGCAGTTAGTTAGTTTGTTAGCAGTTAGTTAGTTAGTTTGTCAGTTAGTTAGTTAATTTGCAGTTAGTTAGATTGTTTGCCGGTTAGTTAGTTAGTTTGCAGTTATTTAGATTGCTTGCAGTTAGTTAGTTAGTTTGCAGTTAGTTAGATTGTTTGCAGATAGTTGCTAGTTTGCAGTTACTTAGATATTTTGCAGTTATTTAGTTAGTTTGCATTAAATCTGATATTGTGCAGTTAGTTAGTTAGTTTGTAAGTTAGTTACTTAGTTTGCAGTTAGTTAGTTAGTTTGGTGTAAATTACTTAGTTTGTCAGTTAGTTAGATAGTTTGCAGTTAGGGAGATAGTTTGCAGTAAATTGGTTATTTGGCAAGTTAGCTAGTTACTTAGTTTGCAGTTAGTTAGATTGGTTGCGGTTAGTTAGTTAGTTTGCAGTTAGTTAGATTGTTTCCAGTTAGTTAGTTAGTTTGCAGTTTGTTAGATTGTTTGTAGTTACTTAGCTGGTTTGCTGTTAGATAGATAGTTGGCAGTTAGTTAGATTGTTTGCCGGTTAGTTAGTTAGTTAGCAGTTATTTAGATTGTTTGCAGATAGTTAGCTAGTTTTCAGTTATATAGTTAGTTTGTCTGTTAGTTAGTTAGTTTGTGAGTTAGATAGTTAGTTTGTCAGTTTGTTAGTTGGTTTGCATTATATTAATTACTTTTGTAAGTTAGTTAGTTTGTTTGAGGTTAGTTATTTAGTTTGTCTGTTAGTTAGTTAGTTTGCATTATATTAGTTACTTTTGTAAGTTTGTTAGTTAGATAGTTTGCAGTTAGTTCGTTAGTTTGTTGCAAATTACTCAGTTTGTTAGTTAATTAGTTAGTTTGTCAGTTAGTTAGTTAGTTTGCAGTTAGTTAGATTGTTTGCAGATAGTTATCTAGTTTTCAGTTATATAGTTAGTTTGTCTGTCAGTTAGTTACTTTGTCAGTCAGATAGTTAATTTGTCAGTTTGTTGGTTGGTTTGAAGATGATAGTTATAATTATTATGTAAAAGTGGTGTCATATACGTTCAAATGGGTACCATACACGTTCAAAGTGGTGCGATTGATGTTCAAAAGTGGTACATTAGATGTTCAAATGTGGTACATTGGATGTTCAAAATGGTATGAGACACGTTCAAAAGTGGTACCCCTACATGTTCACCTGATATGGACTAGTCGAATAATCGGTTTAAAGAAGAAGGAGAAGTGATGCGGCTTAGACAACGATACATGCGAGGAAGAATGGAGATGGTCAGCAAAGATTTCGAAGAACATGAAGAACAAAGACATCCTATTTTGCAAGCTATGCAACTTTCTAGATATACGTTTACATGCATGAGCCCGCAGATGCAGCGAGATCAGTTCTCAGTCGACATTCAGCAGCAATATGGTAAATTCGAGAATTATTCCTGCATTCGAAGGATTGCCCCGGCGAGACAATGAGGAGGTATGTACATAACAATGTTTATGGCATTTATTACATGTGAATATTATATCAGTTATTGTGGGTTCTAGAACGATCCGTCTCCGCCGCTCTCGCCGTCGCCTCCAAGCACCCCCACGCCACCAGGCACACCATCACCGCCATCCTCGCCATCGCCTCCGCTCCAGCGTTTCGAGCGATTACAGAGATTGAGCATGCACTTTCCGTACTTCCGATGGCCTCGAATGCAGAATTTCGTCGACATCGATGGGCCCTGTTGCCGGAACAATAATTCTTTTAATTTTTACTTTTTTTATTTAATTTTTAGTATTTTTATCTATTTTTATTATTTTTTTATATACAATAAAATATATCATATTTTAAAGGCATCTAATTTCTTTTCCCGCGCCCATAATGCTCGTCAATGTTATTTGTTCTGATGAGGCTACATTTTTGCACGTGTACATGGTAATATAAATGGTATTTGCAAACATTGCACGTTTCGCAGAAGAAGAAGAACATGTGACATAAAAAATTCGCATGATACACATGATTTCGGTCGATTCGTACCGCGAATGTGATGTCATAGAATTTGCATGTTTGGACGTGTTCAAGGTAATCTAAAAACGCTTTTGCAAAAGTTGCACTTTTCGCAGAAGAACACGTGACATAAAAATTCCTCTCCCCGCACCTCGCTACCCTTGATGCATCGTTACACTTTTTTATGTGCTGCACACTCGTTTTGATAGTATCGTCGTCGCCGTCGTCGTGAAACGTTATCTATTGGATTCTACAAACATGAATTACTACATTTCTCGCGAAACGGCGTGCATAAGTCGCGAGTAAGTGTTATTATCATCATTTCCTTAGCGTTATTACTTACCTTTAATTCTTTACATACTTTTTCTATATGTTACGATAGCAATAAACAACGTTCGACGCCTTATATACTGGGGAGGAGGTTTGCCCTCACATCCACGGCATACAAGTACCTGGATATTAGAATCGCGGTAGGACCTGTGTCCGCTGTGGAAATTATTCTTGGCGATACTCGAGGAAATGTGTTGTTGTTGCCACACTCGACATGGGCGACATTGATCCAGAAACGCGAGGATATCGAACATGTAAAATCAGCTCCTCCTCCAACGTCATTAACGATTTGTGATTTGGTGCTTACGGTTGTTACAATGCGTGGCATGAACCTTTTGCAAATGAAATTGTATGATGCCTGCATGTATATGAAACCATCGACTGTATTATTTTTATTCGAACTGGAACTGTGTGTCGAGCACGCGTATTCGTGGCTGTGTCAAAATACGCACTATGTCAGCGAGAAATATAAACCATTTGTAACGATATTAAAACGGAACAGTATTGCGCATAAACATGAGGCCGTCAAAATCCTTCATGAATATTATGATAAAAATTCTCCTGCGGATTGCGAGCTGTTGACATTGGCAGTGGACAATATGTTATACGATGCTATTAATAATTAAATAATTTTTTATATACAATATATTATCATTTAAAACATATATTATTTCTCCAATTTTATTTCAAACGTCTTCCACCATCTCTCTCCTCGCCACCTAATTCTAAGAGGCAACGTTTCAAAAGTCTTATATTTCATTTGGCGGCATTGATTCGCTACATATTGATTCGCTACATATTGAATCGCGCAATATTACTGCAGGGATTATCTTGTAGATTGCGAACTGTTAGCGTGCGCCATCAATGATATTGTAGTTGATGCTCGTAAGAGAAAACATAACAATATATTATCATTTAAAACATATATTATTTCTCCATTTTTATCCGTCTTCCACCATCTCTCTCCTCGCCACCTAATTCTAAGAGGCAACGTTTCAAAAGTCTTATATTTCATTCGGGCGTTCTTCATGCAGCTAAATGATGTCATTCGGTGCGTCAGCTCGAGGGGGTTCAAATTACATGCAATCGCGCGATACGCTGCGACGTTAAGATTGAAATAAACATTTTGAAAAAGGATTTGCTTCAGAATAAATACAATTGCAAATATGGCATATCAATGTCATTTTCTCCGATCGATGCGGCATTGATCCGCTACATATCGATTCGCGCGGGGATGGACCAAGGTTGTCATTCCCCTCGAAAAAAAAAAAATTTGCGGTGGTGAATCGGAGTCTGAAAAAAATTTCGGTGATCATTCCCTCCGTCTGAAAAAATTGCCGACGGTGGTACAGGACTTTAGAGGTCTCCCCGGCGGCTCGGTCTGGACTAATACCCTCCACGATTGTGCCACCCCCCACTCCTCGGCTTGTTCGCGTGCAACCAATTTTCCGCTCCCCGAAGGCCTCGCGCCCGTCTGAAAAATTTCCGACGGTGTGTCAGGCTGGAGCGGTCTCCGCGACGGCTCAGCCCGGACTAATCCCCTCCACGATTGAGCCATCCCCACTCCTGCGGCTTGTGCGCGCGCAACCTATTTTTCACCCCCAGCAGGGGCCCGCGCCCTTCAGAAGTGGGTCAGGTCTGGAGTGGTCTCCGCTCCGGCTCGGTCCGGAACGATCCCCTCCACTATTGCGCCATCCCCCACTCCTCGGCTTGTTCGCGCGCAACCTATTTTCCATTCCCCGCAGGCCCCGCGCCGCACCACCCCGCGCGCCACCACTACTTCCACGACCCGCGCCCCCCTCATTGCCCCCTGGGTTAGATCCCGCCTTGTTATATTACTTAGTTAGTTTGCAGTTAGTTAGTTAGTTTGTCACGTAGTTTGTCAGTTTGTCATTTAGTTAGTTAGTCTGTGAGATAGTTAGTTAGTTTCCAGTTAGTTAGATAGTTTGCCGGTTAGTTAGTTAGTTTGCAGTTATTTAGATTGCTTGCAGTTTGTTAGTTAGTTTGTAGTTAGTTAGATTGTTTGCAGATTGTTAGCTAGTTTGCAGTTAGTTAGATAGTTTGCAGTTTTTTAGTTAGTTTGTCAGTTAGTTAGTTAGGTTGCAGTTAGTTAGATTGCTTGCAGTTAGTTAGATAGTTTGCAGTTAGTTAGATTGTTTGCAGATATTTAGCTAGTTTGCAGTTAGTTCGACAGTTTGCAGTTATTTAGTTAGTTTGTCTGTTAGTTAGTTACTGTGTCAGTCAGATAGTTAGTATGTCAGTTTGTTAGTTGGTTTGCATTATATTAGTGACTTTTGTAAGTTAGTTAGTTTGTTTGAGGTTAATTATTTAGTTTGTCACTTAGATAGTTAGTTTGTCAGTTAGTTAGTTAGTTTCTATTATATTAGTTACTTTGTAAGTTAGTTAGTTAGTTAGATTGCAGTTAGTTAGTTTGTTAGCAGTTAGCTATTTAGTTTGTCAATTAGATAGTTAGTTTGGTGTTAGTTTGTTAGTTTGTCATTTAGTAAGTTTGTCAGTTAGTTAGTAAGTTTGGAGTTAGTTAGTATGTCATTTAGTAAGTTTGTCAGTTAGTTAGTAAGTTTGCTGTTAGTTAGTTAGTTTGTAAGTTAGTTAGTTTATGTTAGGGGGAGTAGGTTTGAAAAAACCTCGCCTAATGGTGGTCCGGATCGTGAGGGAAGGAACGTAGTGAAAAGAATACAGATTTTAATTTAATTTTCGCCGTTTATTTTGATAGGTTTGTTGGTGATTATATAATTTTGTCTGCCCGGCCAGACGCCGCTGCATTTAATCCTGTTTGGTAAACCTGTAACAGAAAGAGACACGAATAGGCGTTAAATTCCTGTGAACGTGAATCACGCTGTGTGTCTTACTTTCTTCCGCGCTCGTCTGGTCTGTGCTTGTCGCACCCAGGAGCGGGGATCTCCAGCCGCCGCGATGCGCAGCTAAGCTTAGTGGACTGTATATGTGCGCGTTCCCGTTAAATCGGGAATAGCTTGCTTATTATTGTCGTGTACGAGATTTCTGCTCGTCTAATTTCACGACTGCAATTTCTGACTGCAATTTAAGACTTTGTTTTATGACTGTCGCAGGAAAGGTGATCGGAGGGAGGTTGTAAGGCTCCAACCTTTCAGCCGGTCCCCGGCCCTTCACCGCCTTCGTAAGTGCGTACGGCACTGTGTGGTGCAGGCTTGTCAACGGCGCCCTTAGGTCGACTTACGGTTGTGCCTGAGACCACGTTGCTTTGTCGGATGCTCCGTCCTACGCACAGGGACCGTACTCCCTGGAGATGTTTGAACGTGTCCTAGCTTTCGCCGATAGCTGGGGTTTAAAAAAGTGTCCCGCTTCGACTGAAAGACGGCAAATCCACCCAGGGTATTATTCACTCCTGTATGGTGGGTTCGAAGCCGTTTCTGACAGCCAATTGGAGGAAGGAATTTGTATCTCGTTCCTCTAGTGCACGATGATTCCACTCAGGGTTTCTTCCCACACCTGGATTATGGAGTCGTGCACTAAGAAAGGTGCGAAAAACCTCGCACCTATAAGTTGGGATGAGCTAAGCCCTCTATCCCTGGGGAAACGATTGAGTCCACTCAAGGTTTCTTCCCACACCTGTTTATGGATCGATTCCCCGGAAGCACTCGAATTACTTCAAGCCTATTCCGAATTTGTAAGTCTTTCTACAGAGCTCGGTCGGGTACCGACTGGCTCGATACGCTAACTCGTGAATACTTCTTCTACAACTGAGGGTAGTCGAAGAACTCGACTCGGATCGGGTTGCTCAAATTATTCGTTTGTTCGACTGCTGAGCGTGTTCGGATACCGAAGTGCTCGTGGCAGTGGTTTGATAGCGAGTGACGGACGAGCACGAGCTGCCAAAGTGAGCGCGTGAGTGGGGAGAGTCTTCCGTCACGCGGCGCTGTCGCCGTGTCTCTCGTCCGTCTCTGTCTATTATAGAATTTTCGTACCTTCTCTAAACTCGGGCGTTTGAACCGCTTGTTTCAAAATTGAACGTTAATTAATCGTTCACGTGACTTTGCAGAAAACCTCGAGAACCGTGTTTTTCTGTCCTCTAACATTTTGAATAGCGGACGCGTCGACCTAGAATCTTCCTGGTCGGTCGCGTAACCGAAAACAAACCGGGTAACGAATTGTTTCGGATTTAAATTAAACTTCGCATTTTAATTGATATTTAAACAAGTTTCTTTGCAGTTAGTTAGTTTGTTTGGAGTTAGTTAGTTACTTCGCAGTTAGTTAGTTGTTTTGCAGTAAATTATTTAGTTTGTCTGTTAGTTAGATTGTTTGCAGTAAGTTAGCTAGTTTGCAGTTACTTAGATGTTTTGCAGTTAGTTAGTTAGTTTACAGTTGTTAGTTAGTTTGCAGTTAGTTAGATTGCTTGCAGTTAGTTAGTTAGTTTGTAAGTTAGTTAGTTGGTTTGCAGTTAGTTAGTTAGATTGTCAGTTAGGTAGCTAGTTTGCAGTTAGTAGTTAGTTAGTTAGTTTGTCAGTTAGATAATTAGTTTGTCAGTTTGTTAGTTCGTTTGCATTATATAAGTTACTTTTGTATGTTAGTTAGTTTGTTTCAGGTTAGTTAGTTAGTTTGCCAGTTAGTTATTTAGTTTGCAGGTAGTTAGATAGTTTGCAGTTAGTGAGATAGTTTGCAGTAAATTGGTTATTTTGCAAGTTAGCTAGTTACTTAGTTTGCAGATAGTTAGATTGTTTGCGGTTAGTTAGTTAGTTTGCAGTTAGTTAGATTGTTAGTAGTTAGTTAGCTAGTATGCAGTTAGTTCGATTGTTTGTAGTTACTTAGCTAGTTTGCTGTTAGATAGAGAGTTGGCAGTTAGTTAGTTAGTTTGTAAGTTAGTTAGTTACTTTGCTGTTAGTTAGTTAGTTTGATAGTTAGTAAGTTAGTTTGTCAGTTAGTTAGTCAGTTTGCAGTTAGTTAGTTAGTTTGCAGTTAGTTAGTTGTTTTGCAGTAAATTATTTAGTTTGTCTGTTAGTTAGATTGTTTGCAGTAAGTTAGCTAGTTTGCAGTTACTTAGATGTTTTGCAGTTAGTTAGTTAGTTTGCAGTTAGTTAGATTGCTTGCAGTTAGTTAGTTAGTTTGTAAGTTAGTTAGTTGGTTTGCAGTAAGTTAGATAGTTTGCAGTTACTTAGGTATTTTGCTTACTTAGTATAACTTTTGTTACTTAGTTATTTAGTTAGTTTGCAGTAAATTAGTTTGATCGTCAGTTAGTTAGTTTGCATTAAATCAGATATTGCGCAGTTAGTTAGTTAGTTTGTATGTTAGTTATTTAGTTTGCAGTTAGTTAGTTAGTTAGTTTGCAGTTAGTTAGTGAGTTAGCATTATATTAGTTAGGTTGTCTGTTACTTAGCTAGATTGCAGTTTTTTAGATATTTTGCAGTAAATTGGTTATTTTGTCAGTTAGTTTGTTAGTTTGCAGTTAGCTAGTTAGTTTGTCAGTTAGTCAGTTAGTTTGTTAGCTAGTTAGTTAGATTGTCAGTTAGGTAGCTAGTTTGCCGTTAGTTAGTTACTTTGTCAGTTAGATAATTAGTTTGTCAGTTTGTTAGTTCGTTTGCATTATATAAGTTACTTTTGTATGTTAGTTAGTTTGTTTGAGGTTAGTTAGTTAGTTGGTCACTTAGATAGTTAGTTTGTCAGTTAGTTAGTTACTGTTGTAAGTTAGTTAGTTTGTTTGAGGTTAGTTATTTAGTTTGCAGTTAGTTAGTTTGTTTGCAGTTAGTTAGTTAGTTTGCCAGTTAGTTATTTAGTTTGCAGGTAGTTAGATAGTTTGCAGTTAGTGAGATAGTTTGCAGTAAATTGGTTATTTTTGCAAAGTTAGCTAGTTACTTAGTTTGCAGTTAGTTAGATTGTTTGCGGTTAGTTAGTTAGTTTGCAGTTAGTTAGATTGTTAGTAGTTAGTTAGCTAGTATGCAGTTAGTTCGATTGATTGTAGTTACTTAGCTAGTTTGCTGTTAGATAGAGAGTTGGCAGTTAGTTAGTTAGTTTGTAAGTTAGTTAGTTACTTTGCTGTTAGTTAGTTCGTTTGTCAGTTAGATAGTTAGTTTGCAGTTAGCTGGATTGTTTGCAGTTAGTTAGATTGTTTGCGGTTATTTAGTTAGTTTGTCAGTCAGTTAGTTCGTTTGCAGTTAGTTAGTTAGTTTGTCAGTTAGATAGTTAGTTTGACAGTTAGTTAGATAGTTTGCATTATATTAGTTAGTTTGTATGTTAGTTAGTTAGTTTGCAATTTAGTTTGTTTGTTAGCAGTTAGTTATTTAGTTTGTCCGTTAGTTAGTTAGTTTGCAGTTAGTTAGTTAGTTTGTCAGTTAGTTAGTTAGTTTCTCAGTTAGTTCGTTAGTTTGCAGTTAGTTAGATTGTTTGCAGATAGTTAGCTAGTTTGCAGTTAGTTAGATAGTTTGCAGTTATTTAGATAGATTGTAAGTTAGTTAGTTAGTTTTTACTATATGCGTTAGTTTGTAGTAGTTTGTTTGCAGTTAGTTATTTAGCTTGTCAGTTAGTTAATTAGTTTGCAGTTAGCTAATCAGTTTGCAGTTAGTTAGTTAGTTTGCAGTTAGTTAGTTGGTTTGCAGTTAGTTATTTAGTTTGTCAGTTAGTTACTTAGTTTGCAGTTAGTTTTGTTACTTTGTCAGTTAGTCTGTTAGTTTGCAGTTAGTTAGATAGTTTGTCCGTTAGTTATTTGAAGGTTGTAGTTAGTAAGTTAGCTTGTCAGTTAGTTAGTTAGTTTTGTCAGTTAGTTCGTTAGTTTGCAGTTAGTTAGATTGTATGCAGTTAGCTAGTTAGTTTGCATTATATTAGTTAGTTTTGTATGTCAGTTAGTCAGTTTGCATTTAGTTTGTTTGTTAGCAGTTAGTTATTTAGTTTGTCAGTGGCATAGTTAGTTTGTCTGTCAGTTAGTTAGTTTTCATTATATTAGTTAGTTTGTAAGTTAGTTAGATTGTTTGCTGATTGTTAACAATTTTGCAGTTAGTTATATAGTTAGTTTGTCAGTTCGTTAGTTAGTTTGTCAGTTAGTTAGTTAGTTTGTCAGATAGTTAGTTGGTTTGCAGCCAGTTAGATTGTTTGCCGGATAGTTAGTTAGTTTGCAGTTACTTATTTAGTTTGTCAGATAGTTAGTTAGTTAGATTGTCAGATAGTTAGTTAGTTTGCAGTTTGTTAAATTGTTTGCCGGTTAGTTAGTTAGTTTGTCTGTTAGTTAGTTTTTTGCAGTTAGTTTGTTAGTTTGCAGTTAGTCAGAATGCTTGCAGTTAGTTAGTTAGTTTGCAGTTAGTTAGATTATTTGCAGATAGCTAGCTGGTTTACAGTTAGTTAGATAGATTGCAGTTATTTAGATAGTTTGTCAGTCACTTAGGTAGTTTGTCAGTTAGTTAGTACTTTGCATTATATTAGTTAGTTTGTAAGTTAATCAGTTTGTTTGCAGTTAGTTATTTAGTTTGTCATTTAGTTAGTTAGTTTATCAGTTAGATAGTTAGTTTGTTAGTTAGTAAGTTAGTTTGCATTATAAAAGTTAGTCAGTTTGCAGTTAGTTAGATTGTTTGCAGTTAGTTAGCTAGTTTGCAGTTAGTTCCATAGTTTGCCAGTTAATTTGTGAGTTTCAGTTAGACAGTTTGTTCGTCAGTTAGTTAGTTAGTTTGTCAGTTAGATAGTTAGTTTGTCAGTTTGTTAGTTAGTTTGACAGTTAGCTAGTTAGTTTGCATTATATTAGTTAGTTTGCCGTTAGTTAGTTAGTTTGCAGTGAGTTAGTTAGTTAATCAGTTAGATAGTTAGTTTCCAGTTAGATACATAGTTTGTCAGTTAATTAGTGAGTTTGCATTACATTAGTTAGTTTGTCAATTATTTAGTTAGATTGTCAGTTAGTTAGTTAGTTTGCAATTAGTTCGTTAGTTTGTCAGTTAGTTAGTTAGTTTGTCAGTTAGTCAGTTAGTTTGCAGTTAGTTAGTTGGTTTGCAGTTAGTTAGATTGCTTGCAGTTATTTAGAATGTTTGCAGTTTGTTAGTTAGTTTGCAGTCAGTTAGATTGCTTGCAGTTAGTTAGATTATTTGCAGTTATTTAGTTAGTTTGCCAGTTAGTTAGTTAGTTTGCAGTAAGGTAGTTAGTTTGTCAGTTAGTTGGTTTGTTTGTCAGTTAGATAGTTGGTTTATCACTTAGATAGTTAGTTTGTCTGTTAGTTAGTTAGTTTGCAGTTAGTTAGATTGCTTGCAATTAGTTAGCTAGTTTGCAGTTAGTTAGTTAGTTAGTTTGTCAGTTAGTTGGTTAGTTTGTAGTTAGTTAGATTGTTTGCAGATAGTTAACTAGTTTGCAGTTAGTTAGATAGTTTGCAGTTATTTAGTAAATTTGTCAGTTAGTCAGTTAGTTTGTCAGTTAATTAGTTAGTTTGTATTATATTTGTTAGTTTGTAAGTTAGTTAGTTTGTTTGCAGTTAGTTATTTAGTTTGTCAGTTAGTTAATTAGTTTGTCAGTTAGTTAGTTAGTTTGTCAGTTAGTTAGTTAGTTTGCAGTTAGTTAGTTAGTTTGTCAGTTAGTTTGTTAGTTTGTCTGTTAGTTAGTTTGATTGTCAGACAGTTAGTTAGTTCGCAGTTAGTTAGATTGTTTGCCGGTTAGTTAGTTAGTTTGTTTGCAGATAGTTAGCTAGTTTGCAGTTAGTTAGATATTTTGTAGTTTTTTAGTCAGTTTATCAGTTAGTTAGTTAGTTCTCACCCAGTTAGTTAGATTCTTTGCAGTTAGTTAGTTAGTTTGTTAGTTTGTCTGTTAGTTAGTTAGATTGTCAGACAGTTTGCAGTTAGTTAGATTGTTTGCCGGTTAGTTAGTTAGTTTGTAGTTAGTTAGATTGTTTGCAGATAGTTAGCTAGTTTGCAGTTAGTTAGATAGTTTGCAGTTTTTTAGTTAGTTTATCAGTTAGTTAGTTAGATTCTTTGCAGATAGTTAGCTAGTTTGCAGTTAGTTAGACCGTTTGCAGTTATTTAGTTAGTTTGTCAGTTAGTTAGTTAGTTTGTCAGTTAGTTTGTTAGGGGGAGTAGGTTTGAAAAAACCTCGCCTAACGGTGGTCCGGATCGTGAGGGAAGGAACGTCGTGAAAAGAGTACAGATTTTAATTTTAATTTTCGCTTAGTCGAAGGAGTCGACTAAGCCGTTTATTTTGTTCGGTTTGACAACAGAGGTTAGGTAATGCTTTGCCCGGCCAGACGCCGCTGCATTTAATTATGTTTGGTAAACCTGTAACAGAAAGAGACACGAATAGGCGTTAAATTCCTGTGAACGTGAATCACGCTGTGTGTCTTACTTTCTTCCGCGCTCGTCTGGTCTGTGCTTGTCGCACCCAGGAGCGGGGATCTCAGCCGCCGCGATGCGCAGCTAAGCTAGTGGACTGTATATGTGAGCGTTCCCGTTAAATCGGGAATCGCTTGCTTATTATTGTCGTGTACGAGATTTCTGCTCGTCTAATTTCACGACTGCAATTTCTGACTGCAATTTAAGACTTTGTTGTATGACTGTCGCAGGAAAGGTGATCGGAGGGAGGTTGTAAGGCTCCAACCTTTCAGCCGGTCCCCGACTCTTCACCGCCTTCGTAAGTGCGTACGGCACTGTGTGGTGCAGGCTTGTCAACGGCGCCCTTAGGTCGACTTACGGTTGTGCCTGAGACCACGTTGCTTTGTCGGATGCTCCGTCCTACGCACAGGGACCGTACTCCCTGGAGATGTTTGAACGTGTCCTAGCTTTCGCCGATAGCTGGGGTTTAAAAAAGTGTCCCGCTTCGACTGGAAGACGGCAAATCCACCCAGGGTATTATTCACTCCTGTATGGTGGGTTCGAAGCCGTTTCTGACAGCCAATTGAGGAAGGAATTTTGTATCTCGTTCCTCTAGTGCACGATGATTCCACTCAGGGTTTCTTCCCACACCTGGATTATGGAGTCGTGCACTCAAGAAAGGTGCGAAAAACCTCGCACCTATAAGTTGGGATGAGCTAAGCCCTCTATCCCTGGGGAAACGATTGAGTCCACTCAGGTTTCTTCCCACACCTGTTTATGGATCGATTCCCCGGAAGCACTCGAATTACTTCAAGCCTATTCCGAATTTGTAAGTCTTTCTACAGAGCTCGGTCGGGTACCGACTGGCTCGATACGCTAACTCGTGAATACTTCTTCTACAACTCCGAGGGTAGTCGAAGAACTCGACTCGGATCGGGTTGCTCGAATTATTCGTTTGTTCGACTGCTGAGCGTGTTCGGATACCGAAGTGCTCGTGGCAGTGGTTTGATAGCGAGTGACGGACGAGCACGAGCTGCCAAAGTGAGCGCGTGAGTGGGGAGAGTCTTCCGTCACGCGGCGCTGTCGCCGTGTCTCTCGTCCGTCTCTGTCTATTATAGAATTTGCGTACCTTCTCTAAACTCGGGCGTTTGAACCGCTTGTTTCAAAATTGAACGTTAATTAATCGTTCGCGTGACTTTGCAGAAAACCTCGAGAACCGTGTTTTTCTGTCCTCTAACATTTTGAATAGCGGACGCGTCGACCTAGAATCTTCCTGGTCGGTCGCGTAACCGAAAACAAACCGGGTAACGAATTGTCCGGATTTAAATTAAATATCGCATTTTAAGCGATATTTAAACATACCGCCCCCCTTGCACGGTCCGTGCAACAAGAATAGGAGGCGTAGGTCGCGGTCACGTCGCGTAAAGCCCGTAGAGAAGGTAGAAGTGCACTTTCAACACTTTTCAATACTTTCTATTGTAAAAGTTTAATTGTACTTACTCGTGGCGGAATTCGGGTCTTCGTTTATCCCGTGTGCGTCTTCGCCGGCCGTTGTCGATGTTGACTCATCGACGGGCAGTTTACACAACCGTGTAATCGGACGTGTGTATGTAGACGTAACTGTACGTACTTTAACTACACGCACGCACCTGTCTCGGCCCGGTAATACTTCCTCGGTTCGTCCCATTTCCCATTGATTCGGGGAGAAGAGGGTTTTGCACTAAAACCAAATCATTCGGTTTTAACTGCACTTCTGGGTGGTGCGCCACTTGTAGCGTTTCTGGAGGTGCGTGAGATAATCTCGCGTCCAATATTTCCAGAGCTGCTCGTGGAATTTCTGGATTGCTCTCCATCGCGTAAGCCGCGAGAGATTTTCCTTTCCACTGACTCGACCTGAAGTGCATTAATCGTTATTCATATTTGGATGTGGCCGGGCGTGAGAGGGGCATAATCCTCGGGACAATCACTCAAAGCGGCGATCGGTCGCGAATTCAGACTCGCCTCGATTTTGCAGAGGAGGGTCTGCATTTCCTCGCTTGTGGGTGTAAATTAGCCGATGATGCGTTTCAGGTGATGTTTCACCGATTTCACGCCGGCTTCTTGCATACCACCAAAGTGGGGAGCACTGGGTGGATTAAACCTCCACTTAATGCCCTTTTGACCGCACTTCGTTCGCATTTCTGGAGTTTGATACACCGTATTGAAGTGTTCCTTCAATTCCCGATCTGCTCCGACGAAGTTCTTTCCGTTATCACTGAACATACAGGACGGAACTCCGCGGCGGGCGATAAATCGGTCTAATGCGGCCAGAAATGCACTCGTCGTATAATCATGGACGAGTTCGATGTGCACGGCTCTCGTAGCGAAGCAGATGAACACTGCTATGTATGCTTTATGAGCCGTTTTCCCACGACCGGCGAGTCGCGGACCCGATACGGTCCCGCGTAGTCGACTCCGCAGTTTGAGAAAGGTCGTGCCGCGCGACTGCGCTCCGGCATTAAATCCTGCATGATTTGCGTGGAGGTATTTGCTTGCCATCTCACGCATCGTATGCATTGGTGGATAACCGTGCGTGCCGCGTTTCGGCAGCCGATGATCCAGAATTTCTGTCTCACCGTGTACATGGTCAATTGTAAACCCCCGTGCAACGTATCCACGTGGCATTGCCTGATTATCATGTTAGATACATGATGTTTCGGCAGGATAATCGGGTGTTTGGTTTCCCATGCAAGCGTCGCATTCTCCAACCTTCCACCCACTCGTAAGACTTCCTTATCGTCGAGAAAGGGTTTAGGCTCTTTAGAGGAGATGTCGCAGGGATTCCCTTGGCCTTTTTCAAGCACCGGTACTCTTCTGCGAAATGCGTACGCTGTAAGTAGCGTGCAATTCTTTCCGTTGCACGCTGCATTTCCGCTGCTTCGACAACTTTTGCATCGAATGACCTTCGTTCTCCGACCGCCGGCCTCCGTAATCGGAGGCAATAGGCAGTCACACGTTGTAGCTTGCTCCATTGGGAAAATCGGAAAACTAAGTTCGATTCCTTTTCCTGTGTGGCCACGGGGGTATGCGATACGCGTTTACCCTCCTCGGTCTCGAGCGAGGCTGGCGATTTCGGCCAATTTTCCTCTGATTGTCGAAGCCATTTTGGCCCGGAAATCCATAATTCGGACTGAATGATTTCTGCGGCATCTACACCTCGCGAATTCAGATCCGCTGGGTTGAAGCGCGTGGGAACGTGCCGCCATTCAGCTTTTGGGAGCATGGTCTGAATTTTTGACACACGGTTGGCTATCACAACCTTCCATGTCGATGCATGCTTTTTCAACCAAGCGAGTGCAATCGTGGAATCTGTCCAGCAGATTATGCGGCTCATTTCTATGGGGAATGACCGTTTCACGTGCACTATGAGCTCGGAAAGTAACACAGCCCCATTCAATTCCAGGACGGGGATAGACTGTGTTTTTATCGGAGCCACTCGTGTCTTTGCCATGATTAATGTCGTAAACACGTCATTATATTTCGACGACACACTTAAGAAAGTCACGGCCGACTAGTCAGCGAGTGATGCATAGCAGAATCCGTGTAGATCCACAGTAACTGCGTATGCTCCGTATTTGATCCATCTCGGTAATTTTAGTTCTATGATACTGCTCCAATCACTGCAAAACGTGTTCCACATTTTTGCGTGTCCGTGGAAATTTGGTCATCCCACTGGATTTTCTCACAGCCATTGGGACTGCATCAGAATTTTTGCACGGATCACGACTGGTGATAACCAGCCGAGGGGATCGAAGAGCTTCGCGATCTCCGAGAACAAATTTCTTTTTGTCATCGGTAACGCAGACGGTTGAAACCGTTGCAGATCGAAATAGAAGTAGTCTCCGGATGGGATCCATCGTAGACCAAGCACTTTTAGTTCGGAATCGTCGAACAGAGTGAGGTCTACGGCGTGGGAGTGAGCACCTTGGGGGATGTTCCGCAATAATTTCGCGGAGTTTCCAGCCCATTTTCTCAACTTGAACCCACCGCCCTGCAGGAGATCGCAGACTTGCTTGCGAATTTTCTCTAGCAGGGTTTTGTTGGACGCTCCCATAAATACGTCGTCGACGTATATGTCCCTCTCGAGGATCGGAGCGGCGAGAGGATATCTCTCTCCATCCTGTTCCTTTAATTCGAGGAGGGTTCGCATCGCTAAGTATGGGGCGCACGCCGTACCGTATGTTACGGTATTCAATTCGTAAGCTTTGAGCTCTTCGTCGTTTGACGCGCGCCATACGATGCATTGGAAACGACGGTCCTGTGGGGCGACGAGGATTTGTCGAAACATCTTCTCGATATCTGCCACCAGAACGTACTCATACAGTCGCCACCTCGTTAAAACCGAGGTGATATCGTTCTGTAATTTTGGTCCGACATGCAGGACGTCGTTTAGGGATCGCCCTCCGACCGTTCTGCTGGTTGCATTGAACACAACGCGCAGTTTGGTCGTTGCACTTTCCGTGCGTACGACCGCTCGATGCGGAATGTACAGTCGATTCTGGTCAATCGGCTCAAGCCGAGTCATGTGACCCAAGGACTCGTACTCCGCGAGGAACTCAGAGTATTCTCTGTCGAGGGTCGCATCCGCGTCCAATTGACGCCTCATCCTCGCGAGGGCGGACATCGCTATGTGGAACGATTGTCCTAACGCTTCGTCCGGTCTCCAGGTGATTCAAGGGCAATCGGACTATAAACCGTCCGGTTTTGTCCTGTTTGACGGTTCTGTCGGAAGAGTGCTTCGCACTCTTCTTCCGCCTGGACCGCACCGAGGTCGTGGGGATTTCTTCGGTTTCCCAGAATCGTCGAATCGCATAATCCAGCGATTCAAGAACGGTGCAATGCAGCGTTCTTACCGTGAATCTGGCCGTCGCCTTCAGCGTGTATAGGGCCGGATATAACCCAGCCAAACGCAGTTACTTTAGCGAACGCAACTACATTCTCCCCTCGACGGAAGCCCGAACGACTCACCGGAGCGTATAAATCCGCTCCGAACAGAATTTCGATCGAAGGATCGGCCCTGGCTTCTGGATCGGCTAACGGTAAACCTCGGAACGCACTGTAAACACTCGCGTTCGCCGACGTGTTGCGGTAGGTCGTGATTTTTGGCACGACGCACAGTGGTTCAAGCGAGGAAAAAAGTCGATTTTTGCAATGTTGTATATCCAGGTTCTGTTTATTATAATTTCAGATGAAGATGATTGAAGTGTGAGAATCAACAAAGATTTCTGTAAATACCCACCTGATTACAAAGACATTATAACATGAAAGTTAGGAAATAGGGAATCGGCAATTTTGGACTACTAGTGCACCTACAAATAAACGCAGTTACAAGTATCTGAACAATTTAAGAAAAATACAATTATGTAATTTGATTATGTTGATAATAAACAAGTAAATTACATGAATAAAGTTAATGACAATCTCATTTATTTCAATAGGACATATGTTGAATAAAACGGTATTTTTAAGAATAGAATTAAAGTTTAATTAGACATAACTTTTTGCGTCAGCTAGCGTCAAAATGAGACTTAATGCTAATTATGCACTATATTTTTAAGTTTATATCCAAACAGGTTTCAGCTGCGTAAATCTGCGATTTTGGTATTGGGAGCATTTTTTCTGTAACGTTGATCAATGTCTGTAATATCTCGCTTTCATTTTGGGTCATTGATATTGTCTTAAATAGAGTCATATATTTTTAACTTATTATTTTTATTGTATGTGTTATTTTCTACAAAGAAGTACTAACATATTTATATCAGGAGATCATTAGTTTTAATTTAATGACTTAATATTAATATTCAATAGTCTCCGAAAGTAATAGTTTTTCGACATAAATATGTTAATACTTTTTCGTAGAGAATAATACGAAATATATGATTCCGTCTAGTCAGGTCTAGTCACCTGATTGGTAATTTTTACATTGACATCCACCTATTCCGCGCGCCTGAAAAGCGGTCCGTGCGGAGTAAGCAGTACCAATGGGGGTGGAAGGCAAGACAAAGATGATTTTGCAATGACATTGCTGGGCATGACCTGGTCAATGGCCATTAGGTTCAGTCTCTGGGCCCTTTGGAAATTGCACAAACAGTGACTAATACACCATCCATGGCAGTGTGTTATATATGCAAAACGAAACCATCGGAAATGAACAATTTAGATGCCATAAGAAATAAACCTGAAACTGCAAATGCCCTTAACTTTACGATTATCACCTCTACATGCACGAATCAAGTTTATGGAATGCATTCTGCACATTGCATATAACTCATCATTTAAAAGTTGGAGAACAAATATATGCACCAAACCACAACAACTTGAAACTAAAAACAAATACAAGAAAAATTCATAAAAATGCGACTGAAAGTGGATGTTGTAAAACAGGGCATGGGTACCAGCAACGATGGAAACACCTCTAGAAGATTTTTCAGTAACCCAAAATTAACAGCGGAAGTAACAGGGGTGGACGAAAATTTAATCCATCGTTTCTCAGTTATATTACAAGCAATAAATAGTAGCCATACAATAGATTCTGAAAAGTTTGGCATTTATTGCCACGAGACTGCCCATTTGTACGTACAGCTTTACAGCTGGTATAATATGCCGAATACAGTACATAAATTTCATTTTTTGAAATTTTTACTTCAGATTTATAATCAGCGTCCTCAAAAACATGGGAATACCAATTTTTACGCAAATTGAATCTGTCATATTGATGCTATTGTATTTTTTCCTTAATATGGGTAGTTTGAACCACTGTGCGACGTACGCGTGAGCGACACATATCGGTTTCGACTCGTTTATCGAGCCGAGGTTTAAACCGACGCTATATTTTATTTGCTGCGTCTGGCCGCCCCCCAAGCCCGATATCGTGGCTGGGGTACGTACGCGTTTCAATCGGAGGTCGTTTGCCAGACCTACGGAAACGAATGAATGACGTCTCCGATCCTTGGTCTAACAGTGCTCGCGCTATTCGCGATGCACCGTTCTCTCCGAACACGCGTACTCGTGCCGTGGCTAGCAGCACGGTCCTCGGTGCGCCTGTACCGAGCGCGGTACAGTGTGATGTCGAGGCCGGTTTCTTGTAGGCCTTCGAAGGTTTTCCTTTCGGCTTCGACACGGCCATCCTTCGTGGTTGAGCGTTGTAATCGCTCTCGTCACGTTGGCCGTATGTAGTTTGTGCCTGCGGCCTCGTATAACCTTGATCCCTCAGTCCATCATAGTGCAGGAGGGTATGATGCTTCCCTACACCGATGGCATTCCTGGGATCTCTGACATTGTGATGCCGTATGAGAAAGGTCGAGGCACAGCACGCAGGCCATGCGGTTCTGCACATAGTGGTGACGCATTTTGGCGTCAACGCCCAGAAAATTGGTGCATTGAGGCAGATTGTGTGTCCTGTGCAGAATCCGCAAACTGGCATCCGCATTGGTTTGGTTCGCCCGTCGTTTGCGGAACTTGAGCGTCTCGGGTTTGGGGCCGAGTCGGTTCCCATAACGACGTTATGGCTTGCCAGAGGCTTCGAAGCGACGCATTTTGGTCGAGCGTCGATGGGCTTCGGCATGCGGGATTTTGTTTCCGGGGCGAGAGCTGCCTCTCGACGGTCCTCTTTCATCGAAAGCAACGCTTGCGCGTGATGATCGATGAAGGTTCGGACATCCTCGAACATCGGGTAGTTAGTCGAGAGGCCGAGCGATCTCTGCCATTCCAGCTCCAATTCCGGGTGAAATGTTGTGTCGTCAGCACGCCAGCATCCATTCTACTAGCTGTTCGGACGTGCCCCTTTTCTTAATGCAGCGAGTCTCTGTGCATTCCACAGTGACTCTGCTGCATGCTGGCTAGATCGTTGAATTCAATCTGCTTCAGCGAAAATAGTTTGTCGAGCAACCTTCCCGTGACCATGCGTGGAAGCCCGTATTTCTCCTTGAGCATTCTCCACGCTTCGGGGAAGTTGCGCCCGACAATCTCGAGCGACGAAATCGTCCTTCCAAGCATGCGTTCAGATGGTACAATTTCTGTACGTCTGATAACTGCGCATTATTCATTACCCCGGTGGTAAATAGATCCTCGAAATGTTCCCATTCCCGAGGATCCCCTCCGAAATTAGGCAATCTTTGCTTGGGGAGCTCAATGGGCATGCTGAATTGCTGGACCTCCGGTGCCGGTGGTCTCGATTCAGCAGCGATTCGTGTCAGCTCGGCGGTTACGAAATCCTGGAATTCCTGGAATTCGTTTTCCACGCCGAGGAGGTAGCTAACCCAAAAGCGTATAGGCTTGTCTTTTTGCGGCGGGAATCATCTTCCGCACGTTCGCATACATGGTGCGTGACATCCCGCCAGGTTCGTCCGGCGTAGTCGAGCTTTCTTGGAGAAGTTTCTCCGTGAATTTAGCTCTGCCCATTTTTTGAGATTTATGCTCACGGATCTAAGACGATCGAACTCGTCTGTTAACTCCATGAGCTGATCCTCAATGTCGGCACGCGACATGGACTCGTTTAACGCCATAGCGAGTTTGTCGAGGATTAATCAACTCGATTCAACTCTTACGTGGTAATTTCGTCACGTGTAAAGGCAGTCACCTTTTTCCCGTTCCAATCAACCTCGTTTGATCCGGCTCGAAGGACCTTATGTTAGGGGGAGTAGGTTTGAAAAAACCTCGCCTAACGGTGGTCCGGATCGTGAGGGAAGGAACGTCGTGAAAAGAGTACAGATTTTAATTTTAATTTTCGCTTAGTCGAAGGAGTCGACTAAGCCGTTTATTTTGTTCGGTTTGACAACAGAGGTTAGGTAATGCTTTGCCCGGCCAGACGCCGCTGCATTTAATCCTGTTTGGTAAACCTGTAACAGAAAGAGACACGAATAGGCGTTAAATTCCTGTGAACGTGAATCACGCTGTGTGTCTTACTTTCTTCCGCGCTCGTCTGGTCTGTGCTTGTCGCACCCAGGAGCGGGGATCTCAGCCGCCGCGATGCGCAGCTAAGCTAGTGGACTGTATATGTGAGCGTTCCCGTTAAATCGGGAATCGCTTGCTTATTATTGTCGTGTACGAGATTTCTGCTCGTCTAATTTCACGACTGCAATTTCTGACTGCAATTTAAGACTTTGTTTATGACTGTCGCTGGAACGGTGATCGGAGGGAGGTTGTTAGGCTCAACCTTTCAGCCGGTCCCCGGCCCTTCACCGCCTTCATAAGTGCGTACGGCACTGTGTGGTGCAGGCTTGTCAACGGCGCCCTTAGGTCGACTTACGGTTGTGCCTGAGACCACGTTGCTTTGTCGGATGCTCCGTCCTACGCACAGGACCGTACTCCTGGAGATGTTTGAACGTGTCCTAGCTTTCGCCGATAGCTGGGGTTTAAAAAGTGTCCCGCTTCGACTGGAAGACGGCAAATCCACCCAGGGTATTATTCACTCCTGTATGGTGGGTTCGAAGCCGTTTCTGACAGCCAATTGGAGGAAGGAATTTTGTATCTCGTTCCTCTAGTGCACGATGATTCCACTCCAGGTTTCTTCCCACACCTGGATTATGGAGTCGTGCACTAAGAAAGGTGCGAAAAACCTCGCACCTATAAGTTGGGATGAGCTAAGCCTCTATCCCTGGGGAAACGATTGAGTCCACTCAAGGTTTCTTCCCACACCTGTTTATGGATCGATTCCCCGGAAGCACTCGAATTACTTCAAGCCTATTCCGAATTTGTAAGTCTTTCTACAGAGCTCGGTCGGGTACCGACTGGCTCGATACGCTAACTCGTGAATACTTCTTCTACAACTCCGAGGGTAGTCGAAGAACTCGACTCGGATCGGGTTGCTCGAATTATTCGTTTGTTCGACTGCTGAGCGTGTTCGGATACCGAAGTGCTCGTGGCAGTGGTTTGATAGCGAGTGATAGACGAGCACGAGCTGCCAAAGTGAGCGCGTGAGTGGGGAGAGTCTTCCGTCACGCGGCGCTGTCGCCGTGTCTCGTCCGTCTCTGTCTATTATAGAATTTTCGTACCTTCTCTAAACTCGGGCGTTTTGAACCGCTTGTTTCAAAATTGAACGTTAATTAATCGTTCGCGTGACTTTGCAGAAAACGTCCCAGAACCGTGTTTTTCTGTCCTCTAACATTTTGAATAGCGGACGCGTCGACCTAGAATCTTCCTGGTCGGTCGCGTAACCGAAAACAAACCGGGTAACGAATTGTTTCGGATTTAAATTAAATATCGCATTTTAAGCGATATTTAAACATAGTTAGTTAGTTTGCAGTTAGTTAGATTGTTTGCAGTTAGTTAGCTAGTTTGCAGTTAGTTAGATTGTTTGCATTTAATTATTTAGTTTGCAGTTAATTAGGTTCTTTGCAGATAGTTAGCTAGTTTGCAGTTAGTTACATTGTTTGCATTTAATTATTTAGTTTGCAGTTAGTTAGATCATTTGCAGATAGTTAGCTAGTTTGCAGTTAGTTAGATTGTTTGCAGTTAGTTAGCTAGTTTGTAGTTAGTTAGTTAGTTTGCAATTAGTGAGATTGTTTGCAGTTAGTTAGCTAGTTTGCAGTCAGTTAGATTCTTTGCAGTTAGTTAGATATTTTGCAGTTATTTTGTTAGTTTGCTGTTAGATAGTTAGATTGTAAGTTAGTTAGTTAGTTTGCAGTTAGTTAGTTAGTTTGTCTCTTAGTTAGTTTGTCAGTTAGTTAGCTAGATTGGAGTTAGTTAGATTGTTTGCAGTTAGTTAGCTAGTTTGCAGTTAGTAAGATATTTTGCAGATATTTAGTTACTTTGCAGTTAGCAGGTTTGTTAAACAGTAAGTTATTTAGTTTGTCAGTTAGTTAGATATTTTGCAGTTATTTAGTTAGTTTGCAGTCAGTTAGTTAGTTTGTAAGTTAGTTAGTTAGGTTGCTGTTAGTTAGTTAGTTTGTCAGTAAGTTAGGTAGTTTGGTGTAAATTACTTAGTTTGTAATTTAGTTATATAGTTTGCAGTTAGTTAGTTCGTTTGCAGTCAGTTAGATTGCTCGCAGATAGTTAGATATTTAGCAGTTATTTAGTTGTTTGTAGTTACTTAGTTCGTTTGTATATTAGTTAGTTAGTTTGCAGTTAGTTGGATAGTTTGCGTTAAATTAGTTCTATTGTCAGTTAGTTAGTTTGTCACTTAGTACGATAGTTTTCAGTTAGTTAGATTTTTTGCAGTTAGTTAGCTAGATTGCGGTTAGTTAGATGTTATGCAGTTATTTAGTTGGTTTGCGTTGAATTAGTTCTATGGCAAGTTAGTTAGTTTGTTTACAGTTAGTAATCTAGGTAGCAGTTAGTTAGTTAGTTTGTCTGTTAGTTAGATATTTTGCAGTTATTTAGTTAGTTTGCAGTTAGTTAGTTAGTTTGAAAGTTAGCTAGTTATTTTGCAGTCTGTTAGTTAGTTTGTCAGTTAGTTAGTTTGTTTGTAAGTTAGTTAGTTAGTTTGCACTTAGTTAGTTTGGTTGCATTATATCAGTTAGTTTGTATGTTAGTTAGTTAGGTGGTCAGAGCGTCAGTTAGTTTGCAGTTAGTTAGATTGTTTGCCGGTTAGTTAGTTAGTTTGCAGTTAGTTAGATTGCTTGCTGTTAGTTATCTAGTTTGCAGTTAGTTAGATTGTTTGCAGTTAGTTAGCTAGTTTGCTGTTAGTTAGTTAGCATGCAGTTAGTTATATTGCTTGCAGATAGTTAGCTAGCTTGCATTTAGTTAGGTAGTTTGCAGTTATTTAGTTAGTTTGTCAGTTAGTTAGTTTGTTTGTCAGTTAGATAGTTAGTTGGTCAGTTAGTACCATAGTTTGCAGTTAGTTAGATGTTTTGCAATTATTTCGTTAGTTTGCAGTAAATTAGTCCTATTGTCAGTTAGTTAGTTTGTTTACAGTCAGTTATCTAGTTAGCAGTTAGTTAGTTAGTTTGTCTGTTAGTTAGTTAGTTACTTTGCAGTTAGATAGTTAGTTTGTCAGTTAGTTAGTTTTTTGCAGTTAGTTAGTTAGTTTGCAGTTAGTTAGATAGTTTGTAGTAAATTAGTTACTTTGTCAGTTAGTTAGTTAGTTAGTTTGTCAGTTAGTTAGTTAGATTACAGTTATTTAGTAAGTTTGCAGTAAGATAGATTGTTTGCAATTAGTTAGTTAGTTTGCAGTTAGTTAGTTAGTTTGCAGTTATTTAGTTTGTTTGCAGTTAGTGATTTAGTTTCTCAGTTAGTTAGATTGTTGGCAGTTAGTTAGTTAGTTTGACTGTTAGTTACATAGTTTGCAGTAAATTAGTTACTTTGTCAGTTAGATAGTTAGTTAGTTTGTCAGTTAGTTAGTTTGATTGCAGTTATTTAGTTAGTTTGCAGTTAGTTAGATTGTTTGCAATTAGTTAGTTAGTTTGCAGTTATTTAGTTAGTTTGCAGTTATTTAGTTAGTTTGCAGTTAGTTAGATTGTTTGCAGATAGTTAGCTAGTTTACTGTTAGTTAGACAGATTGCAGTTATTTAGTTAGTTTGTCAGTTAGTTATTGAGTTTTAGTTAGACAGTTAGTTTGTCAGTTAGTTAGTTCGTTTGTCAGTTAGATAGTTAGTTTGTCAGTTTGTTAGTTAGTTTGCATTATATCAGTTACTTTTGTAAGTTGTTTAGTTTGTTTAGTGTTAGTTTAGTTTGTCAGTTAGTTAGTTTGTTCGCAGTTAGTTAGTTAGTTTGTCCGTTAGTTAGTTAGTTTGTCAGTTAGTTAGTTAGTTTGTCAGTTATTTAGTTAGTTTGTCAGTTAGTTATTTGGTATGTCAGTTAGTTAGTTAAATTGCAGTTATATTAGTTAGATTGTTTGCATATAGTTTCATATATGTTAGTTTGCAGTTAGTTAGATAGTTTACAGTTTTTATTTAGTTTGTCAGTTAGTTGGTTAGTTTGGCAGTTAGATAGACAGTTTGTTAGTTAGTTAGTTAGTTTGCATTATAATAGTTAGTCAGTTTGCAGTTAGTTAGTCTGTTCGCAGTAAGATATTTAGTTTGTCAGTTAGTTAGTTAGCTTGCAGTTAGATAGTTTGCATTTATTTAGTTAGCCTAGTTATTCTGTCAGTTAGTTAGTTAGTTTGCATTATTAGGTAGTTTGTTTGCAGTTAGTTATTTAGTTTGTCAGTTAGTTAACTTGTTCGCAGTTAGATAGTTAGTTTGTCAGTTAGTTAGTTAGTTTGTCAGTTATTTAGTTAGTTTGCAGTTAGCTAGATTGTTTGCAGTTAGTTAGTTACTTGCAGTTAGTTAGATTGTTTGCAGTTAGTTACATTGTTTGCAGTTATTTAGTTAGTTTGTCAGTTAATTAGTTAGTTTGCAGTTAGATAGTTAGTTTGTCAGTTAGTTAGTTGGTATGTCAGTTAGTTAGTTAGTTTATCAGTTAGTTAGTTAGTTTTCATTATATTAGTTAGTTTGTAAGTGAGTTAGATTGTTTGCGAATCAGTTAGATAGTTAGTTTGTCAGTTAGTATAGTTTGTGTTTTTATTTATTCAGTGAGTTAGATAGTTTGTTTGCAGTTAGTTAGTCAGTATGCAGTTAGATAGATTGTTTTAGTTAGTTGTGTTAGTTTGCAGTATTTTTGGATTGTTAGTTAGTTTGTAGTTGGTTTTTAAGTTAGTTGGTTAATTAGTTTGACAGTTAGTTAGTTGGTTTGTCAGTTAAATAGTTAGTTTGCAGTTAGTTTGATTGTTTGCAGATGGTTAGGTAGTTTGCAGTTAGTTAGATTGTTTGCAGTTAATTAGCTAGTTTGCAGATAGTTAGTTAGTTTGAAGTTATTTAGTTAGATTTACAGTTAGTTAGTTAGTTTGCATTGAGTAGGTTGGACTGTTAGTTAGTTTGCTGTTAGATAGATTGTTTGCAAATAGTTAGCTAGTTTACAGATAGTTAGACGGTTTGCAGTAAGTTAGTTAGTTTGTCAGTTAGTTTGTTAGTTTAGCAGTTTGTTAGTTAGTATGCATTATATTAGTTACTTTTGTAAGTTATTTAGTTTGTTTGCAGTTAGTGATTTAGTTTGTCAGTTAGATAGTTAGTTTGCAGTTAGTGTGTTAGTTTGCAGTTAGTTAGATTGTTTGCAGGTAGTTAGATAGTTTGCAGTTTTTTAGTTAGTCTGGTAGTTAGTTAGTTAGTTAGTTAGTTTGACAGTTAGTTAGTTAGTTTGTCAGTTAGTTAGTTAGTTTGCAGTTAGTTAGTTAGTTTGCAGTTAATTAGATTGTTTGCAGTTAGTTTGATTGTTTGCAGATGGTTAGCTAGTTTGCAGTTAGTTAGATTGTTTGCAGATAGTTAGCTAGTTTGCATTTAGTTAGATAGTTTGCAGTTATTTAGTTAGATTGTCAGTTAGTTTGTTAGTTTGCAGTTCGTTAGATTCTTTGCAGTTAGTTAGTTAGTCTGCAGTTAGTATCATTGCTTGCAGTTAGCTTGGTTGCAGTTAGTTAGATAGTTGTAGTGAATTGGTTACTTTGTCAGTTAGTTACTTAGTTTGTCAGTTAGTTAGTTAGTTCTGGCCGTTGCAGTTATTTAGTAAGATTGTTTGCAGTTAAATTAGTTAGATTGTCAGTTAGTTAGTTTGTTGCAGTTAGGTTAGTTAGTTTGCAGTTATTTAGTTTGTTTGCAGTAATTAGTTTGTTTCTCAGTTAGTTAGTTTGTTTGCAGTTAGTTTGTTAGTTTGCAGCTGTTAGTTAGTTAGTTTTGACCAGTTAGTTAGTTAGTTTGACAGCCTAGTTAGTTAGTTTGCTAGTTAGTTAGATTAGTTTGTCAGTTAGTTAGATAGTTTGCAGTTAGACGGTTAGTTTGCCAGTTATATAGTTGCAGTTAGTTGGGTGTTTGCAGTTAGTTAGCTAGTTTGCAGTTAGTTAGATTGGTTTGTCAGTTAGTTAGATTCGTTTGCAGTTAGTTAGTTGTTTGCAGTTAGTTAGATATTTGGAGTTATTTAGTTTTGTTTGTCAAGTTAGTTAGATTGTTTGCAGTTAGTTAGTTAGTTTGACAGTTAGTTAGTTAGTTTGCAGTTAGTTAGATTGTTTGCAGTTAGTTAGATAGTTTGGCAGTTAGTTAGTTGTACATTTTGTCCAGTTAGTTAGTTTATAGTTGTCAGTTAGTTAGTTAGATTACGATTTATTTAGTTAGTTTAGCAGTAAGATAGATTGTTTGCAATTAGTTAGTTAGTTTGCAGTTAGTTAGTTAGTTTGCAGTTATTTAGTTTGTTTGCAGTTAGTGATTTAGTTTCTCAGTTAGTTAGTTTGTTTGCAGTTAGTTTGTTAGTTTGACTGTTAGTTAGTTAGTTTGCAGTTAGTTAGTTAGTTTGACAGTTAGTTAGTTAGTTAGTTTGTAGTAAGTGGTACATTGTTGTCTGCAGTTAGTAGTACAATTTGTTTGAAGTATACAGTTAGTTAGCTTGCAGTTAGTTAGATTTGTTTGCAGTTAGTTACTTAGTTTTGCAGTTAGTTATTTTGTTTGTCAGTTAGTTAGTTAGTTTTTAGTTAGTTAGTTGGTTTGTCAGTTAGTTAGTTTGTTTGTCGGTTATTTAGTTAGTATGCTGTTAGTTAGATTGTTTGCAGTTAGTTAGTTAGTTTGTCAGTTAGTTAGATTAAAGGTTTGCAGTTATGTTAGTTAATGTTTTTGTCAGTTAGTTGGTTAGTTAGTTTTGCAAAGTTAGTTAGATAGTTTGCAGTTAGTTAGTTAGTTTGTCAGTTAGTTATTTAGTTAGTTTGCAGATAGTTTAGCTAGTCGTTAGCATAGTTAGTTAGATTGTTTGCAGTTGGTTTATTTAAGTTTGTCAGTTAGTTAGATTAGAGTTTGCAGTTGTTAGTTTGGTTGTCAGTTAGTTATGTCAGTTTTTAGTTAGACGGTTAGGATTTGTCAGTTAGTTAGTTAGTTTGTTAGATTGCTGCAGTTAGTTAGATTGTCAGTTAGTTACTTAGCTTGTCAGTTAGTTGGTCTTGTTTGGCAGTTAGTTAGTTAGTTTGTCAGTTAGTTGAATGATAGTTTTGCAGAGTAGTTAGCTAGTTTGCAGTTAGTTAGATTGTATGCAGTTAGTTAGTTAGTTTGTCAGTTAGTTAGATTGCTTTGTCAGTTAGTTAGTATTAGTTTAATAGTTGCTAGTTAGTTAGATTGTTGGCATAGTTATTTAGTCTAACGCATTTAGTTGAATGGTTGCAGTTAGATAGTTAGTTGAATTGCTGCCAGTTAGATGTCAAAGTAGTTATTTAGCTTTGTCAGTTAGTTAGTTAGCTTTCTGGGTAGTTGATGGTTAGTTAGTTTGTCAGTTAGTTAGATTGAGCTTTGCAGTTAGATAGTTTAGTTTGTCAGTTAGTTAGATAGTTTGGGTAAGTTATTTAGTTACATTTAAGTTAGATAGTTAGTTTTGTTAGATTGCTTGCAGTTAGTTAGATTGTCATCAGTTATTTAGTTAGTTTGTCAGTTAGTTAGTTAGTTTGGCAGTTAGTTAGATAGTATGCAGTTAGATAGATTGTTAGTGTAGTTAGTTAGTTTGTTTGGTAACAGTTAGATTGCTTTGCAGTTAGTTAGTTAGTTAGTTGCAGTTAGTTAGACTTGTTTGCAGATAGTTAGCTAGTTTGCATTTAGTTAGATAGTTTGCAAAGCTTTAGTTAGATTGTCAGTTAGTTAGTTAGTTTGGTAGTTAGTTGTAGATAGTTTGTCGAAGTTAGTTAGATTAGTTTGCAGTTTAGTTAGATAGTTTGTAGTTAATTACATGTTTTGTCCAGTTAGTCTGTTAGTTAGTTTGCAAATAGTTAGTTAGTTTGTCAGTTAGTTAGTTTTTTGCAGTTAGTTAGTTAGTTTGTAATAAATTAGTTACTTTGTCAGTTAGTTAGTTAGTCAGTTTGCAGTTAGTTTGATTGTTTGCCGATGGTTAGCTAGTTTGCAGTTAGTTGGATTGTTTGTCAGATAGTTAACTAGTTTGTAATTTAGATAGTCAGTTTGAAGTTATTTAGTTAGATTTGCTAGATAGTTAGTTAGTTTGTCTGTATAGTTAGTTTGTTTGACGGAGTGAGTTAGTTAGACTGCATTTGTTCGTACGTTCCACGGGAACGGAATCGCCGGTCGTTCTTGGCGCGAATGAGACTGCACGGATTTAGCTTCGGCCTTGCGGCTAGTCAGGTTTTTATTTACAGCACATACATACAGCACCTTACACACAAAATGTCACTCGCAGGCAAGCGCCTGATATCACGATACAATCACTGTAGCCCCGGGAGGGTGGGGCGAGGGGCCCAAACAGCTCGCTGTACACTGAGGTCCGGATACCGACAGACACGTTTTCTCTGGATCGAGGTGGCGCGTGATAGACCTTCGTTACACGTTCTGAGGTTCTCTCGCTGACTTCGCGACGCGAGTCCTTTTATGAGTTACAGCGCGGGGGGCCCGAGTGGGGAGCCATCGCTCCGCAGTTTAGTTCTCGAAATTTCAGCAAAACGGCCCGGTGAGTACCAACGCTCTGTAACGGACATGTTTATTTGACGTTTTTTCGCCGTCAGCTTCTTCGCTCTCCGCGCGGATGCCTTGTTGACAGCCATCGGTCACCAACCGTCTTCCGAAGGTTGTAGCTCACCAAGCAGTCCGCCCGACCGCAAATCGCGCGAACATCCCGCCCGCCTCAGCCCCTGGCTGACCTTTGTGTACGGAGTAAGCGGTACATAATGACAAATCACAATATATATATAATCACACAACACACTCCAGAGCTGGTCCACGGTGGACTTGGCACCTCGCAGCGGTAATCGGACGAGCTGAGTCACCGGTCGCTCTAGGACACCGGTCGCGGTTCGCACTCTACGACTCGACTCCGACCGTCCTGTCCAGGACGCGTAGCCGAAATTCGTCCTAGCTTCCAGCACGCCAGGGAGGAGAATTTGGATCTCTTGAGCACCACGAGGTCGCCCACCTTTAAGTTACCCTCTTCTTTCCACCACTTACCGCGCGTCTGCAGGGTGTGGAGGCACTCCCTTTGCCACGCAAGCGCCAGAAATGCTCCCGCATTCGTCCCACGAGCCGCCATCAATAAAACGTTGATGCTCGCGCGTCGGTATTATCGCCTCGAGACGGCATGGATAAGGGGGCGGCTCCTATTGTAAATGACCCGGGGTCAAAGCGGTTACGTCGTCGGGCCTGAAGACAGCGGGCGCGATATCGCGAATTGGTGCGCCGCTTCGGTCATGCACAGAGCAGGTGGCCATCTCCTGGAAGGTCATGCGGCTTCCGGATCACACGTCGGAGATGTCGCTTCGTGCTTTTGCCAGCCTCCCAGAGCCCGCCAAAGTGGGGCCTCCGGGAGGGATGAAATGCCATTGAATTTCTCGACCTTCGAGGACCGCAGTCACCGAGGGATCCCGGAACGCCCCGGTGCGCACCCTCACGCAGTGCCCCTAGCGGCCCCCAGAAATTTCTTCGCGTCCATTGTCGCTGCATATGACAGAGACGGGGCACCCCGACGAGAAATGAACCGGGTGCAGCGCGGCTAGGAACCCGCTGGCAGCGCAATCGCCGACGAGTTCGAGGTGCACGGCTCGAGTCGCGAAACACACGAAGATCGCGATGTAGGACTTGGAGGACTTGTGTCCTCGACCCTTCCAGTTCTGCGGCGGATTATCCGGCGTAATCTAATCCGACGTGGGTGAAAGGGCGCGGCGGGGTCACGCGCGCGGCGGGGAGGTCCGCCATCCTCGGGTGGATAGGGACAGCGCGGTGACGAGCGCAGACGACGCACCTCCCACATGGCGGCATTTACGACGCTGGCGTCCCCCCTAACACCCAATACGCGCGCGTCGGAGTACGCTGAGGGTCAGCTGCGGGCCGCCGTGGAGGGCTGGCAAGGTGAACGTGCCTCGACGAGCAACCGGGTCACTCGATGTCGCGGGAACGATCACGGGATACGTTTCATCGTACGGCAAGCAAAAGGAGCACGAGCAACGCCCTCCTACCTCGCAAGCGGGTGGCCTCCTCATCGAGAAACGGGGTCAACCGAAGAAGCGGAGAGCTACGCGGGATCGGCTTTCCTTCGCCAAAGCGCGCGAATTTCATTCGAGAAATGCGTGCGCTGGAGCCAACGCAGCCAAACCCACCGATGAGGCGCGACCGGAGCTCCACTCCTCCCCTTACACTGCCCGGCGTGGTTTCGCGAAGCGCGCACCGCGTCCGTGAATTTGAAACACACGGTCGTTACCCGTATAATCCTGGCCCAGGAAGACACGCTATGACCGGTAAGGGGGTAAAAGGCGGGCTCGGCCGGGGACTCACCGCCGACAGGTGCACGCGTAATTCCTCCTTCGCGAGGAGACTCCTGAGAGTCGGGGAGGCCGTGGGGCCACTCTGACCGTGGACGTTGGAGCCACGCAGGTCCATTCCACCATAGTGAGTGAGAAAGGAGCTCGACGGCAACAACCCTGGAGATGCACAGTCTGCGGCGTTGTCCGCAGACGGTAATGTGATACCACGGTATGCCTGGGAGCGTGCCGTGCACCTCGGAAAACGCGATCTTCCGCAACGAACACCCGCCACGACGAGGCCGGCCGCGCCAACCAGCCTCCAATACCACCACCGTGGAATCGGTCCAGGCGAATATCCGCGCAGCCTACATACGCATTCGGTCCGGACCGCAGCGCAGAAGCTGAGCGAGAAGAACCGCTGCGCACAACCCGAGCCGTGGAATGCTAACAACGGTACGGACGGGAGCCACCTCGTCCGAGCGGCGACTAAGGTGACTCGGCGATCAGGGCTGTCGCGACGCGATACCGCGACGAAAACAACCGCGGCATGGGCTCCCAGAAGAGGCGTCGGCGAAGCCGTGCACCTCGCACGTCGAGTCGTCGTCGACTCTGCGCGCCAGCGAGGTACGCGAACATCACGTAACGATTGCAGTTCGTGGCCGAAATGTCGTCCAATGTCACTTCTATGATCTTCCTCCGGAACTGGAGTATCCCAGTCTACCCTCGTAACCATTGGTGTCCTGAATCAAGATTTTCGCGACTACCACGGCGGGGATACCCAGCCCAGCGGGTCGTGGTAAGAAGTCGAGCGATCGTGGATAGGATGACGCGCTTTGAAGTGAACGACGTGGGGGGCCAGATCTGACACTGAACCCGAACGCGTCGTCGGGCACCCTCCAGACCAATCCCAGAACCGGCTGATTTGACTCGGAACCCGGGCTGAAGTCGACTCGCTCTTCGGAGGTGGTTTCCAAGAGGACCTCGGGGTCACTCGCGGCCCATTTCTTCAAGGGGAATCCTCCAAGCTGCAAGGAGGGACTGTAGTCTCGCGACGGCGCACAATCGCGGACCCTACATCGTTTCGCTCCGAATAGCACATCGTCGACGTAAAAATGTCGCAATAATATTTCTTTCCCAAGAGGGTGGCGGTCACTCGTCGGCCGTAAGCTACCGCAAAACTCGCTGAGCTAGGTACGGGGCCGTGATGCAGTCCCATACGTTACGGTGGTCAGCCGAAAGGCCGTCGGTAAACTCCTGCAACGCGACTCCAGAGGACGCACTGGAGATCGGCGCGTCGGGCGGATCAACCCGAATTCTGGCGGTAGGAAACATTTTCTCAATATCAGCCTTGACGGGCACGCGGAATACCTGCCAGCGCGCGACGATCGCGATGATGTCGGCTTCTTGTAATTTTTGCCCCGGGAGCAAGTGCAAGCTCGTTTAGCGTGGACCCGTTAGACGTCCGACTGGAGGCTGGGCGTTGAAAACTACCCGCAGGCGAGAGGGGTCCCCTCAGAGAGTTTCACCACCGGGTGCAGGGGAAGGAAGACGCGCTGCGAATTCTCGTCCACGAGCGCCTCTCGTGGTATCTCCTCCATATGTCCCAGCTCTTCGTAGCATGACATAAACTCGCGCGATATTCCGCCTCCCAAACGGGGGTCCGTGCGAAAACGACGCTCCACGCTCGCCAGCACTCGCTCGGCCTGCGCGCGAGATCGACCGATCGCGAGGGGCGCTCCCCTTCAAAGGTAGTCGGACCACATAGCACCGCTCCATCCGCCCGCCGTGAAACGGTGGATTTAAAATACTTCTTCACATTTCTCCTCTTCAGGGGTGAGCCCTGACAGGCACGGATTTCTACCTCCCAAAATCGCTGCAGCTGCGCGTTCCAACTCGCTCATTGCTCACGCAGTGAAACGCGCGGACCGACGGTGCGACGGCACCGGCGATACGATCGCGAAGTGGGCGCGGGCCCGGAAACGATCCAACCGAGATGGGTATAGCCAGCGATCGGCCCCCTGGGCCTCCCAATTTCATCGCGTTTCCCTCGCGAAGTAACGGATCCGTAATAATCGGCACCGATCAGCAGTTCGATTGGTTCTGGGGAATACGGCGACGGGTCCGCTAAATCCCAAATCTTTCAGCGCGGGCCAGCAAGGAAATGTCGCTGGGACTCTGACACGCATACGCGGATAGCTGCGGCAACACCCAACGCAGAAATCGTCACCCATTCGCCCTCCGTCGCGGTCGGAGTTAGCGAGAGGGACACTCGTGACCGTGCCCTTCCCACGCGCACGCCTCCTGCCCCAGCTATTAAACGGACGCTGGACTTCTTCGTAATCTTAATGTCTCGACGAGAGACTCGGAAACGAGGCTTCGCTTCGGCCCCTGGTATCCAGCAGTGCGCGAATCAATTAATCACCGCGCCGCTGGGGAGAATACCTTTATTTCGCGGTCGCGAGAAGAACGTTTGGGCGACCCGGGTCGCTATTACGCGAACTCCGCATAGGTGCGTCGACGTGTTTGACGGGCTCTACCTGCTCCGCGGCCGCGTCAGTGGACTCACGGATCCCCTCTCCCCGGTCCTGCTCGAATCCGCAACGTAAATGCAGCGACGAATGGTGCCGCTTTCGACCACAGCGAGCGCGTAATTTTTCTCGGACGGACAATTGGAAGCCGAATGCCCCGGTCCTAAGCAGTTGAAGCAACAGCCGCTTTCACGTCGAACGCTTTCCTGCGGTTGGGCGCGGAGGAGGCGGCATAAATTCGCTACAACGATACAACGCATGCTTCGCGCGACACTGCAGACACCGATCCATTGCTGTCGTGACAACGTGCGCGCGTACGTTCGTTCAGCTAGCCGATCCATCTGACGAGCGCGGGCTGGCCGACAGATTATGCTTTCCAGCTGCGATACGCACGGCCTCCTTCTTGCAGCGTATGCGGGCTGCGAGGAATCGGATCGAGATCCGCGTAAGTGGGGGGATCGACGCGCGCGCATAGCGAATCTTCCCAAGCTTCCCGTACCCGATTTTCGTTTTTCCTAACGATAATTTGGACGAGCTGGTCATCCAAATGGGCCGTAGGACGGCCTATTTTTTTTAGCGCGCTAAGGCTTCGTTTAAATTATCGCGAACCGGGCGAGACCGGAGTCCGTACTCCTGGTTACCGGTTGGACTCGAAACAATACGGCTTACCAATGCCGTAGACGACCGCGCGCCGTTTTCGTAACGATCCTTTAACGCGTTCCACGCGACAACGTACCCGCCTCGGCTACGGCAATCGGCGCGACCAATTGTAACGCGGGCCGCGCCGAGCGACCCTTTCAAATAGTGTAGCCGTTGAACGTCCGCTAACGACGGGTTTTTTACCACCAGCGACTCGAATAAATCGCGGAAGCTCGGCCAATCGATGTAAGAACCCGCGAACGTGGGCAGCGGAATGCGCGGCAACTTCGCAATGGACGGAACTCGCGGGGTGCATTATCACCTGGACCGGAAACCGGAAGTCGAGCCCGACACCTTAAAAGATGCAACGATCTTCACCGAAGAAATCGCAGGCTCTCTTCGTATGCCTCCTCCGCGATGAAGCAGTCCCCTGCAGCGGCTATGGCCGCTCCAGTCGATCCCGCGTCGCTGGCCTTCAGCTCCGCGCGGAGTGCGCAACCGTTTCACGTTATCCCACTCCCGCCAGGCAGCCTCTGCAGACGATCCTCCGCTGACGTCCGGGAAAAGCGGGCCTTCCCAGCTTCTTGTAGTTGGCCATTACTCGGCCAATGCCTTGATGACCATTTGCTGCTCCTTGAGTAAAGCCTCCATTATTTGTGCGTAATGGGTATAAAATGCACAGCGAATCAACTCCGCGCCGTGAGATATCCGGCCTGAAGGACCAGTAGTGGTTCGTACGTTCCACGGGAACGGGAATCGCTCGGTCTTCTTTGAGCGAATGAGACTGCACGAAGGCTTCGGGCCTTGCGGGCTGGGTCAGGTTTTTATTTACAGCACATACATACAGCACCTTACACACAAAAATCGTCACTCGCAGGCAGTTAGGGCCTGATATCACGATAATCACTCGTAGCCCTGGGAGTTAGTGGGCGAGGGCCCAAACAGCTCTTTCGTACACTGAGGGCCGTTTGATTAGACAGACACGCTTTCGGGATCGAGGTGGCGCGTGATATTCTCGTTACACGCCCTGAGTGTTCTCTCGCTGACTTCTTGCGACGCGAGTCCTTAAGGAGTTACAGCGTGGGGACAGAGTGGGGAGCCATCGCTCGCAAAGTTTAGTTCGAAATTTCAAGCAAAACGGCCTCGGTAGAGTACCAACGCGCCCGTAACGGACATGTTTTATTTGATCGTTAGTTTCGCCGTCAGCTCGCTCGCGCGGATGCCTTGTTGACAGCCATCGGTCACCAACCGTCTTCCGAAGGTTGTAGCTCACCGAGCAGTCCGCCCGAACGCAAATCGCGCGAACAAACTAGTATGCATTTAGTTAGATAGTTTGCAGTTATTTAGTTCCATTTAAGTTAGATAGTTAGTTTGACAGTTAGTTAATTAGTTTGGAGTTAGTTAGTTAGTTTGCTGTTAGATAGTTTGTTTGTTAGTTAGTTAGTTGGTATGTCAGTTAGTTAGTTAGTGTGCAGTTAGTTAGATTGTTTGCAAATAGTTAGCAAGTTTGCAGTTAGTTAGTTTGCAGTTAGTTAGCTTGTTTGCAGATAGTTAGCTAGTTTGGGTATTTAGTAAGATAGTTTTGCAAGTCGTTTTAGTTAGTTTGTCAGTTAGTTAGTTTGTCAGTTAGTTAGTTAGGTTTTCAGTTAGTTAGTTAGTTTGCAGTTAGATAGTTTGTAGTTAATTAGTTACTTTTAGTTAAGTTAGTTAGTTACTTGTTTAGATAGTTAGTTTGTCAGTTAGTTAGTTTTTCAGTTAGTCAGTTAGTTTGTAATAAAGTAAGTTACTTTGTCAGTTAGTTAGTTAGATAGTTTGTCAGTTAGTTTGATTGTTTGCCTATGGTTAGTTAGTTTGCAGTTAGTTGATTGTTTGCAGTTAGTTAACTAGTTTGCAGTTAGTTAGTTAGTTTGCAGTTATTTAGTTTTGTCAGTTAGTTAGTTAGTTTGCGGTTAGTTAGTTAGTTTGGAGTTAGTTAGTTAGTTTATCAGTTAGTTAGTTTGATTGCAGTTATTTAGTTAGTTTGCAGTTATAGTTAGTTGAACAATAGCTAGTTTTGCAGTTAGTTAGATTAGTTTGCAGTTAGTTAGTTAGTTTGTCAGTTAGTTACTTAGATAGTTTGAAGTTAGTTAGATAGTTAGATTACAGTTAGTTTAGTTAGTTTGCAGTTAGATAGATTGTTAGTTAATTAGTTAGTTAGTTTGCAGTTAGCTAGTTAGTTTGCAGTTATTTAGATTGTTTGCAGTTAGTGATTTAGTTTGTCAGTTAGTTAGTTTGTTTGCAGTTAGTTAGTTAGTTTGACTGTTAGTTAGATAGTTTGTCAGTTAATTAGTTAGTTTGTCAGTTAGTTATTTAGTTTGCAGTTAGTTAGTTATTTTGCAGTAAATTAGTTAGTTTGACGGTTAGTTAGTTAGTTTGTTTCCGTAGTTAGTTATTTAGACAGTATATTAGATAGTTAGTTTTCCGTTAGTTCCTTAGTTTTCAGCCTATAAATTAGTTAATTTGTCTGTTAGTTAGTTAGCTTTGCAGTTAGTTAGTTAAGTTTGCAGTTAGTTATTTATTTGCAGTTAGTTAGTTAGTTTGTCAGTTAGTTAGTTCTTTGTCAGCAGGTAGTTAGTTAGTTTGCAGTTAGTTAGATTGATTGCCGGATAGTTAGTTAGTTTGCAGTTAGTTAGATCGCTTGCAGTTATTTAATTAGTTTGCCGTTATTTAGTTAGTTTGTCAGTTAGTTAGTTAGTTTGTCAGTTAGATAGTTAGTTTGCAGTTAGTTACTTAATTTTTCCGTTAGTTAGTTAGTTTGCAGTTAGTTAGTTTCTTTGCAGTTAGTTATTTAGTTTGTCAGTTAGTTAGTTAGTTTGCAGTTACTTAGTTTACAGCATGCAGATTAGTTAGTTAGTTTTCAGTTAGTTAGTTAGTTTGTCAGTTGAGTAGTTAGTTTGCAGTTAGTTAGATTTTGTTTGCAGTTAGTTAGATAGTTTGTACTTTTTTATGTTCTTTGGCAGTTCGTTAGTTAGTTTGCAGTTAGTTAGTTAGTTTGACAGTTAGTTAGTTGGTTTGTCAGTTAAATAGTTAGTTTGCAGTTAGTTTGATTAGTTTGCAGATAGTTAGCTAGTTTGCAATTAGTGAGATTGTTTGCAGATTATTAACTAGTTTGCAGTTAGTTAGATAGTTTGCAGTTATTTAGTTAGATTGTCAGTTAGTTAGTTAGTTTGCAGTTATTTAGTTAGTTTGTCAGTTAGTTGGTTAGTTTGCAGTTAGATAGTTAGTTTGTCAGTTAGTTAGTTAGTTTGTCAGTTAGTTCGTTAGTTTGCAGTTAGTTAGATTGTTTGCAGATAGTTAGCTAGTTTGCAGTTAGTTAGATAGTTTGCAGTTATTTAGTTAGTTTGTCAGTTAGTTAGTTAGTTTGTCAGTTAGTTAGTTAGTTTGTCAGTTAGTTAGTTAGTTTGCAGTTAGTTAGTTAGTTTGTTTCCGTAGGTAGTTATATAGAGAGTATATTAAATTTTTAGTTTGCAGTTAGTTAGTTTGCAGTAAATTAGTTAGTTTGTCAGTTAGTTAGGTATTTTGCAGTTAGTTAGTTAGTTTGCAGAGTTATTTTGTTAGTCAGCTAGTTAGTTAGTTAGATTGTCAGTTAGTTAGTTAGTTTGTCATTTAGATAGTTAGTTTGTCAGTTAGTTATTTATCTTGCAGTTCGTTAGTTAATTTGTCAGTTTGTTAGTTCTTTTGTCAGACAGTAAGTTATTTTGCAGTTAGTTAGATTGTTTGCAGTTAGTTAGTTAGTTTGCAGATAGTTAGCTTGTTTGCAGATGGTTAGCTAGTTTACAGTTAGTTAGTTAGTTTGTCAGTTAGATAGTTAGTTTGTTAGTTAGTTAGTTAGTTTGCATTATAATAGTTAGTTAGTTTGCAGTTAGTTAGTTTGTTCGCAGTTAGTTAGTTAGTTTGTAGTTATTTATTTAGTTTGAAGTTAGTTATTTAGTTTGTCAGTTAGTTAGTTTGTTTGCAGTTAGTTAGTTAGTTTGACTGTTAGTTACATAGTTTGCAGTAAATTAGTTACTTTGTCAGTTAGTTTGCAGTTAGTTAGTTAGTTTGTCAGTTGGTTAGTTAGTTTGCAGTTAGTTATTTAGTTAGTTTGCAGTTAGTTAGATTGTTTGCAGTTAGTAAGTTAGTTTGCAGTTATTTAGTTAGCTTTCAGTCTGTTAGTTAGTTTTATTATATTAGTTAGTTGGTTATAATTAGTTAGTTAGTTTGCAGTTAGTTAGATTGTTTGCAGAAAGTTAGTTAGTTGGCAGTTAGTTAGACAGTTTGTAGTTAGTTAGTTAGTTTGTCAATTATTTAGTAAGTTTGTCAGTTAGTTAGTCAGTTTGTCAGTTAGTAAGTTAGTTTTTCAGTTAGTTAGTTTGTTTGCAGTTAGTTAGTTTGTCAGTTAGTAAGTTAGTTTGCTTATAGTTAGTTTGTGCTTAGTTAGTTTGCAGTTAGATAGTTTAGTTTGCAGTTAGTTAATTTAGTTTGTCAGTTAGTTAGTTAGGTTTGTAAGTTAGCTAGTTTGTTTGCAGTTAGTTAGTTAGTATGCAGTTAGTTAGATTGTTTGCAGTTAGATAGTTAGTTTGCAGTTAGTTAGGTAGTTAGTTTGTAAGTTAGTTAGTTAGAAGCTTAGTTAGTTAGTTTGCAGTTGAATTAGTTAGTTTCAGTTAGTTTGTCAGTTAGTTAGTTAGTTTTAGTTGTTTGCAGTTCTGTTGATTTAGTTTGTCAGTTTAGTTAGTTAGTTTGCAGTTAGTTGAATTAGATTTCAGCTGTGTTAGTTAGATTTGTCAGTTAGTTGAATTAGTTTGCAGTTAGTTAGTTAGTTTGTCAGTTAGTTAGTTGTTTGCAGTTAGTTTGAAGTTAGTTTGCAGTTAGTTAGTTGTTTGCAGATAGTTAGCTAGTTTGCAGTTAGTTAGACAGTTTGCAGTTGTTAGTTAGTTTGTCAGTTAGTTAGTTAGTTTGTAAGTTAGTTAGATAGTTAGTTAGTTAGTTCGTTTGTCAGTTAGATTTAGTTTGTCAGTTAGTTAGTTAGTTTTTGGTTATATTAGTTACTTTTGTAAAGTTAGTTAGTTTGTTTGCAGTTAGTTAGTTAGTTGCAGTTTTTAGCAGTTAGTTTTGCAGTTAGTTAGTTAGTTTGTCAGTTAGTTAGTTTGTTTGCAGTTAGTTATTTACTTTGTCTGTTAGTTAGTTAGTTTGCAGTTACTTGATGGTTAGTTTTGATTTATTAGATAGTTTGCTAGTTAATTCTTGTCAAATAGTTAGTTAGTTTGCAGTTATATTAGTTAGTTTGTTTGCAGTTAGTTATTTAGTTTGTCAGTTAGTTAACTTGTTTGACTGTTAGTTAGTTAGTTAGTTTGTCAGTTAGTTAGTTTGATTTGCAGTTATTTAGTTAGTTTTGCAGTTAGTTAGATTGTTTGCAGATAGTTAGCTGGTTTTGCAGTTTAGTTAGACAGTTTGCAGTTATTCAGCATTAGTTTGTCAGTTGTTAGTTAGGTGAGTTTTAGTTAGTCTGAGTTAGTTAGTTTATTTGTCAGTTAAGTTAGTTAGTTTGTCAGTTAGTTAGTTAGTTTGTCAGTTAGTTTGGTTAGTTTGCATTATATTAGCTAGTTACTTGTTGTAAGTTGTTTAGTTACTTTGCAGTTAGCATTTAGTTTGTCAGTTGGGTTAAATTGTTTGCAGTTATTTAGTTAGTTTGTCAGTTAGTTAGTTTGTTTGCAGTTAGTTAGTTAGTTTGCAGTTAGTTAGATTGTTTGCAGGTAGTTAGATAGTTTGCAGTTCGTGATTTAGTTTGTCAGTTAGTTAGTTAGTTTGCAGTTAGTTAGTTAGTTTGACTGTTAGTTAGTTAGTTAGTTTGTAGTTAGTTTGTTGGTTTGCAGTTAGTAAGTTAGTTTGCAGTTAGTTAGATTCTTTGCAGATAGTTAGCTAGTTTGCAGTTAGTTATATAGTTTGCAGTTATATAGTTAGTTTGTCAGTTTATTTAGTTAGTTTGCATTACATTAGTTAGTTTGTAAGTTAGTTAATTGTTTGCAGATAGTTAATTAGTTTACAGTTAGTTAGATAGTTTGCAGGTATTTGGTTATTTTGTCAGTTAGTTAGTTAGTTTTAGTTAGAAAGTTTATTTGTCAGTTAGTTAGTTAGTTTGTCAGTTAGATAGTTAGTTTGTCAGTTAGTTAGTTAGTTTGCAGTTAGCTAGTTAATTTGGCAGTTCGTTAGTTAGTTTGCTGTTAGTGAGATTGCTTGCAGTTAGTTAGCTAGATTGCAGTTAGTTAGATAGTTTGCCCGTTCGTTATTTAGTTTGCAGTCAGATAGTCAGTTAGTCAGTTAGTTAGTTAGTTTGTCAATTAGGTAATTAGTTTGAAGTTAGTTAATTAGTTAGATAGTATGCAGTTAGCTAGTTAGTTTGCAGTTATTTACCTAGATTGCATTTACATAGTTAGTTTGTCAGTTAGTTAGTTAGTTTGCAGTTTGTTAGTTAGTTTGCAGTTAGTTAGCTAGTTTGCAGTTAGTTAGTTAGTTTGTCAGTTAGTTGGTGAGTTTGCAGTTAGTTAGTTAGTTTGTCAGTTAGTTAGTTTGTTTGTCAGTTAGTTAGTTAGTTTGCAGTTAGTTAGATTATTTGCAATTAGTTAGTTAGTTTGCAGTAAGTTAGTTAGATTAGTTTGCAGATGGTTAGTTTAGTTTACAGTTAGTTAGTTAGTTTGCAGTTATTTAGTTATTTTGCAGTTAGTTAGATTAGTTTGCAGATAGTTAAATTAGTTTGTTGCAGTTAGTTAGTTAGTTTGGCAGTTATATTAGTTAGTTTGTCAGTTAGTTATTAGTTGAAGTTACAATTAGTTTGGTTTGTCAGTTAGTTAGTTAGTTTGTCAGTTAGTTAGTTAGTTTAGTGTTAGTTAGTTAGTTTGTGAGTTAGTTAGTTAGTTTTTTAGTTAGTTAGTTAGTTTGTCTAGTTAGTTAGTTAGTTTGCAGTTAGTTAGTTAGTTTGTCAGTTAGTTAGTTGGTATGTCAGTTGTTAGTTAGTATGTTAGTTAGATTCTGAATATATGTAAGCTAGTTTGCAGTTAGTTAGAGTTAGTTTGCAGTTTCTTATGGTTAGTTTGTCAGTTAGTTAGTTAGTTTGTCAGTTATAGATAGTTACTTTGTTAGTTAGTTAGGTTTGTTTGCAGGTAATAGTTAGTCAGTTTGCCTCAGTTAGTTAGTTTGTTCGCAGTTAGCTATTTAGATTGTCAGTTAGTTACTTAGCTTGCATTATATTAGTTAGTTAGTTTGTTTGCAGTTAGTTATTTAGTTTGTCAGTTAGTTAATTTGTTTGCAGTTAGATAGTTAGTTTGTCAGTAAGTTATTTAGTTTGTCAGTTAGTTAGCTAGTTTGCAGGTAGTTAGTAAGTTTGTCAGTTAGTTCGTTAGTTTGCAGTTAGTTAGATTGTTTGTAGTTAGTTAGATAGTTTGCAGTTAGTTAGATTGTCTGCAGTTAGTTAGTTAGTTTGCAGTTAGATAGTTAGTTTGTCAGTTGGTTAGTTTGCAGTTAGTTAGACAGTTTGCAGTTATTTAGTTAATTTGTCAGTTAGTTAGTTAGTTTGTCAGTTAGATAGTTTGTTTGTCAGTTAGTTAGTTGGTATGTCAGTTAGTTTGTTAGTATGCAGTTAGTTAGATTGCTTGCAAATAGTTAGATAGTTTGCAGTTCTTTAGTTAGTTTGGTAGTTAGTTAGTTAGCTTGCAGTTAGTTACTTAGTTTGACAGTTAGTTAGTTAGTTTGTCAGTTAGTTAGTCAGTTTGCAGTTAGTTTGATTGTTTGCCGATGGTTAGCTAGTTTGCAGTTAGTTAGATTGTTTGCAGATAGTTAACTAGTTTGCATTTAGTTAGATAGTTTGCAGTTATTTAGTAAGATTTAAGTTAGATAGTTAGTTTGTCAGTTAGTTAGTTAGTTTGGAGTTAGTTAGTTAGTTTGTCAGTTAGTTAGTTTGATTGCAGTTATTTAGTTAGTTTGCAGTTAGTTACATTGTTTGCAGATAGTTAGCTAGTTTACAGTTAGTTAGACAGTTTGCAGTTATTCAGTTAGTTTGTCAGTTAGTTAGTGAGTTTTAGTTAGACAGTTTATTTGTCAGTTAGTTAGTTAGTTCGTCAGTTAGATAGTTAGTTTGTCTGTTTGTTAGTTAGTTTGCATTATATCAGTTACTTTTGTAAGTTGTTTAGTTTTTTTGCAGTTAGTGATTTAGTTTGTCAGTTAGTTAGTTAGTTTGCAGTTAGTTAGATTCTTTGCAATTAGTTAGTTAGTTTGCAGTTAGTTAGTTAGTTTGCAGTTATTTAGTTAGTTTGCTTTTAGTTAGATTGTTTGCAGATAGTTAGCTAGTTTACAGTTAGTTAGACAGTTTGCAGTTATTCAGTTAGTTTGTCAGTTAATTAGTGAGTTTTAGATAGAATGTGTATTTGTCAGTTAGATAGTTAGTTTGTCAGTTTGTTAGTTAGTTTGCATTATATCAGTTACTTTTGTAAGTTGTTTAGTTTGTTTGCAGTTAGTGATTTAGTTTGTCAGTTAGTTAGTTAGTTTGCTGTTAGTTAGATTGTTTGTCAGATAGTTAGTTAGTTTCCAGTTAGTTAGTTAGTTTTTTCAGTTAGCTAGATAGTTTGTTTCCGTAGTTAGTTATTTACATAGTATATTAGTTAGTTAGTTTTCTGTTAGTTAGTTAGTTTGCAGTTAGTTAGATTGTTTGCAGGTAGTTAGATAGTTTTTCAGTTTTTTAGTTAGTATGGTAGTTAGCAAGTTAGTTTGCAGTTAGTTAGTTAGTTTGACAGTTAGTTAGTTAGTTTGTCAGTTAGTTATTTAGTTTGCAGTTAGATCGATTGTTTGCAGATGGTTAGCTAGTTTGCAGTTAGTTAGATTGTTTGCTGTTTATTAGTTAAATTGTCAGTTAGTTGGTTAGTTTGTCAGTTAGTTAGTTAGTTTGTCAGTTTGTTAGTTAGTTTGCATTATATAAGTTACTTTTGTAAGTTGTTTAGTTTGTTTGCAGTTAGTGATTTAGTTTGTCAGTTTGTTAGTTAGTTTGTCAGTTAGTTAATTTGTTTGCAGTTAGATAGTTAGTTAGACAGTAAGTTAGTTAGTTTGTCAGTGAGTTAGTTAGTTTCCAGTTAGTTAGTTAGTTGGTCAGTTAGCTAGATAGTTTGTCTGTTTGTTAGTTAGTTATTTACATAGTATATTAGTTAGTTAGTTTTCAGTTAGTTAGTTAGTTTGTCAGTTAGTTATTTAGTTTTATGTTAGTTAGATTTTTTGCAGGTAGTTAGCTAGTTTGACGATAGTTAGTTATGATTGCAGTTATTTAGTTAGTTTGCAGTTAGTTAGATTGTTTGCAGATAGGTAGGTAGTTTACAGTTAGTTAGACAGTTTGCAGTTATTCAGTTAGTTTGTCAGTTAGTTAGTGAGTTTTAGTTAGAAAGTTTATTTGTCAGTTAGTTAGTTAGTTTGTCAGTTAGATAGTTAGTTTGTCAGTTTGTTGGTTAGTTTGCGTTATATCAGTTACTTTTGTAAGTTGTTTAGTTTGTTTGCAGTTAGTGATTTAGATTGTCAGTTAGTTAGTTAGTTTGCAGTTAGTTAGTTAGTTTGTCAGTTAGTTAATTTGTTTGCAGTTAGATAGTTAGTTAGTCAGTAAGTTAGTTAGTTTGTCAGTGAGTTAGTTAGTTTGCAGTTAGTTAGATTGTTTGTCAGTTAGTTAGTTACTTTGCAGTCCGTTAGATTGCTTGCAGTTGGTTACATTGTTTGCAGCTATTTAGTTTGTTTGTCAGTTAGTTAGTTAGTTTGCAGTTAGATAGTTAGTTTGTCAGTTAGTTAGTTGGTGTGTCAGTTAGTTAGTTAGTTTGTCAGATAAATAGTTAGTTTGTCAGTTAGCTAGATAGTTTGTTTCCGTAGTTAGTTATTTACATAGTATATTAGTTAGTTAGTTTTCAGTTAGTTAGTTAGTTTGCAGTTAGTTAGTTAGTTTGCAGTTAGTTAGATTGTTAGTTTGATAGTTTGTTAGATTGTTAGTTTGGTAGTATGGTAGTTAGTTAGTTAGTTTGTCAGTTTGTTAGTTAGTTTGACAGTTAGTTAGTTAGTTTGTCAGTTTGTTAGTTAGTTTGCAGTTAGTTTGATTGTTTGCAGATGGTTAGCTAGTTTGCAGTTAGTTAGATTGTTTGCAGATAGTTAGCTAGTTTACAGTTAGTTAGACAGTTTGCAGTTATTTAGTTAGATTTAAGTTAGATAGTTGGTTTGTCAGTTAGTTACTTGGTTTGCAGTTATTCAGTTAGTTTGTCAGTTAGTTAGTGAGTTTTAGTTAGATAGTTAGTTTGTCAGTTAGTTAGTTGGTATGTCAGTTAGTTAGTTAGTATGCAGTTAGTTAGATTGTTTGCAAATAGTTAGCTAGTTTGCAATTAGTTAGATAGTTTGCAGTTTTTTATTTAGTTTGTCAGTTAGTTAGTTAGTTTGCAGTTAGTTAGTTAGTTTGCAGTTAGTTAGTTAGTTTGCAGTTAGTTAGACTGTTTGCAGGTAGTTAGCTAGTTTGCAGATAGTTAGACGGTTTGCAGTAAGTTAGTTAGTTTGGAGTTAGTTAGTTAGTTTGTCAGTTAGTTAGTTAGTTTGCTGTTAGATAGTTAGTTTGTCAGTTAGTTAGTTGGTGTGTTAGTTAGTTAGTTAGTATGCAGTTAGTTAGATTGTTTGCAAATAGTTACCTATGTGAATTTAGTTAGATGGTTTGCAGTTATTTAGCTAGTTTGCAGATAGTTAGAATGTTTACAGTAAGTTAGTTAGTTTGTCAGTTGGTTAGTTAGTTTGGCAGTTAGTTACATAGTATGCAGTTAGATGGATTGTTTGCAGACAGTCAGCTAGTTTGTAGTTAGTATGATTGCTTGCAGTTAGTTAGATTGTTTGCAGTTATTTACTTAGTTTGTCAGTTAATCAGTCAGTTTGTAGTTAGATAGTTATATTGTCAGTTAGTTAGTTAGCATGTCAGTTAGCTACTTAGTACGCAGTTAGTTAGTTAGTTTGCAGTTAGTTAGATTGCATGCAGGTAGTAAGCTAGTTTGCAGTTAGTTAGACAGTTTGCCGATATTTAGTTAGTTTGTTAGTTAGTTAGTTAGTTTGTCAGTTAGATAGTTTGTTCGCCAGTTAGGTAGTTAGTTTGCATTAGATTAGTTAGTTTGCAGTTAGTTATTCAGTTTGCAGTTAGTCAGTTATTTTGTAGTAAATTAGTTAGTTTGACGGTTAGTTAGTTAGTTTGTTTCGTAGTTAGTTATTTAGACAGTATATTAGATAGTTAGTTTTCCGTTAGTTCCTTAGTTTGCAGTAAATTAGTTAATTTGTCAGTTAGTTAGATTGTTTGCAATTAGTCATCTAGTTTGCAGTTAGTTAGATATTTTGCAGTTATTTAGATAGTTTGCAGTTAGTTAGTTAGTTTGCAGTTAGTTAGTTAGTTTGTCGGTTAGTTAGTTAGTTTTCAGTTAGTTAGTGTTAAAAAGTAATGGATATATACTTAACGTGTGAGTCCGGATAGAGGTGTGGGAGTATTATAGGGAAGTGAATCGGACACAAATGGTTTTTCTTTTCGTCGGCCTTTAAGACCGACCGTTTATTCGAAAAATAACAAATAAAGGAAATAAAAGAAAACCCAAAGAACAATTATAATCAGAATTAACGAGACAGTTCAGAGAATATTAATATTCGGCCTCGTGTCTGGCCGTTCCGCGAAGCTGGGTCGCCGCACTCGCAGGCTTGAGGTAGGCCAAGATTCCTATGAACAGAAAAACACTACTATGTGTTAGACACACGTACACGTTATACGTATCTTCGTCGCGCTCGTTTGCTCGAGCTCCTGGCTTCGTAATTCGAACGCACCGGAGCGGAGAATTGTAAACTCGTCGTAAATTACGAAATATAAAAGTGGACTGTATTTTGGCTAGGAAAAGAATTAAACTTCTTTTCTTCGCCGATTCAGTGGTCGATTGCCCAGTGGACGGGGATGCAAGAGGAGGTTGTAAGTCTCCTAATGCACTGTTCCCGTGAGTATGCACACTGAGTCTGTGCGTCGAGTCGCACTGCAATGCAACGGCACGACCGTCAATCTGCGGCTTCTCTTTACACGTTCCAACAGAGGACTTTTTGGCCGAGAGTTGCACTGCGAAGCCCGACAACACGTTGTTCACTGCACGAATAGACTACTCGACGTGATACGTTGCAGTATTTTGAACTACGCGGAGGCCTGACCCACGACTCGTTACTTCTCCGCACTGGTGCTCCTCTAAACGTTACACCGGCGGGATCTGTAGAAATAAGGAGGCGAAGACCGAAAATCACACGTCCAAAATGGACGTGGACCTGACTACAGTGAGTCCACCAGGAGGTACACCACGTAGGTGCCTCCTTTGGTGTCTCCTATGCCGAAGGGCAATCACACAGAAGTATGGACGATACCGCCGACTTCTGTATGATTAAACGTGTATACGTTGGAATCGACCTTTAAATTCCGCACAGGAGGGGTCGAACACCCTATTGGTGTATTCTCGAGCCCTCCAAAATATGCAGTAAATTTAAACTCATTAAACTCGATCGAGATTTGCTCGAACGAGAATCAGGCGAACTTGCAATGAATCGAGATGCGAATCGTGTTTTCCAAGCAAGGTGGGAATGAATTTCCGACCTTTTCGAGCAAGGCTCGCTACACCCTTTTAAACAGCAGTCTTTATGGCTTTCTCGCAAGATGATTTTCCCTCTTCAATCGCGATTAACTTCTGATCGAAATATGATCGGGAGCCGATGGGCCTCGGTCAGAAGTCGCCGTAAGAATGATACGGATTGACAGCCGAAGACGTCGCCGCGGTACTCTTACTGGTCGTTCCGTGGCGCTGTCTGAATTTCGGCCGTCTCTCCTTGTCACATTATTGGCGCACTACTCTCTCACGGTACTGACGTCACTAACACCGTTAGCACACTCGAATCGAAAGGTAATGAGCCGTTACCGATGCCAGAAAAACTAATAATAAACGCGTTTTTCAATCACCGTTCGCTATTCAAATCCAATTAGAGATAATCTCTTGGTTATTGTACGTTAACAGGATTAACGGTAATTGCGGCCGAGGCTAATCGCTCGGCATTATGCAATCTTTAAACATACCGCCCCCCTTGCACGGTCCGTGCAATGAACTAGGGAGCGATTCTACCGAATGGCCACGACCCGAGTGAGAGTAGGCGCGTGCAAATTTTTTTAAAAAAATGCAATCTACTTACAGTTGTTGGGGGGGGGGGCCGCTGGTGGTTTTCCCTGCATCACTTGCAGGGAATTAAGGACCGCCTGCAGGGCCTCCAACGGTATCATTTTGCCCTCCTTGTTATGGGGGTTGGCCGGCCTACGCCAGCGTCTTTCCCTCCGGGTTTCCGGCTTCTGTGTCCGGTGCTCCGGCCCCCTGGACTCGGCTGCGCGTGGTTGGCGGTGCCGCTGCCGCTTCTTGGCTTTCGCCTTCGTCGGCTGACCGGCTGGTGCAGGTGCAGCCGGTGCTGGCGCGGCCGCTGCAGTTGACGCTGCCGGTTGAGCCGGCGTCGGTGGATTGTCCCTCCGGTGGTCGCAGGACTTCAGCGTCCCATCCTTGTACCACCGGAGGACGTAGCAGCCTCCGGGAACAAAACTGATCTTTCCGGCGAAGAGTCGTTCAAATTTCGATTTAGGGGCGTTAGCGGAGGCTAATTGTCCCCTTGCCAAAGCGATAACGAGATTGGTGGATATTACCCCCTACTTTCCGTTTTCGTATAGGCGACAAGCGGCCGGTGAGAATCAACCGTTCTCACCTTCCGAAATCCTTGTACTTTCGAACTTGAACGGTTTTGTTTAGATCACCTGTTCGGCTTCGGGAACCGTTGCCGAAGGTGACTCAAACGAAAACTCAGCCACAGGCAGTTTACACAATCGCGTAATTGGTCGTGTATATGTGGATTTGGCTGTACGTACTTTCACTACACGTACATGCCCATCCTTTCCCGGAAATACTTCCTCTATTCTTCCCATTTCCCACTGATTTGGGAGGAGGAGAGGATTCTGTACCAGAACAAGATCGTTCTTTTTTAGGCGTGTATTTTCCGTCTGCCATTTGTAGCGGTTCTGGAGATGCGTGAGATAATCTCTCGTCCAGTGTCTCCAGAGCTGCTCGTGGAATTTTTGCATTGCTCTCCATCTTGTAAGATGCGAAATATTTGCATTTTCCACGGATTCCAGTGGGGGTGCCAACGTAGGCCCTCCGATTAGGAAGTGGGCCGGTGTGAGAGGCGCGTAATCATCTGGGCTGTCACTCAGAGCGGCAATCGGTCGCGAGTTTAAACTGGCTTCGATTTTACAGAGTAACGTCTGTAATTCTTCGCTCGTGGGAGTGAATTCTCCTATGATGCGCTTCAAATGATGCTTCACTGATTTGACACCAGCTTCCTGCATCCCACCAAAATGGGGGGCACTGGGAGGATTAAATTTCCACCGAATGCCCTTCTGGCCACATTCGTTTCGCATTTCCGGCGTTTTAGACACCATATTGAAATGTTTTCTTAATTCACGATCTGCACCGACGAAATTTGTCCCGTTGTCACTGCGTATGCAGGACGGGATTCCTCGTCGGGCAATGAATCGCTCCAATGCAGCCAAAAATGCACTCGTCGTGTAATCGTGGACGAGTTCAATGTGTATAGCCCTTGTAGCGAAGCAGACAAAAACCGCTATGTACGCTTTATGAGCTGTTTTTCCTCGGCCCGCGGAGTCGCGGACTTTGTACGGTCCCGCATAATCAACTCCGCAGTTTAGAAAAGCACGGGCTGGACGACTTCGTTCCAAGGTCAAATCCTGCATGATCTGCGTGGAGGTTTGTGCCCTCCATCTCACGCATTTCATGCATTGATGAATGACCTTTCGAGCTGTTGTTCTGCAACCGAGGATCCAAAATTGCTGTTTTACCATGGATATCGTCAGCTGCAAGCCCCCATGCAACGTATTTACGTGGCACTGCCGGATTATCATGGTGGACACATGATGTTTTGACAAAATTATGGGGTGCTTCGCTTCCCATGCCAGCGTCGCATTCTCCAATCGTCCACCTACCCTTAAGACATCGTGTGCGTCTAGGAACGGGTTCAGACGTTTTAATGGAGATTTCGCGGGAATTTCCCTGCGCATTTTTAAGCACTGGTACTCGCCCGCGAAGTGCGTTCGCTGTATGTAGCGGACGATTCTTTCCTTGGCGAGCTGCAATTCTGAAGCTTCGACAATGTTTGCATCGAACGACCTTCGTTCACCTTGCATCGGTCTTCGTAATCGGAGACAATATGCAGTTACGCGAAGTAGCTTACTCCAGGTTGAGAATCGAAACACAAATTCCCATTCTTTCTCTGGAGTTGCAACGTGGGCGTGCGGAATGCGCTTGCCCTCGCTCGTATCGATGGAATCAGGCGTTTTCGGCCAATTTTCTTCAGATTGTCTCAACCATGCTGGTCCAGAAATCCATAGCTTCGACTGAATGAGTTCCGCTGTTTCGACACCGCGCGAATTCAAATCCGCGGGATTGAAGCGGGTGGGAACGTGTCTCCATTCAGCCTTCGGAAGCAAGGTTTGGATTTTTGATACTCGGTTGGCTATCACAATCTTCCAAGTCGAAGCATGTTTTTTCAACCAAGCAAGTGTAATAGTGGAATCTGACCAACAGATTATGCGGTCAATTTTTATGGAAAGTGACCGTCCCACGTGCACTATAAGCTCGGTAAGCAGTACAGCTCCATTCAATTCGAGAATCGGAATCGACTGCGTTTTTATAGGAGCCACCCTCGTTTTTGCCATGATCAAGGTTGTGTAAACTTCCTCGGTCATGGTCGTTACGCGTAAATACGTAACGACCGAGTACGCCCCGAGCGAAGCATCGCAGAATCCTTGTAATTCCACCGAAACTGTGTCTGCTCCGTAACGGATCCATCTGGGAAATTTTACTTTTTCCAAACTGCTCCAATCCTCGCAAAACGTGTTCCACGTTTTTAACGTATTCGCGGAGACATGATCGTCCCACTGGATTTTTCCAGCCATTGGGATTGCATCAAAATCTTCCCCGAATTACGACTGGTGATAACCAGCCGAGCGGATCGTAAAGTTTGGCTATTTCGGAAAACAAAGTTCGTTTTGTAGATCGGACCTGCAGCCGGTTGAAACCGTTGCAGGTTGAAATAGAAGTAATCAGCCGATGGTATCCATCGCAATCCGAGCACCTTGAGTTCGGTGTCATCGAATAAGGTGAGATCGACAGCGTGGGAGTGAGAACTTTGTGGGATGTTTCGCAGTAATTTCTGTGAATTGCCAGCCCACTTTCTCAATTTAAACCCGCCGCCCTGTAGGAGTTCGCAAACTTGAATACGAATTTTTTCCAATAGGGTCGTATCGGGTGCCCCCATAAATACGTCATCAACGTATATGTCTTTCTCGAGTATCGGAGCGGCGAGAGGAAATCTGTCACCGTCCCGTTTTTCCAGCTCGAGAAGAGTACGCATCGATAAATATGGTGCACACGCCGTTCCGTACGTAACGGTGTTTAATTCGAAGGCTTGAAGCCCTTCGGTTTCGGGCGTGCGCCATAAGATGCACTGAAATCGACGATCCTGCGGGGCGACGAGAATTTGTCGGAACATTTTCTCGATATCGGCCACTAACACGTATTCGTACAGCCTCCATCTTGTCAAAACGGACGTGATGTCGTTCTGCAATTTCGGCCCTACGTGTAGGATGTCGTTTAGGGAGTTTCCACCCACCGTACGGCTCGTCGCATTAAACACGACTCGCAGTTTGGTAGTTGCACTCTCCGTACGGATGACCGCTCGATGCGGAATGTAGAGTCTGGATTTTTCAGAGGGCTCGATACGAGTCATGTGTTCCAACGACTCATACTCCGTGAGAAATTCTTGATATTCTCGTACGAGGGTCTGATCCTGGTCCAATTTCCTTCTCAACCTTGTCAATGCGGAGAGGGCGATACGGAGTGAATCTCCCAATGCACCTTCCGGTTTCGGATGATTAAACGGCAATCGGACAATAAATCTTCAGCTTGCATCCCGTGCGACAGTTTTTGGAAATGAGTTTCGCACTCTTCCTCTGCTTTTGTAAGCACCGAGGTCGAGGAATTTCTTCAATTTCCCAGAACCGTCGAATCGCGTGATCCAGCGATTCGAATATGTTGCAATGCAACGTTCGCACGTGACCCTGGGCCTAGCTCGCTGCATCTATCGGTCCGGATAATATCCAGCCAAATGCAGTTTCTTGTGCAATAGGCCCTTCGGGAGATATTCGACGGAATCCCGACCGAATAACTTGAGCGTACAAATCTGCGCCGATCAAAACTTCAATGTTTTGGCCAGACGCGGGCTCGGGATCGGCGAGCTTCAGGTTTCGCAACGCGTCGATATCGAGCGCAGTTTACTGGATGGCGAGGCATAACTCGTGATTCTTGTCACGACGTACGCTATCGACGAAACCACAGGGGTTACCCCGGAAGCCGTTCCCAAATTCAGCCCTACGCTGTACTTGATTTTTTGGGTCCGACCACCCCCCAAGCCCGATACCGTGGCTGAGGTTTTCTTCCTTGGGAGGTTGAGGTCATTCCTCAATTTCGCCGAGATGAAGGATGTTTCGGACCCTTGATCTAACAGCGCGCTCGTTAAACCCGACGCACCGTTTTCTCCGTACACTCGTACGATCGCGGTTGCTAATAACACCGGCCTCGGTACGTCTGTACTTGCCGTACAGTGTGACGTAGTGGCCCGTGGCGTAGCTGCTTGCGCGTTCGGGGTATCGATGCCGGCTTTCGCCTTAGCCGTACGGCGCTGTGGAGGGGCGTTATCTCGCCGTTCCTCGCGCTTGCCGTTCGAATATTTCGATTTCGGCTTCTGGCTTTTAGCCTCCTTTTCGTATTGTTCGAAATGCAACAGCGCGTGATGCCTGCCACCGCATCTCGAACAGCCTTGTTGGCTCCGGCAGCCTCTTACGTCATGATCCAGGGCCAGGCAGGCTGTACATCCCTGACTGTCCTTTACGATCTGGTAACGTGCTCGTGTGGAGAAACGCTTAAATGTGCCGCATTCCGAGAGTGCATGCGTTTGTCCGCAAATCGTGCACTTTCGCTGCGCAGGGGGGTGGGGGATTCACGACGGTGTTATGACTCCGTACTCGTGGCTTCTGTTACTGTTTTGAGGCAATTTTGCGGTTATGTTCGTCAATTACGGACATAGCCCGCGCCTCCTGATCGAGGAATCTGAATATCTCCTCTATCATCGGATATTCCGTTGACATTTTGAGGGATCGTTCCCATTCCCCTTGCAACGCGGCATCGAATTGGCTCGCATAATATGCGTGAGCAGCCAACTGCTGCTCTTCCGCTTTTCCTTGTTTAGCAAGGATAGCGAGTGCTTGCCGAAAGCCGATGGTAACCTGCTGAACACTCGACAGGTCGCCCTTCCGGATTTTTGTCAATCTCTGAATCCGATCAAGTAGCTTGATCAGTACCAAGCGTGGGAGCCCGAATTCTGCTTTCAGGGTCGACCACGCTACTGAGAAATTATTATCCGTTATCGCAAGAGATGCGATAGCGGCTGCGGCTCTCCCTGTTATACAGGTGTTTAGGTATTGTAACCTTTGCACATCCGTTAACGTGGGGTTGTTTATAACTCCGGCGGTAAATAGGTCCTCGAAATGTTCCCATTTCGAAGGATCCCCGTCGAATTTCTCCAACCTCATCTTCGGGAGTTCGATCGGTATTGTTTGCTGGATTTCCGACATCACCGTTCTTGGACCTGTGGTGAGTCGGGTTATCTCCGCGGCCACATAGGCCTGGGACTTCAGAAACTCGTTTTCGGTTTCCCCCATGAAATCCCGTTGGAACAACTCGTAATCGTGTCGTTCCCCAGGAGGGAGAAGCCTACACACGACCATATACTGATCGTTCATCTGTTGCGACAGAGTTTTAACGTAATCGAAACTTTCTTCCAGAATTTTCTGGGTATATTTGGCTCGACCCATCTTTTTGAGGTTGATGGACGCCCTATTTATCCGTTCCATCCCTCTGGTCAGGTTCTCGAGGTATGCCCCAAGGTCAGACCAGTCGGGATCTTTCGTAACGGACATGGTTGTTGAAGGTAAAGTTATTCAAAACAACCGCACACGGGAGAAACTCGCGTGTATTACGTCCAACACTTCCCTTTCTCCGATTACCTCAATATCCGGCTCGATGGACCTTATGTTAAATGTTGACACTTTTAACGAATGAGTCCGGATAGAGGGGTAGGAGTTTTACAGGGGAAGTGAATGGGACACAAATGGTTTTCTTTTCGTCGGCCTTTAAGACCTACCGTTTATTACAAAAATAAAGTAACGAAAAACAAAAAGAAAAACAAATGAACAATTACAATAAAAATAACGTGACTGTACAATAAGAATTAATGTTTGGCCCCGTTTCTGGCCGTTCCGCGAGGCCAGGTAGTTCCTCGCGCCAGCTTGAGGTAGACCAGGATTCCTATGAACAGAAAAACACGACTATGTGTTAGACACACGTACACGGTATACGTATCTTCGTCGCGCTCGTTTGCTCGCGCTCCTGGCTTCGTAATTCGAACGTACCGGAGCGGAGAATTGTAAACTTTCGTAAATTACAAATTATAAAGTGGACTGTATTTTGGCTAGGAAAAGAATTAAACTTCCTTTCTTCGCCGATTCAGTGGTCGATTGCCCAGTGGACGGGGATGCAAGAGGAGGTTGTAAGGCTCCTAATGCACTGTTCCCGTGAGTATGCACACTGAGTCTGTGCGTCGAGTCGCACTGCAATGCAACGGCACGACCGTCAATCTGCGGCTTCTCTTTACACGTTCCAACAGATGACTTATTGCCCGAGAGTTGCACTGCGAAGCCCGACAACACGCTGTTCACTGCACGAATGCACTACTCGATGTGATACGTTGCAGTATTTTGAACTACGCGGGGGCCTGACCCACGACTCCGTTACTTCTCCGCACTGGTGCTCCTCTAAACGTTACACCGGCGGGATCTGTAGAAGTAAGGAGGCGAAGACCGAAAATCACACGTCCGAAATGGACGCCGACCTGACTACAGTGAACCCACCTGGAGGTACACCACGTAGGTGCCTCCCTTTGGTGTCTCCTAAGCCGAAGGGCAATCACACAGAAGTATGGACGGTAACCGCCGACTTCTATATGATTCCAACGTTTATACGTTGGAATCGACCGTTAAATTCCGCACAGGAGGGGTCGAACACCTTATCGGTGTATTCCCGAGCCCTCCAAAATCTGCAGTAAATTTAAATCAATTAAACTCGATCGAGATTTCCTCGAACGAGATTCAGGTGCAACTTTCACGAATCGGGATGCGAATCGTGTTTTCCAAGCAAGGTGGGAATGAATTTTCCGACCTTTTCGAGCAAGGCTCGCTACACCCTTTTAAATAGCAGTCTTTTCGGCTTTCTCGCACGAGGATTTTCCCTCTTAAATCGCGATTAACTTCTGATCGAATATAATCGGGAGCCGATGCATCTCGTTCAGAAGTCGCCGTGGTACTCTTACTGGTCGATCCGTGGCACTGTCTGAATTTCGGCCGTCTCTCCTTGTCACATTATCGGCGCACTACTCTCTCACGGTACTAACGTCACTAACACCGTTAGCACACTCGAATCGAAAGGTAATGAGCCGTTACCGATGCCAGAAAAACTAATAATACACACGTTTTTCAATCACCGTTCGCTATACAAATCCAATTAGAGATAATCTCTTGGTTATTGTACGCTAACAGGATTAACGGTAATTACGGCCGAGGATAATCGCTCGGCATTATGCAATCTTTAAACACGATGAATAATGATTAATGCCATGCTTTGTCAAGAGTTTCTGCACATCAGCGTTGTAAAATTCTTTTCCTTGATCGGTTTGCAAATTTTTCGGATATCGATCTCTAAATACCTTTGCAAACGCTTTAGTCACCTCGGCACCACTTTTAGTCTTGAGCGGGACCGCCCAAGCATACTTGCTCAGCACATCGATGGCGGTGAGTATATAGCGGTGACCTTGGTTGAATCGCGAGTAAGGACGCATTTCTACAACATCAGCTTGCCACAGATCATCGTATCCATGGACTATGACGCGCCTCCGTGGGAAATGTCTTCGAGCCGGGGCATGCAATTCCTCAACAAGTTGTCGCTTCTTGCGGCTATGGTTTTCTTTACTAATTGATTTCGATAATGGCGACATGTTTGATCGCAAGAGGTATCTTTGACACGAATGAAGTGATAATTATTGAGTACATGTATTATGTTCTTCCCATCGTCACAAAATAATTCTCGACATGTTCAACCGTCACGCATGATTCTCCATCGCAATTCTGCTGCGGGATAGGATTCAATGTCTGCAATATCTATTGAACACTGTTTTGCAACATTAGCATATCTCTCTGCCACACAATCAGCTTCCTCTCCAATTCTTCCTGCTGCTCTCTCAAAAGTTTAATGCTCTTTTTCCACATATAGTTTATTGACAGCATCGCAGTCGGCTGCGGGTTGTGCTACGCGTCGTATCTTGCGTGATTTTGCATCAAAGTCGGCACCTGCCACGCAAAGAGCATTGTCTCGCATATAATTTCGAAGCATACCGCTCCATTTGTAATAGTCCATTCTAACTGCTCCACTCTTCTCGAGCGATACCCCAAATTTGTTGATTGATTATCATCTCAATGCATACAGTGCACATCATCGGTGCGCGGTTTAATTTATAATGAGGCCTACCTCGCGAGGTTCCTCGATAATCCATAGAATTTCATGGTCATGCGAGTTGTTACCCGCCTGACGCGACGCTTCCAACAAACGGAGTTGATCCACCAGTTCGTTGGGATCGTCCCAGTGCACGTAATCGATCTTGTTATCATTTACCGTCATGACATGCGGAACCGGCAGGCCTTTCCCTGCCTTACTGGCAGATACACGGGGTAGTAGCGGCGCAATTACATGTTTATACTTGTATCCCTTTGTTACCCATTATAGGATTTTGTGCGTTATGGCCACGTATGTGAGCATTTGTTGTCAGTAGTATACTTTTGTATATTTGCCTATCGGCATCTGTGTATATGGCGTCGTCGGGAATTCTCTTGAAAATAAGTTCATAAAGAACGGGAGTTCCTCCATATTTTACACCATCTATGATTATATTATCATCCTTGTCCATATCGAAAGCCTTATCACCAAGCATCGTTCCACTATTGTCAAAGTATACTCCATACACATGATCCATGATCGGATCCCTATCACGACTTAGGATTGCGCGCATGTATTTTTGCCCCAACGGACCGAAATGGTTGCGAAATGTTTGTTGCCCTCGGATGTTTGGAGTTCATGCCTAATAGATGTTGCAAATGACTCATCGGCAGAAGTTTCGTAAACGTCTTCAGCATTGGTTGTGATCGACTGTACATCGGGAAATGTATTTATTGTTGCAGGCGGAACCGGGGAATCGTTTGACATGACATTCGGTTGTTTCCGCTTCGATTGAACTGGTGTGGAGGTTACGAGCGAATTTTCCGATGACATGTATAATCGTTTTCTATTTCTCTTATGTGATGTGTTCCCTTTCGGTTGGATTTTTGGTTTATGTCTTAATGTTTCATTCCCTTCAACGTTCATGCTCGTCAGCGATGGTATGCCAGCTTTTGTCGCTGTTGTATTTTCCACAATATGTTTTAAGGTCTCAACAACAGGTTTAAAGTATTTCTCCAAAGCGATATCTTCCTACATCTTACCAGTCTTCAAAGCCTGATGTTTCTTGCGAATGGAATCACTGGTTTTTGCAATTTCCTTCGCTATTCTCTCACGATCCTTAATCTCCAGACTATCGATATCAGTCATTGTGCCGCAGACGTTGCTTTTCCACCGACGTGTCGATTACGATTGACCATCTCACGATACCGCAAACTCGTTAAATCCCTTTCTATAACGCCCATTGGACATCGCGCTATCCTTGTTTATCACCACGAAACCGTACTCTCGTTGCCAACAATTGCGACGCAAAGCGCAGAAATCCTCGTAAGACATGTCGGTGTTTACGTGATCGTTGTACACATGTTTCAAGTTGGTACCTTCCTGCTTAAACAGAATCAGCAGATTTGCATTGTCTCGTATAAGATGTTTGGGAATCTTTGCGTACGTCTGATAGAGATAGAAACAGTCAACGTTCGAGTGGCGCCCCATTGCAAAGTATTCTCGTATCGTATCTTGCTTGTCGCATGCCACGTCATCAAAAACCAAAATGGGATTCGGAAGCGATTCGCTCGGTGGGATGACGTCACTGTTATTTGAAAACGTAAAGTAGCCAATTTCATATATCGGAGCCAATAAATTCTCCAAATACTGATATTTCGGCTGTTGCTACGACTTGGAATACACGTACACGTTCTCGAAGCAAACGCCGTGAGGACTCTTCCAACAAGCTCACTATCACGTTGTTCTTTCCACAATTTGATGGACCACAAATGATGCAACGTATAGTGTTTGGTAGCATGCTGCCATGTTTGCGTCTTTGTTTCGTAGACATCATTTGCGATTTATTGTCGAAATTTGACACGCGTATCGTCACTGGCTGTCGTACGAATCGCATGCTTTCCTCTCTACGAACCGCGAAATTGATTTTGATACATCGAAGCGACGACGCGCCCTATTTATAGACCCGCGTCGAAGCAAAACAGCTCTGTATTCGAAATGCTTCTCGTTCTGTCGGATAATTGTGACATTCGAGACATAACCTCTGAGAAGCTGAAATGTATACCAAAGATTATTGTACTCCAAGAATTTGACAGACACATTGACCAGTTGTGGGACAGACTCCCCGAGCATATAAAAGCCAATTTTGAGCTTCGGCAGTATCGTCGGTGTCTGGAACATTATAATCGCCATTGGCAGCGAACGCATATCGACGGTCCAGCACCGCTGATTAAAAACTGCAGCGAATGTTGCCGACGAGAGTAAAGAAAGGCGGTGGTTTGTTAAATCGAGCGATAAACGCGCTACCTATCGAATTACATATCCCAGGATATCAGTTTTGTGGTCCAGGAGCTCATCTGGCAAAACGATTGGCTAGAGGTGATCGAGGCATCAATCCGTTGGACGCAGCGTGTCGCGAACACGATATTGCATATTCGCGTAGCAACGACCTCGGCGAAAGGCACGCAGCAGATAACGTACTCGCTGACAGAGCGCGAAAACGCATCGTTGCGCGACTCGACTCTGGGTGAAAGAGGAGCTGTTACAGCTGTTGGGGCAGCTATGAAGGCCAAGACGAAAATCGGAATGTGGATGAAAACAAAACTCCGCAAAAGGACTGTAAGAAAAGCATCGCAAAGACGGATTCTTCCAGTGGCCAGACGGGGTGGTATATTACCACTTCTCCCGCTGCAAGGTGTTCTCGGATCACTAGCTGGCGGAGCAGCATTGATCGCCAAGGCGGTGAACGATAATACGGCAGCGCAACGTCAGCTGCAGGAAATGCAGCGTCATAATCGCTCCATGGAAGGTCGTGGACTTTATCTGACACCATACAAGCGCGGACAGGGAATCTCGAAACGGAAAAAATATCGAAAAGACAATAAAAATGCCTGTGGGTGTAACTACCGACATGCAATTGAATGAGTTGGCAAAACGTATGCGTATTCCATTCTTTAGAGGTGTTCTTATGCTCAACGCGCTACCCGCCAGAGGAGTACGTCGAAACGAGAGTGGCATCGTGAATTTGGACAATGTCGAGGGACCGGTGACTCATTAAGTGGCGTATGCGAAGAGAGGGCATCGAGCTGTATACTTCGATAGCTTTGGCAATCTTCGACCGCCTAAGGAATTGACACAGTATTTGGATAATGATGATGATGTGAAAATTGAATACAATCGAACGTCTTATCAGGAGTAAGATCAGAGCAATTGCGGACAACTATGTCTACGCTTTCTACAAACGATTGGCACCAAATTTAAGGACTGTCTCCCCACCACTCTGCTTCAGTACTAGTCGAGCTGTATCTCGGAATATGTCGTTAACATTGACTCTAACTGGCAAGAGTAGCACCCTCGCTGTAAGCTACTTTCCACCCATAGATTTGAGCGACGATGATTACGAGCTTGGTCTAACAACCTTTGAAACGTATCATACAATACCCAACATCGACTCGAGCAACTATAAGTTCTACTTCACCACAAACTATGACATCGACAACAACAGCGTCGACACTGGCCACGAGTACATTACGATTCCCCACGGCTCCTACGAACTAGACGCCATTGCTAAGTATTTGAAGCAGCGATTACTCGAGCGATATCCTCAAAATCTCGGTAGTACCGATGATGTATATCCTATAGTGTTGCGCCCCAACAACAACACCATGAAAAGTAAGCTGTTCTGCTCATTTGCCATAGATTTTACGAAACCCAATAACATTGGATCGCTATTGGGATTCTCGGCGAATCGGGTATTAGAAGCAGGACTGTGGCACGAATCGGACGATCCGATTAATATCATGAGCGTAAACATTATTCGCATTGAATGTAGTGCGACCGCTGGCGCGTACAACAATGGGAAGCGCCTAAATACGATACATGAATTTTCTCCGAGAGTTCCGCCAGGATATAAGATATCGGAAACGCCCGCACAGATCATTTATCATCCAATCACCGCACGGATCATTACGGATCTAACGATACGCGTTGTGGATCAAAACGGACGATTGCTGGATTTTCGCGGTGAAGAGATTACCATCAGACTGCACGTGCGACGACGATAATACCTGTGGTGCGAACGAATGAGATGCTTGTGTTGAACGACTCCAGAAACACGTTTCTTCCAAACGAAATTGTCGACAACAGTAACAGCTCTGATTACGTTAAAACGAAGAGGTTCAGTGCTGCAAACATTGCATTTTTTGAAATCGTTGGGATTCAGTGTGCGCATTTAAGTTGAAAATGGTTGACATTCTAAGCATTGGAGGGAAGCCGACGTTTGATGATCGCATTGTTAAGCTCGAGACTCACACATACAACCCATACGTTAACACGACGTTTGGACACAGTGATGAGATAAGAATACCTATACAACAGCAAGATTTATACACATTGCCGTGTGAAAGTTTCCTCTACGTGGAGGGGAAATGGACGATACATAAGCCAAATGATGCTTCAACGTTGATGTTTGGAAATAATTGCATGGCGTTCATATTTGATGAGATTCGATATGAGCTGAATGGTGTGGAGATGGATCGCAACAGAAACGTTGGAATAACTAGCACGATTAAAAATTATGTATCACTGACATCCGGTGAAGACAAAAATATGGAGAATGCCGGATGGGGCTTGAAACGACACGATGAGCTGGTAGTGAAAAATCATTTCAATTATTGCGTCCCACTCAAATATTTGCTGGGATTTTGCGAGGACTACAAACGCATGGTTATGAATGCGCGTCACGAATTGATTTTAATACGATCGCGCAACGATAACAATTCTCTAATTGGACCTCCAAAGTTGGAACCAGAAATTGAATTACTTAAAGTGCAATGGCGGATGCCTCATGTGACGCTAAACGATGTTAATATGCTATCGCTGCTACATGCCTTCTAAAGTGGGCAAAACCTGAGCATTAGTTTTCGCTCGTGGGATCTGTACGAGTATCCTCTCTTACAGAGCACGACCAAGCATTCATGGGCCGTCAAGGCAGCCGCACAGCTGGAGAAGGCGCGATATGTTCTCTTTGCTCTACAGACAGCTCGAAAAAATGTGATGACCGAAGATGCTACTCGGTTTGAGCATTGCAATTTGACCAATGTAAAACTTTTTCTCAACTCGGAATTTTATCCGTACGATGACATGAACTTGGACTTTGACAAGAATAGGTACGCCATCTTGTTTAACATGTATACGCATTTCCGTAAATCGTATTACGGACATAGTTGCAACGAGGCATTATTCAACGTTGCACAATTTTTACAATTTGGCCCACTCGTGGTGATTGACTGCTCGCGGCCAAATGAGTCGATCAAGAATAGCACCGTGGACATGCGCATAGACTTTGATTGTAAAGAGAACGTGCCGGCGAATAATACGACCTTACTGTCTCATTTTGCATGATCGGGTGGTTGAATACAATCCGATGACAAACATGGTGCGCAAAATCAATTAAATTCCAACGCTACTGACACTCTCATGTGTCAAATTCGTACAAATTTTCATCATGAAAATTGAGATGCTTTACGAGAAAGAACACATACTCCTGCTGGGCTTGAAAATGAGCGGATCTCTACATTGTTCCGATAGTGAGCGTACCAACATTTGTTGGCATGCAAGGGTTCATCGTTGATGGAAGATTTGTTGTGAAGGAAGTGGCTGTTCTACGAAAAGGAACAATTCTCTCGCATTACATATTTGGGAGTTCGATGCCGCAATATCTTCTTACGAAATCTGACAAATCATGCATCCGATGGTTGACGGCAAAACATCACGGACTGCGGTGGGAAGATGGAGACGTTCCGTACAGTATGGCTAAACAGCTAATTACGAAAGCTGTTGTCGATGAAGAAGATGACGCACAGCATATCGCATATATTAAAGAGCTGCAGAAACGAGACTGGCTTGCGGATTCCCTCGATGGAAATACGAGAGCGAGTGTGATCATTGAGACACTGGATATGGACTACGAGGATATCATATCTTTAAAAAAGCTAAATGCACTTCATACCTTACGATGTGACAGACACGCAAAGCATTGTGCCTTGCAAAATGTATTTAAAATATACAACTGGTGGTCTAAACGCCAGAGAGAAATGCATAAATAAAAATATAATCAATTTTTAATGCACAAATGTTTTTTTTCTTAATCCCTACCATCCAATTTCCTGCACGTGATGTACACTAGATTAAGATGATAGTTATAATTATTATGTAAAAGTGGTGTCATATAAGTTCAAATGGGTACCATACACGTTCAAAGTGGTACGATTGATGTTCAAGAGTGGTACATTAGATGTTCAAGTGTTGTACATTGGATGTTCAAAATGGTATGAGACACGTTCAAAAGTGGTACCCCTACATGTTCACCTGATATGGACTAGTCGAATAATCGGTTTAAAGAAGAAGGAGAAGTGATTCGGCTTAGACAATGATACATGCAAGGAAGAATGGAGATGGTCAACAAAGATTTCGAAGAACATGAAGAACAAAGACATCCTATTTTGCAAGCTATGCAACTTTCGAGATATACGTTTACATGCATGAGCCCGCAGATGCAGCGAGATCAGTTCTCAGTCGACATTCAACAGCAATATGGTAAATTCGAGAATTATTCCTGCATTCGAAGGATTGCCCTGGCGAGACAATGAGGAGGTATGTACATAACAATGTTTATGGCATTTATTACATGTGAATATTATATCAGTTATTGTGGGTTCTAGAACGATCCGTCTCCGCCGCTCTCGCCGTCGCCTCCAAGCACCCCCACGCCACCAGGCACACCATCACCGCCATCCTCGCCATCGCCACCGCTCCAGCGTTTCGAGCGATTACAGAGATTGAGCATGCACTTTCTGTACTTCCGATGGCCTCGAATGCAGAATTTCGTAGACATCGATGGGCCCCTGTTGCCGGAACAATAATTCTTTTAATTTTTACTTTTTTTTATTTAATTTTTAGTATTTTTATCTATATTTTTATTATTTTTTTATATACAATAAAATATATCATATTTTAAAGGCATCTAATTTCTTTTCCCGCGCCCATAATGCTCGTCAATGTTATTTGTTCTGCTGAGGCTACATTTTTGCACGTGTACATGGTAATATAAATGGTATTTGCAAACATTGCACTTTTCGCAGAAGAAGAAGAACATGTGACATAAAAAATTCGCATGATACACATGATTTCGGTCGATTCGTACCGCGAATGTGATGTCATAGAATTTGCACGTTTGGACGTGTTCAAGGTAATCTAAAAACGCTTTTGCAAAAGTTGCACTTTTCGCAGAAGAACACGTGACATAAAAATTCCTCTCACCGCACCTCGCTACTCTTGATGCATCGTTACACTTTTTTATGTGCTGCACACTCGTTTTGATAGTATCGTCGTCGCCGTCGTCGTGAAACGTTATCTATTGGATTCTACAAACATGAATTACTACATTTCTCGCGAAACGGCGTGCATAAGTCGCGAGTAAGTGTTATTATCATCATTTCCTTAGCGTTATTACTTACCTTTAATTCTTTACATACTTTTTCTATATGTTACGATAGCAATAAACAACGTTCGACGCCTTATATACTGGGGAGGAGGTTTGCCCTCACATCCACGGCATACAAGTACCTGGATATTAGAATCGCGGTAGGACCTGTGTCCGCTGTGGAAATTATTCTTGGCGATACTCGAGGAAATGTGTTGTTGTTGCCACACTCGACATGGGCGACATTGATCCAGAAACGCGAGGATATCGAACATGTAAAATCAGCTCCTCCTCCAACGTCATTAACGATTTGTGATTTGGTGCTTACGGTTGTTACAATGCGTGGCATGAACCTTGTGCAAATGAAATTGTATGATGCCTGCATGTATATGAAACCATCGACTGTATTATTTTTATTCGAACTGGAACTGTGTGTCGAGCACGCGTATTCGTGGCTGTGTCAAAATACGCACTATGTCAGCTAGAAATATAAACAATTTGTAACGATATTAAAACAGAACAGTATTGCGCATAAACGTGAGGCCGTCAAAATCCTTCATGAATATTATGATAAAAATTCTCCTGCGGATTGCGAACTGTTGACATTTGCAGTGGATAATATGTTATACGATGCTATTAATAATTAAATAATTTTTTATATACAATATATTATCATTTAAAACATATATTATTTCTCCAATTTTATTTCAAACGTCTTCCACCATCTCTCTCCTCGCCACCTAACTCTAAGAGGCAACGTTTCAAAAGTCTTATATTTCATTCGGGCGTTCTTCATGCAGCTAAATGATGTCATTCGGTGCGTCTGCTCGAGGGGGTTCAAATTACATGCAATCGCGCGATACGCTGCGACGTTAAGATTGAAGTAAACTTTTTGAAAAATGATTTGCTTCAGAATAAATACAATTGCAAATATTGCATATCAATGTCATTTTCTCCGATCGATGCGGCATTGATTCGCTACATATCGATTCGCGCGGGGATGGACCAAGGTTGTCCCTCCCCTCGAAAAAAAAAAAAATTTCCGGTGGTGAATCGGAGTCTGAAAAAAATTTCAGGGATCATTCCTTCCGTCTGAAATAATTTCCGACGGTGGTACAGGTCTCGAGAGGTCCCCGCGGCGGCTCGGTCTGGACTAATACCCTCCACGATTGTGCCACCCCCCACTCCTCGGCTTGTTCGCGTGCAACCAATTATCCGCTCCCCGAAGGCCTCGCGCCCGTCTGAAAAATTTCCGACGGTGGGTCAGGTCTGGAGCGGTCTCCGCGACGGCTCAGCCCGGACTAATCCCCTCCACGATTGAGCCATCCCCCACTCCGCGGCTTGTGCGCGCGCAACCTGTTTTCCACCCCCAGTAGGCCCCCGCGCCCTTCAGAAGTGGGTCAGGTCTGGAGTGGTCTCCGCTCCGGCTCGGTCCGGAACGATCCCCTCCACTATTGCGCCATCCCCCACTCCTCGGCTTGTTCGCGCGCAACCTATTTGCTTCATCCCCCGCGCCCTAGTTTCACCGCGCCGCACTCCCCCGCGCGCCCACACTTCTTCCGCGACCCGCGCCCCCCTCATTGCCCAATGGGTTAGATCCCGCCTTGTTATATTACTTAGTTAGTTTGCAGTTAGTTAGTTAGTTTGTCAGTTACTTAGTTAGATTGCAGTTAGTTAGTTAGTTTTCAGTTAGTTACTTAGTTTGCAGTAAATTAGTTAACTTGTCAGTTAGTTAGTTTTTAAGTTAGTTGGTTTTTTGGAGTTAGTTAGTTATTTTGCAGTAAATTAGGTAGTTTGTCAGTTAGTTAGATAGTCTGCAGGTAGTTAGTTGGATTGTTTCCGTAGTTAATTATATAGATAGTATATTAGTTAGTTAGTTTTCAGTTAGTTAGTTAGTTTGCATTATATTAGTTAGTTTGTTTGCAGATAGTTATTAAGTTTGTCAGTTAGTTATTTAGTTTGTCAGTTAGATAGTTACTTTGCAGCTACTTAGATTCTATGCAGATAGTTAACTAGTTTGCAGTTAGTTAGACAGTTTGCAGCTATTTAGTTAGTTTGTCAGTTTTGTTAGTTAGTTTGTCAGCTAGATAGTTAGTTTGTTAGTTAGTTAGTTAGTTTGCATTAGAATAGTTAGTTAGTTTGCAGTTAGTTAGTTTGTTCGCAGTTAGTTATTTAGTTTGTCAGTTAGTTCGTTAGTTTGTCAGTTAGATAGTTAGATTGTCAGTTAGTTAGTTAGTTTGCAGTGAGTTAGTTACTTTGCAGTTAGTTAGTTAGTTTGCAGTTAGGTAGATAGTTTGCAGGAAATTAGTTACTTTGTCAGTTAGTGTGTTTGTTAGTTGGTTTGCAGTTAGTTAGTTAGTTTATCAGCTAGTTAGTTAGTTTGCCAGATAGTTAGTTAGTTAGACAGTTAGTGCGTTAGTTTGCAGTTCGTTAGATTGTTTGCAGTTACTAAGCTGGTTTGCAGTTAGTTACATGTTTTGCTGTTATTTAGTTAGTTTGCAGTACATTAGATTGTTTACAGTTAGTTATTTAGCGTGCAGTTAGTAAGTTAGTTTGTCTGTTAGTTAGTTACATTGTCAGACAGTTAGTTAGTTTGCAGTAAGGTAGATTGTTTGCCGGTTAGTTAGTTAGTTGTAAGTTAGTTAGATTGCTTGCAGATAGTCAGTTAGTTTGCAGTTAGTTAGATAGTTTGCAGTTAGTCAGCTAGCTTGCAGTTAGTTAGTTAGTTTATCAGACGGATAGTCAGTAGTCATTTAGTTAGTTAGTATGTGAGATAGTTAGTTAGTTTGCAGTTAGTTAGATTGTTTGCCGGTTAGTTAGTTAGTTTGCAGTTATTTAGATTGCTTGCAGTTAGTTAGTTAGTTTGCAGTTTTTTAGTTAGTTTGTCAGTTAGTTAGTTAGTTCGCAGTTAGTTAGATTGTTTGCAGTTAGTTAGATAGTTTGCAGTTAGTTAGATTGTTTGCAGATATTTAGCTAGTTTGCAGTTAGTTCGACAGTTTGCAGTTATTTAGTTAGTTTGTGTGTTAGTTAGTTACTTTGTCAGTCAGATAGTTAGTTGGTTTGCATTATATTAGTTACTTTTGTAAGTTAGTTAGTTTGTTTGAGGTTAGTTATTTAGTTTGTCAGTTAGTTAGTTAGTTTGCAGTTAGCTAGTTAGTTTGTCAGTTAGTTAGATTGTTTGCAGTTAGTTAGATAGTTTTCATTTATTTAGTTAGTTTGTCTGTTAGTTAGTTACTGTGTCAGTCATATAGTTAGTATGTCAGTTTGTTAGTTGGTTTGCATTATATTAGTGACTTTTGTAAGTTAGTTAGTTTGTTTGAGGTTAATTATTTAGTTTGTCAGTTAGTTAGTTAGTTTGTCACTTAGATAGTTAGTTTGTCAGTTAGTTAGTAAGTTTGGAGTTAGTTAGTTAGTTTGGCAGTTAGTTAGTAAGTTTGCTGTTAGTTAGTTAGTTTGTAAGTTAGTTAGTTTGTTTGCAGTTAGTTAGTTTGTTCGCAGTTAGTTAGTTTGTTTGCCAGTTTGTTAGTTGGTTTGTATTATATTCGTTACTTTTGTAAGCTAGTTAGTTTGTTTGAGGTTAATTATTTAGTTTGTCAGTTAGTTAGTTAGTTTGTCACTTAGATAGTTAGTTTGTCAGTTAGTTAGTAAGTTTGGAGTTAGTTAGTTAGTTTGTCAGTTAGTTAGTAAGTTTGCTGTTAGTTAGTTACTTTGTAAGTTAGTTAGTTTGTTTGCAGTTAGTTAGTTTGTTCGCAGTTAGTTAGTTTGTTTGCCAGTTTGTTAGTTGGTTTGTATTATATTCGTTACTTTTGTAAGCTAGTTAGTTTGTTTGAGGTTAGTTATTTAGTTTGTCAGTTAGTTAGTTAGTTTGTAGTTAGTTAGATTGTTTGCAGTTATTTATTTAGTTTGTCAGTTAGTTAGTTTGTTTGCAGTTAGTTAGTTTGTTCGCAGTTAGTTAGTTTGTTTGCCAGTTTGTTAGTTGGTTTGTATTATATTCGTTACTTTTGTAAGCTAGTTAGTTTGTTTGAGGTTAGTTATTTAGTTTGTCAGTTAGTTAGTTAGTTTGTAGTTAGTTAGATTGTTTGCAGTTATTTATTTAGTTTGTCAGTTAGTTAGTTAGTTTGTCACTTAGATAGTTAGTTTGTCAGTTAGTTAGTTAGTTTGCATTATATTAGTTATGTTAGAATGTGGAGGGCTCAAACACTGATTTGAGAACCTCGTCTAACGGGGGTCCGGATCACGAGGGAATAGGAGGATGGAAAAGTAATTGTTACCCGTTATACATAATTTCACGTCGTCGAATCAGTTCGACGACGTCGTTTATTGTGGACCTTTAAATGCGAACAGCCTGTCTTAATTAAATTATACGCGACAAAAACCTCGCCTGTCTGACCGGCGTCTGGCGTGTGCTCGCGTCACGCTGTTCTGAAACAAAAGAGACGGAACGAGATGTAAATATACGGTAACGTTTGTCACTCTCTCCGTCTCGTTTTAATGTTCACGCGCTCCTTGTTGTGCTTGTCGCACTCAGGAGCGGGAAACTCAGCCGCCGCGTTACGCAGCTAAGCTGGTGGACTGTATATGTTTGTGTGCGTTCCCTTTAAACCGGGAAACAGCTGATTGCAGTTTTGGGGAAGACGAGATTCAACCTCGTTTCTTTCCCGACTGCAGGTTTCGACTATCGTAGGAGAGGGTAACGGATGGAGGTTGTAAGGCTGCAACCGTACCCGCTCCTCGGCCCTTTTTACCACCTTATTGCGTGCGTACGGGCACGGTGTGATGCAGGTGTTCCAATGGCGCCCTTGGGTCGACTTACGATTGGGTCTGACACCACGTAGCTTAATGAATTAACGTCCTACGCACAGTGACCGTACTAGACTGGCGATCTTTGGAGGTATTCTGCGATTCGTCGTAAGCTGGGAGTTAAATTGTCCCACACTTCGACTAGAAGGTGGTAAATCCGCCCAGGGTATTTTATACACCCCTGGATTGTGGGTTCCGAACCGTTTGATATTCAAGAGAGGTACGAGAATCAACCTCGATACCTTAAACACGACCTCTGGTTGCAGCGATACGTGTTTTCTTTTACTTTTTATTTTTCAGACCAAGGTGGGTCATAGCCACTGCTGAATACTTCGGACACGACCTCTGATTACAGCGATACGTGTCTGTATTCAGGCTGAGGTGGATCGTACCCACTGCTGAATTCGAAATCTCGGATTATAACCTGCGAGATCTTTACAGTCTTTGGATCAGGTCGTGTTCTGACCTAATCTGTTTAATTGGTAAACGGCTTACGGAAGTTCACGGGATGGGATTGTTTTACAACCCGTTCCGTATTGAACGTCCTGCGGAGGTTCACTGGATGGGGTTGTTTTTCAACCCGTTCCGTATTGAACGTCCTACGGAGGTTCACGGGATGGGGTTGTTTTCAACCCGTTCCGTATTGAACGTCCTGTGCAAGTTCACGGTATAGGATTGTTTTCCAATCCGTTCCGTATTGAACTTGTTGTTCACGGTATAGGATAGTTTTCCAATCCGTTCCGTATTGAACTTGTTGTTCACGTTTACGGCTCTTTTAAATAGTAAACGGGTTGTGGAAGTTCACGGTATGGGATTGTTTTACAATCCGTTCCGTATTTGAACTTCCTGCCCACGTTTACGACTCTTTGATTTTAAATTGTAAACGGGGTTTGCGGAAGTATTGACGGTGCCGGATGGATTCCCAATCCGTTCTCGTACTGCACTTCCAACCCACGTTTACAATTTCGTCGAAAGTTCGAGTAACTCGAAACTATTCGAAAACCTTGGAAATTGCGGGGGAGCGGGATCGTATGGCCATCTGCTCACTGCCGATTCCAAATTAAGTGTGACGATCCAGCACGGCTTATTCAGTAAAATTCGGAGGAGAATCTCCGAATAGCGGCGCCGTAGACGAATTTGAATTCGTCTTTGTCCAACTTATTATTGTCGTACCTTCTCTTTATACACGCGCCGAAACGTTAGCTCGAAATCACGCGTAGTTTCGTCGATCGCGTGATGTTTCAAAGAAATCCGTATGTGACAGTTTTTATAACCTGTCTTCTTTTCGCGTAACGTACACGAGAGTCGAACAGTCTCGAGTCGGTTACATACGCAGAAAACAATACCGGGTGACGAATAATATTCTACTATTCTTATATGCTTCGAATTAACGCAATATTTAAACAAGTTAGTTTGTAAGTTAGTTCGTTAGTTTGCAGTTAGTTAGTTAGATTGCAGTTAGTTAGTTTGATAGCAGTTAGCTATTTAGTTTGTCAGTTAGTTAGTTAGTTTGCTGTTAGTTAGTTAGTTTGTCATTTAGTTAGTTTGTCAGATAGTTACTAAGTTTGCAGTTAGTTAGTTAGTTTGTAAGTTAGTTAGTTTGTTTGCAGTTATTTAGTTAGTTTGCCAGTTAGTTATTTAGTTTGCAGTTAGTTAGATAGTTTGCAGTTAGTGAGATAGTTTGCAGTAAATTGGTTATTTTGCAAGTTAGTTAGTTACTTAGTTTGCAGTTAGTCAGATTGTGTGCGGTTAGTTAGTTAGTTTGCAGTTAGTTAGATTGTTTGCAGTTAGTTAGCTAGTTTGCAGTTAGTTAGATTGTTTGCAGTTAGTTAGTTTGTTTGCAGTTAGTTAGATTGTTTGTAGTAAATTAGCTAGTTTGCTGTTAGATAGATAGTTGGCAGTTAGTTAGTTAGTTTGTATGTAAGTTTGTTAGTTTGCAGTTAATTAGTTGGATTGTCACTTAGATAGTTAGTTTGTCAGTTAGTTAGTTAGTTTGCTTTATATTAATTAGTTTGCAGGTAGTTAGTTAGTTAGTCAGTTAGTTAGTAAGTTTGCAGTTAGTTAGTTTGTTAGCAGTTACTTAGTAAGTTTGTCAGTTAGTTAGTTAGTTTGCAGTTAGTTAGATTGTTTCCCGGTTAGTTAGTTAGTTTGCAGTTATTTAGATTGCTTGCAGTTAGTTAGATTGTTTGCAGATAGTTAGCTAGTTTGTAGTTAGTGAGATAGTTTGCAGTAAATTGGTTATTTTGCAAGTTAGTTAGTTACTTAGTTTGCAGTTAGTTAGATTGTTTGCGGTTAGTTGGTTAGTTTGCAGTTAGTTAGATTGTTTGCTGTTTGTTAGTTAGTTTGCAGTTTGTTAGATTGTTTGTACTTACTTAGCTAGTTTGCTGTCAGACAGATAGTTGTCAGTTAGTTAGTTAGTTTGCAGTTATTTAGTAAGTTTGTCTGTTAGTTAGTTAGTTTGTCAGTAGGATAGTTAGTTTGTCAGTTTGTTAGTTCGTTTGCATTATATTAGTTACTTTTGTAAGTTAGTTAGTTTGTTTGAGGTTAGTTAGTTAGTTTGTCACTTAGATTGTTAGTTTGTCAGTTAGTTAGTTAGTTTGCATTGTATTAGTTACTGTTGTAAGTTAGTTAGTTTGTTTGAGGTTAGTTATTTAGTTTGTCAGTTAGTTAGTAAGTTTGCATTATATTAGTTAGTTTGTACGTTACTTAGTTAGTTTGCAGTTAATAAGTTAGTTTGTCACTTAGATAGTTAGATTGTCAGTTTGTTTGTTAGTTTGCATTATATTAGTTTGTTTGAAAGTTAGTTAGTTAATTTGCTGTTACTTAGTTTGTCAGCCGTTAGTTATTTAGTTTGTCAGTTAGTTAGTTAGTTTGCAGTTAGTTAGTTAGTTTGTCAGTTAGTTAGTTAGTTTGGTGTAAATTACTTAGTTTGCTTGCAGTTAGTTAGTTTGGAGTTAGTTAGATTGTTTGCAGATAGTTGCTAGTTTGCAGTTACTTAGATATTTTGCAGTTATTTAGTTAGTTTTCATCAAATCAGATATTGTGCAGTTAGTTAGTTAGTTTGTAAGTTAGTTAGTTAGTTTGCAGTTAGTTAGTTAGTTTGGTGTAAATTACTTAGTTTGTCAGTTAGTTAGATAGTTTGCAGTTAGTTCGTTAGTTTGTTGCAAATTACTCAGTTTGTCAGTTAATTAGTTAGTATGTCAGTTAGTTAGTTAGTTTGCAGTTAGTTAGATTGTTTGCAGATAGTTATCTAGTTTTCAGTTATTTAGTTAGTTTGTCTGTTAGTTAGTTACTTTGTCAGTCAGATAGTTAGTTTGTCAGTTTGTTGGTTGGTTTGCATTATATTAGTTACTTTTGTAAGTTAGTTAGTTTGTTTGAGGTTAGTTATCTAGTTAGTTTGTCCGTTCGTTAGTTAGTTTGTCAGTTAGATAGTTAGTTTGTCAGTTTCTTAGTTAGTATGCATTATATTAGTTTGTTTGTAAGTTAGTTTGTTAGTTTTTGCAGTTAATTAGTTAGTTTGTCACTTAGATAGTTAGTTTGTCAGTTAGTTAGTTAGTTTGCTTTATATTAGTTAGTTTGCAGTTAGTTAGTTAGTTAGTCAGTTAGTTAGTTTGTTAGCAGTTACTTAGTAAGTTTGTCAGTTAGTTAGTTAGTTTGCAGTTAGTTAGATTGTTTCCCGGTTAGTTAGTTAGTTTGCAGTTATTTAGATTGCTTGCAGTTAGTTAGATTGTTTGCAGATAGTTAGCTAGTTTGTAGTTAGTGAGATAGTTTGCAGTAAATTGGTTATTTTGCAAGTTAGTTAGTTACTTAGTTTGCAGTTAGTTAGATTGTTTGCGGTTAGTTGGTTAGTTTGCAGTTAGTTAGATTGTTTGCAGTTAGTTAGTTAGTTTGCAGTTTGTTAGATTGTTTGTAGTTACTTAGCTAGTTTGCTGTTAGACAGATAGTTGGCAGTTAGTTATTTAGGTTGCCAGTTAGTTAGTTAGTTTGCAGTTATTTAGTTAGTTTGTCTGTTAGTTAGTTAGTTTGTCAGTAGGATAGTTAGTTTGTCATTTTGTTAGTTCGTTTGCATTATATTAGTTACTTTTGTAAGTTAGTTAGTTTGTTTGAGGTTAGTTAGTTAGTTTGTCACTTAGATTGTTAGTTTGTCAGTTAGTTAGTTAGTTTGCATTGTATTAGTTACTGTTGTAAGTTAGTTAGTTTGTTTGAGGTTAGTTATTTAGTTTGTCAGTTAGTTAGTAAGTTTGCATTATATTAGTTAGTTTGTAAGTTACTTAGTTTGTTTGCAGTTAATTAGTTAGTTTGTCACTTCGATAGTTAGATTGTCAGTTAGTTTGTTTGTTTGCATTATATTAGTTTGATTGAAAGTTAGTTAGTTAATTGGCTGTTACTTAGTTTGTCAGCCGTTAGTTATTTAGTTTGTCAGTTAGTTAGTTAGTTTGCAGTTAGTTAGTTAGCTTGGTGTAAATTACTTAGTCTGTCAGTTAGTTGTTTAGTTTGCAGTTAGTTAGTTTGTTTGTCTGTTAGTTAGTTTGTCAGTTAGTTAGTAAGTTTGCAGTTAGTTTGTTAGTTTGTAAGTTAGTTAGTTTGTTTGCAGTTAGTTAGTTAGTTTGCCAGTTAGTTATTTAGTTTGCAGTTAGTTAGATAGTTTGCAGTTAGTGATATAGTTTTCAGTAAACTGGTTATATTGCAAGTTAGTTACTTACTTAGTTTGCATTTAGTTAGATTGTTTGCGGTTAGTTAGTTAGTTTGCAGTTAGTTAGTTAGTTTATAGGTAGTTAGTCATTTAGATTGTATATTAGTTAGTTAGTTTGCAGTAAATTAGATAATTTGTCAGTTACTTATTTAGATTGCAGTTAGTTAGTTAGTTTGTAAGTTAGTTAGTTAGTTTGCTGTTAGTTATTTAGTTTGTCAGTTAGTTAGTTAGTTTGCAGTTATTTAGTTAGTTTGGCAGTTAGTTTGCAGTTAGTTAGTCAGTTTGCAGTTAGTTAGTTTGTTTGCAGTTAGTTAGATTGTTTGCAGATAGATAGCTATTCTGCAGTTAGTTAGTCAGTTTGCAGTTAGTTAGTTTGTTTGCAGTTAGTTAGATTGTTTGCAGATAGATAGCTATTCTGCAGTTAGTTAGACAGTTTGCAGTTATTCAATTGGTTTGTCAGTAAGTTAGTTAGTTTGTCAGTTAGACCGTTAGTATGTCAGTTACATAATTAGTATGTCAGTTAGCTAGCTACTTTGTCAGTTAGTTTGTTAGTTTGCAGTTAGTTAGATATTTTGCAGTTATTTAGTTAGTTTGCAGAAAATTCGTTTGATTGTCAGTTAGTTAGTTTGTCTGCAGTTAGTTATTTAGTTTGTCAGTTAGTTACTTAGTTTGCAGTTATATAGTTAGTTTGTCAGTATGTTAGTTAGTTTGTCAGTTAGAATGTTAGTATGTCAGTTAGTTAGTTAGTTTGTAAGTTAGTTAGGTAGTTTGTCAGTTAGTAAATTAGTTTGCAATAAGTTAGATTGTTAGCAGTTAGATAGCTAGGTATGAAGTTAGATATTTTGCATTTATCTAGTTAGATTCCAGTAAATTAGCTTGATTGTCAGTTAGTTAGTTAGTTTGCAGTTAGTTAGTTAGTTTATAGGTAGCTAGTCATTTAGATTGTATATTAGTTAGTTAGTTTGCAGTAAATTAGACTGTTTGCAGTTAGTCAGTTAGTTTGCAGTTTGTTAGATTGTTTGGAGATAGTTAGCTAGTTTGCAGTTAGTAAGACAGTTTGCAGTTATTTAGTTAGTTTGTCAGTTAGTTTGCAGTTAGTTAGTCAGTTTGCAGTTAGTTAGAATGTTTGCAGTTAGTTAGCTAATTTGCAGTTACTTAGATATTTTGCAGTTATTTAGTTAGTGTGAAGTTAGTTAGTTAGTTTGCAGGTACATAGTTAGTTTGTCAGTTACTTAGTCAGCTTACAGTTAGTTAGTTAGTTTGTAAGTTAGTTAGAAAGTTTGCAGTTAGTTAGCTAGATTGCAGTTTGTTAGACAGTTTGCTGTTACTTAGTTAGTTTGTCAGTTAGATAGTTAGTTTGTCAGTTTGTGAGTCAGTATGCATTACACTAGTTACTTTTGTAAGTAAGTTAGTTGGTTTGCAGTTAGTTAGTTAGTTTGTAAGTTAGGTGGTTAGTTTGCAGTTTGTTAGATTGTTTGGAGATAGTTAGCTAGTTTGCAGTTAGTTAGACAGTTTGCAGTCAATTAGTTATTTTGCAGTTAGTTAGTTATTTTGCAGTAAAATTGTTAGTTCGGCAGGTAGTTAGTTAGCTTGCAGTTAGATAGTTAGTTTATAGGTAGTTAGTTATTTAGATAGTATATTAGTTAGTTAGTTTGCAGTAAATTAGTCAATTTGTCAGTTAGTTAGTTAGTTTGCAGTTCATTAGTTAGTTTGTATGTTAGTTAGTTAGTTTGTCAGTTAGATAGATAGTTTGTCAGTCTGTTAGTTAGTTTGCAATATATTAGTTACTTTTGTAAATATTCAGTTTGTTAGCAGTTAGTTATTTAGTTTGTCAGTTAGTTAGTTAGTTTGTTTGTAGGTAGTTAGTTATTTAGATAGTATATTAGTTAGTTAGTTTGCAGTTAGTTAGTTATTTAGCAGTAAAATAGTTAGTTTTTCAGTTAATTAGTTAGTTTGCAGTTAGATAGTTACTTTATAGGTAGTTAGTTATTTAGATAGTATATTAGTTACTTAGTTTGCAGTAAATTAGTAAATTTGTCAGTTAGTTAGTTAGTTTGCAGTTAGTTAGTTGGTTTGTCAGTTAGTAAGTTTGTTTGTCAGTTAGTTAGTTTGTCAGTTAGTAAGTTAGTTTGCAGTCAGTTAGTTATTTTGCTGTAAATTATTTAGTTTGTCAGTTAGTAAGTTTGTTTGTCAGTTAATAAGTTAGTTCGCAGTTAGTTTGTTAGGTTGCAGTTAGTTAGATTGTTTGCAGATAGTTAGCTAGTTCGCAGTTAGTTAGACAGTTTGCAGTTATTTAGTTAGTTTGTCAGTTGGTTAGTTAGTTTGCAGGTAGTTAGTTATTTTGCAGTACAATAGTTAGTTTGTCAGGTAGTTATTTAGTTTGTCAGTTAGTTAGTTAGTTTACAGTTAGTTAGTTAGATTGTCGGTTATTTAGTTAGTATGTCAGTTAGTTCGTTAGTATTCAGTCAGTTAGATTGTTTGCAGATATTTAGATTGTTTGGAGTTTGTGAGCAAGTTTGCAGTTACTTACATATTTTGCAGTTATTTAGTTAGTGTGCAGTTAGTTAGATAGTTTGGAGTTAGTTAGTTACTTTGTCAGTTAGTTATTTAATTTGTCTGTCAGTTAGTTACTTTGCAGTTAGTTAGTTTGTTTGCAGTTAGATAGATTGTTTGCAGATAGTTAACTAGTTTGCAGTAAGTTAGACAGTTTGCAGTTATTCAATTGGTTTGTCAGTAAGTTAGTTAGTTTGTCAGTTAGATAGTTAGTATGTCAGTCACTTAATTAGTATGTCAGTTACTTAGCTAGTTTGTCAGTTAGTTAGTCAGTTTGCAGTAAGTTAGATTGTTAGCAGTTAGTTACCTAGGTATGAAGTTAGTTAGATATTTTGCAGTTACTTAGTTAGTTTGCAGTAAATTAGCTTGATTGTCAGTTAGTTAGTTAGTCTCCAGTTAGTTAGTTATTTTGCATTTAATTAGTTATCTTGCTGTCAGTTATTTAGTTTGTCAGATAGTTAGTTAGTTTGCAGTTAGTTAGTTTGTTTGCAGTTAGTTAGATTGATTGCAGATAGTTAGCTAGTTTGCAGTTAGTTAGACAGTTTGCAGTTATTTAGTTAGTTTGTCAGTTAGTTAGTTTGTTTGCAGTTAGTTAGTTAGTTTGTAAGTTAGTTAGTTATTTTGTCAGTTAGTTATTTAATTTGTGTGTTAGTTAGTTAGTTTGCAGTTAGTTAGTTTGTTTGCAGTTAGTTAGATTGTTTGCACATAGTTAGCTATTCTGCAGTTAGTCAGACAGTTGGCAGTGATTCAATTGGTTTGTCAGTAAGTTAGTTAGTTTGTCAGTTACACCGTTAGTATGTCAGTTACTTAATTAGTATGTCAGTTGGTTAGCTAGTTTGTCAGTTGGTTAGTTAGTTTGCAGTAAGTTAGATTGTTAGCAGTTAGTTACCTAGGTATGAAGTTAGTTAGATATTTTGCAGTTACTTAGTTAGTTTGCAGTAAATTAGCTTGATTGTCAGTTAGTTAGTTAGTCTCCAGTTAGTTAGTTATTTTGCATTAAATTAGTTAGTTTGCAGTTAGTTCGTTCGTTTGCAGTTAGTTATATTGTTTGCTGATAGGTAGCTAGTTAGCAGTAAGTTAGACAGTTTGCAGTTATTTAGTTTGTTTGTCAGTTAGTTAGTTAGTTTTCAGTTAGTTAGTTTGTTTGTAAGTTAGTTAGTTAGTTTGCTGTTAGTTATTTAATTTGTCAGTTAGTTAGTTAGTTTGCACTTAGTTAGTTAGTTTGCAGTTAGCTAAATGGTTTGCAGATACTTAGCTAGATTGCAGTTAGTTAGACAGCTTGCTGTTACTTAGTTAGTTTGTCAGTTAGATAGTTAGTTTGGTCAGTAAGTTAGATTAGCTTGTCAGTTCGACTGTTAGTATGTCAGTTAGTTAGTTAGTTTGTCAGTAAGTCAGTTAGTTTGCTTTAAATTAGTTAGTTTGCAGTTAGTTAGTTAGTTTGTAAGTTAGTTAGTTAGTTTGCAGTTAGTTAGTTAGTTTGTCAGATAGTTAATTAGTTTGCAGTTAGTTAGTTAGTTGCAGTTAGTTAGATTGTTTGCAGATACTAAGCTAGTTTCCAGTTAATTAGACAGTTTGCAGTTATTTAGTTAGTTTGTCAGTTAGATAGTTAATTTGTCACTTTGTTAGTTTGTTTGCATTATATTAGTTACTTTTTTAAGTTAGTTAGTTTGTTTGCAGTTTGTTATTCAGTTTGTCAGTAAGTTAGTTAGTTTGCAGATCGTTAGTTAGTTTGCAGTTAGTTAGATTGTTTGCAGATAGCTAGCTAGTTTGCTGTTAGTTAGACAGTTTGCAGTTATTTAATTGGATTGTCAGTAAGTTAGTTAGTTTGTCAGTTAGACTGTTAGTATGTCAGTGAGTTAATTAGTATGTCAGTTAGTTAGTTAGTTTGTCAGATAGTTAGTTAGTTTGCAGTTAGTTAGATTGTTTGGAGATAGTTAGCCAGTTTGCAGTTAGTTAGACAGTTTGCAGTTATTTAGTTAGTTTGTCAGTTAGTTAGTTGGTTTGCAGTTAGTTAGTTATTTTGCAGTAAAATTGTTAGTTTTTCAGGTAATTAGTTAGTTTGCAGTTAGATAGTTATTTTATAGGTAGTTAGTTATTTAGATAGTATATTAGTTAGTTAGTTTGCAGTAAATTAGTTTATTTGTCCGTTAGTTAGTTAGTTTGCAGTTAGTTAGTTAGTTTGTCAGTTAATTAGTTAGTTTGCAGTTAGTTAGATATTTTGCAGTTACTTAGTTAGTTTGCAGTAAATTAGTTTGATTGTCAGTTAGTTAGTTTGTTTGCAGTTACTTATTTAGTTTGTCAGTTAGTTACATAGTGTGCAGTTATATAGTTAGTTTGTTAGTAAGTTAGTTAGTTTGTCAGTTAGACTGTTAGTATGTCAGATACTTAGTTTGTTTGTCAGTTAGTTATGTAGTTTGTCAGTTAGTTAATTAGTTTGCAGTATGTTAGATTGTTAGCAGTTAGTTAGCTGGGTATGAAGTTCGATATTTCGCAGTTATATAGTTAGTTTCCAGTAAATAAGCTTGATTGTCAGTTAGTTAGTTAGTTTTCAGTTAGTTAGTTAGTTTGCATTAAATTAGTTAGTTTGCAGTTAGTTAGTTAGTTTGTCGGTTAGTTAGATAGTTTGCATTATATTAGTTACTTTTGTATGTTAGTTAGTATGTTTGCAGTGAGTTATTTAGTTTGTCAGTTAATTAGTTAGTTTGCAGTTAGTTAGTTAGTTTGCAGTTATTTAGTTAGTTTGCCAGTTAGTTAGTGAGTTTGCAGTTAGTTAGTTATTTTGCAGGAAAATAGTTAGTTCTTCAGGTAATTAGTTAGTTTGCAGTTAGATAGTTATTTTATAGGTAGTTAGTTATTTAGATAGTATATTAGTTAGTTAGTTTGCAGTAAATTATTTAATTTGTCAGTTAGTTAGTTAGTTTGCAGTTAGTTAGTTACTTTGTCAGTTAGTTAGTTAGTTTGTCAGTTAGTTTGTTAGTTTGTCATTTAGTTAGTAAGTTCGCAGTTAGTTAGATTGTTTGGAGTTAGTTACCTTGATTGCAGTCACTTAGATATCTTGCAGTTATTTAGTTAGTGTGCAGTTAGTTAGTTAGTTTGTCAGTTAGTTAGTCAGTTTACAGTTAATTAGTTAGTTTGTATGTTAGTTAGTTAGTTTGTCAGATAGTAAGTTAGTTTGTCAGTTAGCTAGCTAGTTTCCAGTTATTTAGATTGTTTGCAGTTAGTTAGTTAGATTGTCAGTTATTTATTTAGCTTGCAGATTGTTAGTTTGTTTGTCCGTTAGTTAGTTAGATTGTCAGATAGTTAGTTAGTTTGTCAGTTAGTTAGATAGTTTGCCAGTTTGTTAGTTAGTTTGCACTATATTACTTCCTTTTGCCAGTTAGTTAGTTAGTTTGCAGTTAGTTAGTTTGTTTGCAGTTAGTTATTTAGTTTGTCAGGTAGTTAGTTAGTTTGCAGTTAACTAATTAGTTTGTCAGTTAGTTAGTTAGTTTGTCAGTTAGTTAGATAGTTTGCCAGTTTGTCAGTTAGTTTGCATTATATTAGTTACTTTTGCCAGTTAGTTAGTTAGTTTGCAGTTAGCTAGTTAGTATTGTCAGTTAGTTATTTAGTTTGTCAGTTAGTTAGTTAGTTTGTCAGGTATTTAGTTAGTATGTCAGTTAGTTCGTTAGTTTGTCAGTTAGTTAGGTAGTTTGCAGTTAGTTAGTTAATTTGTCAGTTAGTTAGTTAGTTTGTCAGTAAGTTAGTTAGTTTGCAGTTAGTTAGATTGTTTGCAGATGGTTAGATAGTTTGGATTTAGTTAGATAGTTTGCAGTTAGCTAATTAGTTTGTCAGTTAGTTTGATAGTTTGTCAGTTAGATGGTTAGCTTGTCAGTTCGATAGTTAGTTTGCATTATATCAGTGACTTTTGTAAGTTAGTTAGTTTGTTTGCAGTTAGTTATTTAGTTTGTCAGTTAGTTGGTTAGTTTGCAGCTAGTTAGTTAGTTCATACGTAGTTACTTATTTAGATAGTATATTAGTTAGTTAGATTGCAGTTAGTTAGTTTGTTTGCAGTTTGTTATATTGTTTGCAGATAGTTAGCTAGTTTGCAGTTAGTTAGACACTTTGCAGTTATTTAGTTAGTTTGTCAGTTGGATAGTTAGTTTGTCAGTTTGTTAGGCAGCTTAGAGTGAGTTAGTTAGTTTGTCAGTTAGTTAGTTAGTTTGCAGTTAGTTAGATAGTCTGTAAGTTAGTTAATTAGTTTGCAGTTTGTTAGTTTGTTAGCAGTTAGATATTTAGTTTGTGAGTCAGTTAGTTAGTTTGCAGTTAGTTAGATTGTTTGCAGATAGTTTGATAGTTTGGATTTAGTTAGATAGTTTGCAGTTATTTAGTTAGCTTGTCAGTTAGTTTGTTAGTTTGCCAGTTAGATAGTTAGCTTGTCAGTTTGTTAGTTAATTTGCATTATATTAGTGACTTTTGTAAGTTAGTTAGTTTGTTTGCAGTTATTTATTTAGATTGCCAGTTAGTTGGTTAGTTTGTCAGTTAGATAGTTAGTTTGTCAGTTTGTTAGGTTGTTTGCAGTATACTAGTTACTTTTGTAAGGTATTTAGTTTGTTTGCAGTAAGTTATTTAGTTTGTCAGTTACTTAGTTAGTGTGCAGTTAGTCAGTTAGTTTGTCAGTTAGTTAGTTAGTTTGTCAGTTAGTTAGTTAGTTTGCAGTTAGTTAGATTGTTTGCAGATTGTCAGCTAGTTTGCAGTTAGTTAGACAGTTTGCAGTTATTTAGTTAGTGTCCAGCAAATTTGTTTCATTGTAAGTTAGTTATTTAGTTTGCAATAAATTAGTCAGTTTGTCAGTTAGTTAGTTAATCTGTCTATTAGTTAGTTACGTTGTCAGTTAGATAGTTTGTCTGCAGTTAGGTAGTTAGTTTGTCAGTTAGTTATTTAGTTTGCATTATATTAGATAGTTTGTAAGTTAGTGGTTAGTTGGTAAGTTAGTTAGTTAGTTTCCAGGTTGTTAGTTAATTTGTCAGTGTGTTAGTTAGTTTGCACTTAGTTAGTTAGTTTGTAGTTAGTTAGATTGTTTGTAGTTAGTTAGTTAGTTTGCAGTTAGTTAGACTGTTTGCAAATTGTTAGTTAGTTTGCAGTAAATTAGTTTGATTGTCAGTTAGTTAATTAGTTTGCAGTTAATTAGATAGTTTTGTATTAAATTAGTTAGTTTGCAGTTAGTTAGGTAGCTTGTAGGTCAGTTAGTTAGATTGCAGTTAGATAGTTAGTTTGTCAGTTAGATAGTTAATTTGTCAGTTTGTTAGTTAGTTTGCATTATATTAGTTACTTTTGTAAGTTAGTTAGTTTGATTGCAGTTAGTAATTTACTTTGTCAGTTAGTTAGATAGTATGCAGTCAGTTAGTTAGTTTGTAAGTTAGTTTGTTCGTTTGCAGTTAGTTAGTTAGTTGTTAGTTAGTTAGTTATTTATTCAGCAGTTTGTTAGATTGTTTGTAAGTTAGTTAGCTAGTTTGTCAGTTATTTAGTTAGTTTGACAGAAAGTTAGTTACTTTGCAGTTAGTTAGTTAGTTTGACAGTTAGTAAGTTAGTTAGTTTCGAGTTAGTTAGCTAGCTTGCAGTAAGTTAGATAGTTTGCAGTAAATTAGTTAATTTGTCAGTTAGTTAGTTAGTTTGCAGTTAGTTAGTTAGTTTGTCAGTTACATAGATAGTTTGTAAGTTAGTTGGATTGTTTGCAGTTAGTTAGTTAGTTTGTAGTTAGTTAGCAAGTTTGCAGTAGTTTGTTAGTTTGTCAGTTAGTTAGTTAGTTTGTCAGTTAGATAGTTAGTTTGCAGTTAGTTAGTTAGTTTGCAGTTAGTTGGTTAGGTTGCTGTTACTTATTTAGTTTGTCAGTTAGTTAGTGAGTTTGCAGATAGTAAGTTAGTTTGCAGTTAGTTAGATAGCTTGCAAATAGTTAGTTAGTTTGCAGTAAATTAGTTTGATTGTCAGTTAGTTAGTTAGTTTGCAGATAGGTAGATAGTTTGCATTAAATTAGTTAGTTTGCGTTAAACTAGTTAGTTTGTCAGTTAATTAGTTAACCTGTTTATCAGTTAGTTAGGGAGTCAGTTAGTTAGTTAGTTTGCAGTAAGTTAGTTAATATGTCAGTTTGTTAGTTAGTTTTTAATTCAGTTAGTTAGTTAGTCAGTTAGTTTGCTAGTTTGCTGTTAGTTTGTGAGTTTGTCAGTTAGTTCGTTAGTTTGCAGTTAGTTAGTTAGTTTGTCAGTTCCGTAGTTAGTATGTCAGTTAGTTCATTAGTTTTGCAGTTAGTTAGATTGTTTGCAGATAGTTAGATAGTTTGGATTTAGTTAGATAGTTAGCAGTTATTTAGTTACTTTGTCAGTTGGTTTGTTAGTTTGTCAGTTAGATATTTAGCTTGTCAGTTTGTTAGTTAGTTTGCATTATATTAGTCACTTTTGTAAGTTAGTTAGTTTGTTTGCAGTTATTTATTTAGATTGTCAGTTAGTTGGTTAGTTTGCAGTTAGTTATTTAGTTTGTCAGTTATTTAGTTAGTATGTCAGTTAGTTCGTTAGTTTGCAGTTAGTTAGATTGTTTGCAGATAGTTAGCTAGTTTGCAGTTAGTAAAACAATTTGCAGTTATTTAGTTAGTTTGCAGTTAGTTAGTCAGTTTGTCGGTTAGATAGTTAGTTTGTCAGTTAGTTAGTTAGTTTGCATTGAATTATTTAGTTTGTAAGTCAGTTAGTTAGTTTGCAGTTAGTTAGTTTGTTAGCAGTTAGCTATTTAGTTTGTCTGTTAGTTAGTCAGTTTGTAGTTAGTTAGTTAGTTGCAGTTAGTTAGATTGTTTGGAGATAGTTAGCTAGTTTGCAGTTAGTTAGACAGTTTGGAGTTATTTAGTTAGTTTGTCAGCTAGTTAGTTAGTTTGCAGTTATTTAGTTAGTTTGTCAGCTAGTTAGTTAGTTTGCAGTTAGTTAGTTAGTTTGCAGTTAGTTAGTTAGTTTTTGGGTCAGCTAGTTAGTTTGCTGTTGTTTAGTTAGTTTGTCAGTTAGTTAGTTAGTTTGGTGTAAATTACTTAGTTTGTCAGTTAGTTAGCTAGTTTGCAGTTAGTTAGTTAGTTTGCAGTTAGCAAGATTGTTTGCAGATAGTTAGCTAGATTGCAGTTAGTTAGACAGTTTGCTGATAGTTAGATTGTTAGCAGATAGTTAGCTAGTTTGCAATTAGTTAGATAGTTTGCAGTTGTTTAGTTAGTGTGTCAGTTAGATAGTTAACTTGCCAGTTAGATAGTTAGTTTGCAGTTAGTTAGACATTTTGCAGTTATTTAGATAGATTGCAGTTAGTTAATTAGTTTGCAGTTAGGCAGTAAGTTTGTCAGTTAGTAAGTTCGTTTGTCAGTTAGTTAGTTAGTAAGTTAGTTTATAAGTTAGATGGTTTGTTTGCAGTTAGTTAGATAGTTTGTCAGTTAGTTAGTTAGTTTGTCAGTTAGAGAGTTAGTTTGTCAGTTAGTTAGTTAGTTTGGTGTAAATTTCTTAGTTTCTCAGCCAGGTAGTTAGTTTGCAGTTAATTAGATATTTAGCAGTTATTTAGATAGTTTGCAGTTAGTTAGTTAGTTTGCATTAAATTAGATAGTGTGCAGTTTGTTAGTTAGTTTGTTTGTTAGTAAGTGAGTTTGCAGTTAGTTAGTTAGTTTGCAGTTAGTTAGATTGTTAGCAGATAGTTAGCTAGTTTGGAGAAAGTTAGTTAGTTTGCAGTTAGTTAGACAGTTAGCAGTTTTTTAGTTAGTTTGTCAGTTAGTTACTTAGTTTGCAGTTAGTTAGATTGTTTGCCGGTTAGTTAGTTAGTTTGCAGTTATTTAGATTGCTCGCAATTAGTTAATTAGTTTGCAGTTAGTTAGTTACTTTGCAGTTAGTATGTTAGTTTGTCAGTTTGATAGTTAGTTTGTCAGTTAGTTAGTTAGTTTGACAGTTAGTTAGTTAGTTTGTCAGTTAGTTAGATTGTTTGCAGATAGTTAGATAGTTTGGATTAAGTTAGATAGATTGCAGTTATTTAGTTAGCTTGTCAGTTAGTTTGTTAGTTTGTCAGTTAGATATTTAGCTTGTCAGTTTGTTAGTTAGTTTGCAATATATTAGCCCCTTTTGTAAGTTAGTTAGTTTGTTTGCAGTTATTTATTTAGATTGTCAGTTAGTTGGTTAGTTTGCAGTTAGTTAGTAAGTTTGTCAGTTATTTAGTTTGTATGTCAGTTAGTTCGTTAGTTTGCAGTTAGTTAGATTGTTTGCAGATAGTTAGCTAGTTTGCAGTTAGTAAAACGATTTGCAGTTATTTAGTTAGTTTGCAGTTAGTTAGTCAGTTTGTCAGATAGATAGTTAGTTTGTCAGTTAGTTAGTTAGTTTGCATTGAATTATTTAGTTTGTAAGTTAGTTAGTTAGTTTGTAAGTTAGTTAGTTAGTTTGCAGTTAGTTAGTAATTTTGCAGTAAAATAGTAAGTTTGTCAGGAAGTTAGTTAGTTTGCAGTTAGTTAGTTTGTTTGCAGTTAGTTATTTAGTTTGTCAGTTAGTTAGTTAGTTTGTCTGCTAGTTAGTTAGTTTGCAGTTAGTTAGTTAGTTTGCAGTAAAATAGTCAGTTCGTCAGGTAGTTAGTTAGTTTGCAGTTAGTTAGTTAGTTTTTGGGTCAGCTAGTTGGTTTGCTATTGTTTAGTTAGTTTGTCAGTTAGTTAGTTAGTTTGGTGTAAATTACTTAGTTTGTAAGTCAGTTATTTAGTTTGCAGTTAGTTAGTTAGTTTGTCACTTAGTTAGTAAGTTTGGAGTTAGTTAGAATGTTTGCAGTTAGTTAGCTAGTTTACAGTTACTTAGAGATATTTTGGGTGTTATTTAGTTAGTGTGCTGTTAGTTGAGTTAGTTTGCAGGTACTTAGTTAGTTTGTCAGTTACTTAGTCAGCTTACAGTTAGTTAGCTAGTTTGCAGTTAGTTAGTTAGTTTGCAGTTAGCTAGATTGTTTGCAGATAGTTAGCTAGATTGCACTTTAGTTAGACATTTTGCAGTTATTTAGGTAGATTGTAGTTAGTTAATCAGCTTTGCAGTTAGGCAGTAAGTTTGTCAGTCTGTAAGTCTGTTTGTCAGTTAGTTAGTTAGTAAGGTAGTTTATAAGTTAGAAGGTTTGTTTGCAGTTAGTTAGATAGTTTGTCAGTTAGTTAGTTAGATTGTCAGTTAGAGAGTTAGTTTGTCAGTTAGTTAGTTAGTTTGGTGTAAATTTCTTAGTTTCTCAGCCAGGTAGTTAGTTTGCAGTTAATTAGATATTTTGCAGTTATTTAGATAGTTTGCAGTTAGTTAGATTGTTTGCAGTTAGTTAGCTAGTTTCCAGTTAGTTAGCTCGTTTGCATTAAATTAGATAGTGTGCAGTTTGTTAGTTAGTTTGTAAGTTAGTAAGTGTGTTTGCAGATACTTAGCTAGTTTGCAGTTAGTTAGTTACTTTGCAGGTAGTTTGTTAGTTTGTCAGTTAGATAGTTAGGTTGCTGTTAGTTAGTTAGTTTTTCAGATAGTTAGTTAGTTTGCAGTTAGTTAGATAGTTTGCAGTAAATTAGTTACTTTTTCAGTTAGTTCGTTAGTTAGTTTGCAGTTAGTTTGTTAGTTAGTCAGTTAGTTAGTTAGTTTGCAGTTAGTTAGTTAGTTTGCAGTCAGTTAGATTGCTTGCAGTTAGTTAGATAGTTTGCAGTTATTTACTTAGTTTGTCAGTTAATCAGTCAGTTTGCAGTTAGATAGTTATATTGTCAGTTAGTTAGTTAGCATGTCAGTTAGCTACTTAGTATGCAGTTAGTTAGTTAGTTTGCAGTTAATTAGATTGTGTGCAGGTAGTAAGCTAGTTTGCAGTTAGTTAGACAGTTTGCAGATATTTAGTTAGTTTGTCAGTTAGTTAGTTAGTTTGTCAGTTAGATAGTTTGTTCGTCAGTTAGGTAGTTAGTTTGCATTATATTAGTTAGTTTGCATTTGGTTAGTTTGTTTGCAGTGAGTTAGTTAGTTAATCAGTTAGATAGCTAGATTCCAGTTAGTTACATAGTTTGTCAGGTAATTAGAGTCTTTGCATTACATTAGTTAGTTTGTCAGTTATTTAGTTAGATTGCAGTTAGTCAGTTAGATTGTCAGTTAGTTATTTAGTTTGCAGTTAGTTAGTTAGATTGCAGTTAGTCAGTTATGTTGCAGTAAATTAGTTAGTTAGTCAGTTAGTTAGTTACTTTGCAGTTAGTAAGATTGTTTGCAGTTAGTTAGTTAGTTTGTCAGTTAGTTAGTTAGTTTGCAGTTAGTCAATTAGTTTGTCAGTTACATAGTTAGATTGCAGTTAGTTAGTTACTTTGTCAGTTAGTAAGTTAGTTTGCATTAAATTAGTTAATTTGTCTGCTAGTTAGTTAGTTCGTCAGTTCGTTTGTTTTTTGCAGTCAGTTAATTAGTTTGACAATTAGTTCGTTAGTTTGCAGTTAGTTAGATTGTTTGCAGTTAGTTAGCTAGTTTGCAGTTAGTTAGATGTTTTGCAGTTATTTAGTTAGTTTGCAGTAAATTAGATTGTTTACTGTTAGTTATTTAGCTTGCAGTTATTTAGTTAGTTTGTCTGTTAGTTAGTTACATTGTCAGATAGTAAGTTAGATTGCAGTAAGGTAGATTGTTTGCCGGTTATATTTTTAGTTGTCAGTTAGTTAGATTGCTATCAGTTACTTAGTTAGTTTGCAGTTAGATAGATTGTTTGCCGGTTAGTTAGTTAGTTTGCAGTTATTTAGATTGCTTGCAGTTTGTTAGTTAGTTTGATGTTAGTTAGTTAGTTTGTCAGTTAGTTAGTTAATTTGTCAGTTAGTTCGTTAGTTTGCAGTTAGTTAGTTTTTTGCAGATAGTTAGCTATTTTACAGTTCGTTAGTTAGTTTGTCAGTTAGTTAGTTTGTCAGCTAGATAGTTAGTTGGTTAGTTAGTTAGTTAGTATGCATTATAATAGTTAGTTAGTTTACAGTTAGTTAGTTTGTTCGCAGTTAGTTATCTATTTTGTCAGTTAGTTCGTTAGTTTGTCAGTTAGTTAGTTAGTTTGTCAGTTAGTTAGGTAGTTTGCAGTTAGTTAGATAGTTTGCAGTATATTAGTTACTTTGTCAGTTAGTTCGTTAGTTAGTTTGCAGTTGGTTAGTTGGTTTGCAGTTGGTTAGTTAGTTTATCAGTCGGATAGTTAGTTTGTCAGTTACTTAGTTAGTTTGTCAGTAAGATCGTTAGTTTGCAGTTAGTTAGATTGTGTGCAGATAGTTAGCTAGTTTGCAGTTAGTTAGATATTTTGCAGTTATTTAGTTAGATCGCAGTTAGTTAGTTAGCTTGTAAGTTACATAGTTAGTTTGCAGTTAGTTTGTTAGTTTGTCAGTTAGTTAGTTAGTTTGTTTGTTAGTAAGTGAGTTTGCAGTTAGTTAGTTAGTTTGCAGTTAGTTAGATTGTTAGCAGATAGTTAGCTAGTTTGGAGAAAGTTAGTTAGTTTGCAGGTTTTTAGACAGTTAGCAGTTTTTTAGTTAGTTTGTCAGTTAGTTAGTTAGTTTGCAGTTAGTTAGATTGTTTGCCGGTTAGTTAGTTAGTTTGCAGTTATTTAGATTGCTCGCAATTAGTTAGTTAGTTTGCAGTTAGTTAGTTACTTTGCAGTTAGTATGTTAGTTTGTCAGTTAGATAGTTAGTTTGCTGTTAGTTAGTTAGTTAGTTTGCAGTTAGTTAGATTGTTTGCAGTTAGTTAGTAACTTTGGCGTCAGTTAGATTGCTTTCAGTTAGTTAGATTGTTTGCAGTTATTTAGTTAGTTTGCAGTATATTAATTTGATTGTCAGTTAGTTAGTTAGTTTGCATTTAGTTATTTAGTTTGCATTAAATTAGATAGTGTGCAGAAAGTTAGTTAGTATGTAAGTTAGTTAGTTAGTTTGCAGTTAGTTAGTTAGTTTGTCAGTTAGTCAGCCAGTTTTGTGTAAATTTCTTAGTTTGTTAGTCAGTTTGTTAGTTTGTCAGTTAGTAAGTTAGTTAGTTGCTTTGAAGTTAGTTAGTTAGTTTATCAGTTTGATAGTTAGTTTGTCAGTTAGTTAGTTTGACAGTTAGTTAGTTAGTTTGTCAGTTAGTTAGATTGTTTGCAGATAGTTAGATAGTTTGGTTTGCAGTTAGTTAGATAGTTTGCAGTTATTTAGTTAGTTTGTCAGTTAGTTGGTTAGTTTAGTTAGTTTGTCAGTTAGATTGTTGTCAGTTTGTTAGTTAGTTTGCAGTTAGTTATTAGCCCCTTTGTAGTTAGTTAGTTTGTTTGCAGTTATTTATTTAGATTGTCAGTTAGTTGGTTAGTTTGCAGTTAGTTAGTTAGTTTGTCAGTTATTTAGTTAGTATGTCAGTTAGTTCGTTAGTTTGCAGTTTGTTAGATTGCTTGCAGTTACTTAGTTAGTTTGCAGTTAGATAGATTGTTTGCCGGTTAGTTAGTTAGTTTGCAGTTATTTAGATTGCTTGCAGTTTGTTAGTTAGTTTGAAGTTAGTTAGTTAGTTTTTCAGTTAGTTAGTTAGTTTGTCAGTTAGTTCGTTAGTTTGCAGTTAGTTAGTTTTTTGCAGATAGTTAGCTATTTTACAGTTCGTTAGTTAGTTTGTCAGTTAGTTAGTTTGTCAGCTAGATAGTTAGTTTGTTAGTTAGTTAGTTAGTATGCATTATAATAGTTAGTTAGTTTGCAGTTAGTTAGTTTGTTCGCAGTTAGTTATTTATTTTGTCAGTTAGTTCGTTAGTTTGTCAGTTAGTTAGTTAGTTTGTCAGTTAGTTAGTTAGTTTGCAGTTAGTTAGATAGTTTGCAGTATATTAGTTACTTTGTCAGTTAGTTCGTTAGTTAGTTTGCAGTTGGTTAGTTGGTTTGCAGTTGGTTAGTTAGTTTATCAGTCGGATAGTTAGTTTGTCAGTTACTTAGTTAGTTTGTCAGTTAGATCGTTAGTTTGCAGTTAGTTCGATTGTGTGCAGATAGTTAGCTAGTTTGCAGTTAGTTAGATATTTTGCAGTTATTTAGTTAGATCGCAGTTAGTTAGTTAGCTTGTAAGTTACATAGTTAGTTTGCAGTTAGTTAGTTAGTTTGTCAGTTAGTTAGTTAGTTTGTCGGTTAGTGAGTTAGTTTGTCAGATAGTTAGTTAGTTTGCAGTTAGATAGATTGTTTGCTTTTAGTTAGTTAGTTTGTCAGTTACATAGTTAGATTGCAGTTAGTTAGTTAGTTTGTCAGTTAATGAGTTAGTTTTCATTAAATTAGTTAATTTGTCTGCTAGTTAGTTAGTTAGTTTTTTGTAGTTTTTTTTTTTTTCGTTGGGAAATCTTCGAAAGACTCCCTCCCACCTCTTGGAGTGTGGCGGAGGGGTGTGAGGATTCCCCGCGCCCATTATAACGGGCGCGGGACCTACCCACTAAAAAACCCCACGGTGACCCTTCCTGTATGATTTGGGAGAATACCGGGAATCGCTCGATGGCTACTCTCCGGTATCCCTCCCCCCGTGCCCGCGCTTGCGCCCACCCGCGGGGGACAAACAGTCGACCCGGCAATTGCCCTGTCTCATAGCGGCAGGACGAAGCCACTTCGTCCTGCCGCCATCCGTCCCGGTGCCGCAGCCCAGCGGCTGCGAGCCCCAACTCGCAACCGCCCGCGACCCGTTTCTACCCCCTCTGAGGCCGACAGCCAACGGCCGCACCAGGCCACCGAGGGTGCAGCTCCGTGCGCCGGACCCGGACAGGAGGCACTGCCACAGCATCCGGTCCGACCATACGCCTTCCTGGCGGAGGGGTGCTCCTGCATCAGGACCCCTCCGAGCCTGGGTCATGCGCCACGCCGAGGTGGGGCCTCCCGCGACGCCTGACGCCCAGGCGACGCACTCGCCACCAAACGAGCGCGAGCCTCAGCACTCCGCTGACGCTCGCGTTCTTCCCGCGGTCTCCTTCTGCAGCATTACGCTTTCGCAGAAGGAGGCCACGGTCCTCCACTTCTCCTCGCTGCCGAGCATGGCGCGCACCATGCCCGGCAGCGAGACATCCCGCCCGATGACGCCGACCAGGACATGGCGCTCCCCCTCCCACGCAGTGGATACCTCGAGGGTATGTTCCGCCGTGTCCTGCTCAGCGTCATAATGGCAGCAACGCGCCGTCGGCTCCTTCCCTATCCGGCACAGGTATCTGCCGAAGCTGCCATGCCCCGAGAACACCTGTCCAGCCACTCACTCAAAATTGGCCGAACAGCCCCGACTGTCCGGTGCCCCGCGGTAGGCAGAGCCAACCGCTCTTGCCACGCGTGCACCACGGACTGCCGGGCCTGGCGCTTCAACTCGCCCCAAGCAGGTTCCTGCACACCCGGGACCGCCCCCACCCCCGCGCATCGGTCGACGCGGTAACGATACATCATCGCGTGCGACCGCGCGACGAGATCCATAGGCGGCATTCCCGCAAGAACCGTCGCCGCCTCATGCGACACGCTCCGGTGACCGCGGACGACCCTTAGAGCCATCCGCCCCTCAACCCGACGCAGCAGAGTCTTCCTGCGCCGGGTGGTCGCCAGGTCGTCCGCCCAGACGGGGGCCCCGTATAGGGCCAATGACTGAACCATTGCTACATAGGGGCGGGGAATTAGGCCCGCCGGGCCCCCCAGATTGAGCAGAATCCGGCCCAAAGCCCCGACCATCCTCTCCAACCGGGGACCAGAAGCGGAAGTGCTCCTCGAAGCGCCAGTGGTTATCGAGGATCAGCCCCAGATACCTCATCTGGGGCTTCACTTCGATATTAGCCTCACCCACGCGGATCAGAGGGGGTGGCGGATCGTGCCCAGGTGAATGGAACGCTATCAGCTATGTCTTATGGACCGCCACCGTCATCCCCATCCCTCTGATCCGGTCGACGACGCGTTGCGCCCCCTCCTCCGCGAGACGCTTGGCCCTCCCCCTGTGCTCCCCGACGGCCAGCACCAGTGTGTCATCTGCATAACACACGGCGCTGACGCCGTCGGGGAGGTCTGCCCGCAACACTGCGTCGTACGCGATGTTCCACAGGAGTGGACCGAGGACCGACCCCTGCGGAACCCCGCAGTATACCTCCCTCCGCATATGCCCATCCCGGCCCGGATACTGATCCACCTGCCGCGGAGATAATCCCTGATGACCGCCCTGAGACAAGTGGGGGAACTGTTGATATTCCAGCCCCTCCTTATCTCCTCACAGGGCAGGCAAAGAAGGCGTTGGCAATATCCAAGGATATTGCCAAAGCCACCCCTCCCCGGGAGACGGCCGACCCCGAAAGGGCCCTGACACGACCTATCGCGTCGATGGTCGATCGACCCTCCCAGAAGCCGTACTGGCAGTCGGCCAGGCCGGGGGTACCCCGCGACAGGTGCTCGACGAGGCGTTCAGCAATCACCCGCTCGAAGAGCTTGCCCACTCTGCCGAGTGAGACAGATGGGCCGGTATGCGGGGGAAGACACCGCGGGCCGACCCTCCTTCCGGAGGAAGACCATCCTCGCCACCTTCCAACTGGGGGGAATCGCCCGTCAGTAGTATAGCTAGGGGGATTCTAACCCATGGGGCAATGAGGGGAGCGTGCGGCGCGGAGAACTTTAGGCGCGGGGCCTGTGGGGAGTGCGGCGCGGAGAACTTTAGGCGCGGGGCCTGTGGGGAGTGGAAGAGTGGTTGCGCGCACACGAGCCGTGGAGTGGGGGATGTCAGGGGATTAATCCAGGCCGAGCCGCCTCGGAGACCTCTCCAGACTTGGCCCGCCGTCGGAAATTTTTTAAGAGGGGGGGAACGATCCCCGAAAACTTTTCATACCGAACTGAGGGACGGGATGACCCCTGAAAATTTTTTTTTCAACACCCACAGGCATTTTTTATTGTCTTTTTCGGCGTTCTCGGTACGTTTGTTGAGATCTAAAAAAGAATTACATAATGTTCTCCTAAGAAAATATTTACAGCTAGCGAAAAATAACACATCATTCGGCTCGTAAATCTATTCTTTCTATTTATTATTCTAGTACTCTGCATAAATTCAGATTTTTATAGTTCACTGTGGTTAGGTTTGGTCAAACTCTTGCAAAACGCGTTATTGAAAATGGTTAATATCATTACGAAACACAAGAAATAAAAAGTTTCATACAGTATACTAAATGCGAAAATTTACTCGAAAAATTGCAGTTCCTCTTTCATCCAGAGTAGAGTCTCGCGCAACGATGCGTTTTCGCGCTTTGTCAGCGAGTACGTTTTCTGCTACGTGCCTTTCGACGAAGTCGTTGCTACGCGAATATGCAGTATCGTGTTCGCGACACGCTGCGTCCAACGGATTAAAATATAAATTAAATCGACGGTCCAGCCTTAGATTTATAATATGAGGAGAGAAATGTGGAAGACGGTAAATAAAATTGGAGAAATAATATATGTTTTAAATGATACTATATTGTTACAATAGAAGAATATATTGTTTTTGAAACGTCGAATCTTAGAATTATGCGAGGAGAGAAATGTGGAAGACGGGTAACTAAAATTGGAGAAATAAAATATTTTTTAAATGATACTATATTGTTAAAATAGAATTATATATTTTTTTTTTGAAACGTAGAATCTTAGAATTATGTGAGGAGATAATGTGGAAGACGGGTGAAATAAAATTGGAGAAATAATATATGTTTTAAATGATACTATATATTTTTTGTTATGTTTAAAGGAGAAAATACAAAAAAATAAATAAATAAAGAAATCGGATTAAAATATAAATTAAATCGACGGTCCAGCCTTAGATTTATGCGAGGAGAGAATGTGGAAGACGGGTAAATAAAATTGGAGAAATAATATATGTTTAAATATCGCTTAAAATGCGAAAATTAATTTAAATCCGAACAATTCGTTACCCGGTTTGTTTTCGGTTACGCGACCGACCAGGAAGATTCTAGGTCGACGCGTCCGCTATTCAAAATGTTAGAGGACAGAAAACACGGTTCTCGAGGTTTTCTGCAAAGTCACGCGAACGATTAATTAACGTTCAATTTTGAAACAAGCGGTTCCGCTAAACGCCCGGAGTTTAGAGAAGGTACGGTAAAAACTCTATAATAGACAGAGACGGACGAGAGATTACGGCGACAGCGCCGCGTGACGGAAGACTCTCCCCACTCACGCGCTCACTTTGGCAGCTCGCGTGCTCGTCCGTCACTATCAAACCACTGCCACGAGCACTTCGGTAACCGAACACGCTCAGCAGTCGAACCAGGAATAATTCGAGCAACCTGATCCGAGTCGAGTTCCTCGACTACCCTCGGAGTTGTGAAAGAACTATTCACAAGTTAGCGTATCGAGCCAGTTTTTAGTCAGGTACCCGACTGAGCTCTGTAGAAAGACTTAAAATTCGGAATAGGCTTGAAGTAATTCGAGTGCTTCCGGGAATCGACTCCATAATCCAGGTGTAAAGAAACAGTCCCTGAGTGGACTCCAATCGTTTCAGGGATAGAGGGATTAGCTCATCCCAACTTATAGGTGCGAGGTTTTTCAGCACCTTCCAGTGCACGAGACCACAGTAATCCAGGTGTGGGAAGAAACCCTGAGTGGAATCATCGTGCACTAGAGGAACGAGATACAAAAATTCGTCCCTCCAATTGGCTGTCAGAAACGGCTTCGAAACCCCACCATACAGGAGTGAATAATACCTTGTGGATTTCGCTGTCTTCCAGTCGAAGCGGGACACATTTTTAAACCTCAGCTATCGGCGAACGCTAGGACACGTTCAAACATCTCCAGGAGTACGGTCCCTGTGCGTAGGACGGAGCATCCGACAAAGCAACGTGGTTCTGCGGCACAACCGTAAGTCGACCTAAGGGCGCCGTTGACAAGCCTGCACCACACAGTGCCGTACGCACTTACGAAGGCGGTGAAGGGCCGGGGACCGGCTGAAAGGTTGGAGCCTTACAACCTCCCCCTCCCTCCGATCACCTTCCTGGCGCGACAGTCAAGTAAACAAAGTCTTAAGTTGCAGTCAGAATTGCAGCCCACGAGCAGAAATCTCTGTACACGACAATTATGCAAGTTGACTCTGCGATTTAACGGGAACGCTCACATATACAGTCCACTAGCTTAGCTGCGCATCGCGGTGGTTGAGATCCCTGCCCTCGGGCGCGACAAGCACAGACCAGACGAGCGCGGAAGAAAGTAAGACACAGCAGCGTGATTCACGTTCACCGGTATTTAACGCCTATTCGTGCCCTTCTGTTACAGGTTTACCAAACAGGATTAGCTGCAGCGGCGTCTGGTCGCAGAAACTGGTCATTACATAATTTTAGTTGCCAAACATAACAGGAATAAACGGCTTAGTCGAATCCTTCGACTAAGCGAAAATTAAAATTAAAATCTGTATTCTTTTCTCGACGTTCCTTCCCTCACGATCCGGACCACCGTTAGGCGAGGTTTTTTCAAACCTACTCCCCCTAACAATATATGTTTTAAATGATACTATATTGTTACAATAGAAGAATATCTTGTTTTTTTGAAACGTCGAATCTTAGAATTATGCGAGGAGATAATGTGGAAGACGGGTAAATAAAATTGGAGAAATAATATATGTTTTAAATGATACTATATTGTTACATTTTTTTTATGCGAGCATCAACTACAATATCATTGATGCATAATACATCCTGACAGTTCACAATCTACAAGATAACTTCCTTGCAGTAATATTCACTGTCGCGTATGATTTTAGCAGCACTACGCGTATCTAATGTTTCTCTGGTAATATATTGTTACGTTTTTTCTTACGAGCTTCAATTACACATCATTGATGGCGCATGCTAACAGTTCGCAACCCACAAGATAATCCCTGCAGTAATATTCGCTGTCACGTATGATTTTAGCAGCACTACGCGCGTATCTAATGTTTCTGATGACAGCATTGCTCTGTTGCAACACGTTAACAAAAGTTATAAATTTTTTCCTCACATCTTCTACAGTTTGATAGAGCCGCGGATACATAGCTTGCTACATGGCTCAAGATTAAATAAAATGCTACTGTATTCGGTTTGAAATACAGCGACTATATTATCAATTGTCATCTTTACAATCGACGAATCAAACATCCGACAAAATTCCACCGTTAATTCATTAATCTGCATCAATGATGATCCAGGCAATTGTGCACGTTTTTTCGATGGTTGTACAGCAGTCGAATAGTGAGTCTCCATGTATGACATGGTATTCTAAGATGATTCCCACGATTATCACCGAGAAAATTTCGTACATCGGCTGTAGGTCCTACGCTGATTCCAATTCCAAATATTTGCAGCCCGTGGATGTTAATGCGTATCTTCTGACCATGACACGCGATGGTTGGCGTGGTCTAAAAAGGTGGCATAATCATGAAAATTACCTTTTTCATGAAAAAACATAAATAAATAAATAAAAATTATGAAATGTTACTTCTGTTCAATGTATTCTCCTTGCATGGAGATACACCAACATCTTGCCTGATTGGAACGTAATAGCCCACGGCACTGGTACTACACATTGTTTATCAGAGCACTATTTGTTCCGTCGAAAATTCAGCGAAGCTACTGAGCGATTGATGGAATAGCGTCCGGGAGACGGCTTAAATCAGAGGTGCAATCCCCACCACAATTTATTCTAAAGCTACCATTTTTTTTTCCATAATGCTTTGTTCTATCTTAACATCGCAGCATATCGCGCGATTGCATGTATCTTGGGCCTCCAAGGATAAAAGTCTCGACACGTGTTGAATGTAATATAATATCATGGAAAGAATTATGCGATATCAGCAGAAACTGCATAGAACAATGTTGGCATGCAATGCATTTGAGGGAGGGAGAGAGACACCGAAAGAGTTAGGCAGAGATACCAAATCGCTGTGCTGGTATAAAAGCACGCTTTAAACTGCACAAGGCCTCAAATAGTTACAACGTGTTGCATTGAAAAAAGGATATTACATTTACATTTACATTTACATTTACATTCCATTTACATTCCATTTACAATCATGGAACAATTCGCACAAGTCGAATGCTAATTGTTGGATCAATCCGGAACTATTGATTTCGCAGGAAGAGTACCTCGCGTGGGAAGAACGGTGCAACGAGTGTATCGAATCTTTGGAAGAACACAGCCGCGTGAAACGCCCGCGATTATCGATCGGTGTTCGACAATCGTTGGTTGCTCGAATCGCGCGACTCGAAGGATTGAAACATTTGGTGCGCAGACGTTTCGCGCGTGAAGGTGCCGGACATTCGCAAGTGACTTTGTGGCGTGAAATACACACTGCGTTCGATACTCGCGTATTAACAGGTGTCATCCTAAATTGAATTATATCGTACCGCGCAACTTCCTCCAGGATGCAGAGACCATTGTGCTGGAGCATGTTCGGGACACTTTGAGGAAACATCGAAACCTCAAAGTGAACACGGTGTTCAACGGCGAATTTGTAGCAGGTGACAAGCATGCTTGTAAAAGCATCAACACCCAAAACTGTGAACTCTTCCACACATCCGATCTGCAGGAGTGGTACCAGCGATGCGTCGTCGAATCCACCCTGGCATCGCTGGAAGAGTTCCAGGAACGCGACAGCGGATGGGCATTGGCGAGAATCATGAATCTGACCGTCAATGTCAATAAGTATAATCCACTCCGCGCGGGGTGTCATCAAGTTGCCGCGAGAAATCATGCTGAAGAGGGCAACAATAAGCATACAATCCTCGGACAACGCATGTTTCGCGTGGGCAGTTGTCGCAGCTCTTCATCCAGCAACAAAATATCCTGAACGTCCAGGTTCATACCCGCAGTATACGTCGATCCTAAATCTCCAGGGCATTGAGTTCCCAATGTCTCTGGGGTATATTGGGAAGTTTGAACGGCTGAACGACATCTCCGTCAATGTCTACAGCTTCGAGGAGAAGATGAAGAAGGGACCAACAGTCTTCCCGCTGCACCTCACCAGCCAGAAGAGGGATAGACATGTAAACTTGCTTTACACGCCGAATCAAGAGCACGGCGATGTAGGGCACTTTGCATGCATTAAGGACTTGTCCAGGCTGGTGGGCATGCAGCTGATCAGGCACAAAGCCAAGAAATTCATCTGCGAACGGTATGTATAAAAATTTATGAAATGTTTAAAAAATGTTGAAATATATGTGAAATTAAATAAATTTTTTTTGGGGTTTACAGATGCATGAACTACTTCAGATCTACCGAGAAGTTGGAGGTGCATTCGCTGGACTGCGGGCAGATCAACAACTGCGCCATTCTGCTGCCCAGCGAAGGCGACAATCTGCTCAATTTCAGCAACCACGATAGGAAGGAGCGGCTCCCTTTCGTGGTATATGCAGATCTGGAGTGCATCATCGCAAAACGTTGGACAACCAAGCGGGTGATAATAAATTACATACATATCAACACCACAATGTACACAGCATTGCATATTATATGCATTGTTCATATGATACATCACTGTCGATGTATCGATGTCGCCGCGACACAGATTGTGTTTCATGGTTCGTCGACGAACTTAAAAATTTTGCAAACTTTGCCAAACCTATTCTTACCAGTAATGTTCCCATGCTGGATTTAACTCCCGAACAGTTGACGACATTTCGCAATGCAGCACATTGTCATATTTGCGAAGAACCATTCAAGACTAGCGATGTACGAGTTCGCGATCATTGCCATCTGTCCGTACGGTTCAGAGGCCCAGCACATTCGGAGTGCAATTTAAATGATAAAAATGTGTTTTACATCCCCATAGTTTTCCATAATTTATCCGGCTATGATTCGCATTTCATTATCGAGGATATAGCTACCGCTTTCGAAGGTCACATTGATGTATTACCTATAACTAAAGAAAAATATATTTCTTTCACAAAACATGTTGAAGATACGGATGAATCAGACTCGCAAAATTATATTAAATTACGATTCATCGATTAATACAAATTTCTAAATACCAGTCTCGACAAATTAGCATCTTTTATTAACACAGAACAATTAAAAATTTTGCGATCCCAATTTGGAACATTATCCACTGAAGATTTCAATTTATTGACGCGAAAGGGTGTCTTTCCATATGAATACCTTGATTGCGCGAACAAGCTGCAGGATCCATGCTTACCACCGCGCGAGTCATTCTACAGTTCGTTAACGGGCGAGACTGTATCAGAGACCGATTACGCACACGCCGAGACAGTCTGGCAGCGTTTCGAGATTAGAACCTTGGGCGAATACAGCGATTTGTATTTGAAAACTGATGTCTTGTTATTCGCAGATATTTTTGAAAATTTTCGCGAAAGTTGTATCAAGAGCTACGGATTAGATTCAGCGCATTACTATACTCTACCTGGTTTCACATGGGATGCAATGCTAAACATACCAAAATTACATTCGAATTGCTCACAGACATCGATATGGTCATGTTTATCGAACGCGGTATACGCGGGGGCTTAAGTCAATGTTCCGGAAGATACGCACATGCCAATAACAAGTACATGTCATCTTACGACGCATCGGAAGAGTCATCGTACTTGATGTACTTTGACGTGAACAATTTGTATGGATGGGCAATGTGTCAGCCTCTACCATACGCCAAATTTCAATGGGTCGAAGATGGTGTAAATTTTGACGTATCTTCAATCGGTGTCGATTCGCCCACGGGATACATTCTCGAGGTAGATCTGAATATCCGCAACGTCTGCATCGATGCTCATGCAGATCTGCCGTTCTGTCCGACGCGTGCCAAACCACCTGGCAGCAGGCAGGACAAGTTACTCGCGACGGTATACGATAAGCAGCGTTACATAATCCATTATCGCAACCTGCAGCAGTGCACGCGTCACGGTCTTCGTATTACAAAGATACACCGCGTGCTTCAATTCGCTCAATCTCCTGGCTCCGCGATTACATCGAACTCAACACACGATTTAGAACAAGCGCGACAGATGATTTTGAAAAGAATTTCTACAAATTGATGAACAACGCAGTATTCGGTAAAACTATGGAAAATGTACGAAACCATGTGGATGTAAAACTTGTGACACATTGGGAAGGGCGATATGGCGCGGAGGCAATGATCGCGAAACCGAATTTCCACAGCAGAAGTGTTTTTTCGGAAAATTTAGTAGCTGTTGAATTGCGAAAACTCGAGGTGATTCAACAAACCGATATACGTGGGTATGTGCATTCTGGACATATCAAAACTTTGTTTGTATGAATTTCACCACGAGTACATGTCTCATAAACACGTGCTTAATTGTAATATTCTATTCAGCGACAATGACAGTCTTATTTATCACATTCGGTGCGACGATATCTACGAGTCTATGAAGCACAATATCGATAGATTCGACACAAGCGATTATCCTACCAACAATCCATATAATATGCCACGCGTAAATAAGAAGGTTCCGGGGCTGATGAAGGATGAAAATAACGGTGCGATAATGACTGAATTCATAGGTCTTAGAGCGAAAATGTATGCACTTCGCGTAGACGGCAAAAAGATACGAAGAAGGCGAAAGGCGTCAAGACCAACGTCATAGCCAGAACGATAACTTTCGTCGACTACGCGCAGTGTTTGCGCAAAGAGATCGAAATGGTTCGCAGACAATCATGCATACGGTCTAAATTGCACAAAGTGTACACCATTTCGGAATCCAAAATCGCTCTAAGTCCGTATGACGACAAGCGATATATCGTACCCGATTTGACCGACACTCTGCCCTGGGGACATTATAATATACCGTTGTAAAATAGAAATTATTATTATTGTATTTATTATAAATAGTGGAATTTATTGTATAATATAAAATTGTTTACAAATTGTCCGCAAATGTATAGAAATTAGTATTTATTAACTCATTCATATAAATAGTGGGATTAATGTGTAAAATAAAAGTCGCCACTTATGTATATGTATATGCATCATTGTATTTTATTGAACCATGTATTATTTTACAATACATTATTTTTATTTATCCAAGAATTGTGTGATTTATCAAAGCCCAACCACTTGACATACACCTTATCCCCATTTCTACGCAACACTTTTTCAACTAGATGCACATCAGGATAAGTGACGCGTTGCAGCTCATGTTCGTAGAATCCTCCGGCAACAGGTTTTCCAAAGGAATCGAGGAGCAGATACGTCGCGGGATTAGTTGCCTGTACTTTGGTTATTTTAAACACCTCCGTTGTCCAATTCGGTGTATAGCCTTTATCGAAGATGGTTTTAAATTTGCTCACGCGCACAAACTCGCCCAATTTGAATCTCGCTGAGCAGCGATCTTTATGTTGCTGTATACTGTAGCTAGCAGCTTATCGGCGATCGTGCAGGGTAACATCGCAAGGACGCATTCCGGATGGTTCTATGTTTTCGTGCGTTATACTCTGCAAGTAGACGCGGTAGTGCATCAGCCCATTTATAGGTTCCATTGAGCGTAAACAGTTTCCACATATTGTTCTTCAAAGTTCGATTGAAACGTTCTACGACGGAGGCCTTCATCACCGAATACGTCGAATAATGATTAATGCCATGCTTTGTCATGAGTTTCTGCACATCAATGTTGTAAAATTCTTTTCCTTGATCGGTTTGCAAATTTTTCGGATGTCGATCTCTAAATATCTTTGCAAACGCTTTAGTCACCTCAGCACCACCTTTAGTCTTGAGCGGTACCGCCCATGCATACTTGCTCAGCACATCGATGACCGTGAGTATATAGTGATGACCTCGGTTGAATCGCGAGTATGGACGCATTTCTACAACGTCAGCTTGCCACAGATCATCGTATCCATGCACTATGACGTGTCTCCGCGGGAAAATGTCTTCTGAGCTGGAGCATGCAATTCCTCAACAAGAAGTCGCTTCTTGATACTATGGCTGTCATTGCACACTGATTTCGATATTGTTTGCATGTTTTATCGCAGAGATGTCTTTTACACGAATGATGCGATAAAAATCGTGTACATACAGTTATTATGTGCTGTTGCTCCCATCGGCTCGAGGAAATTCTGGTCAAGTTCAACCGTCTCGCATGATTTTCCTTCGCATTGTCGCGTTAGATTCAATGTGCGCGTGATATCTCTTGAACGCTGTTTTGCAACGTCAACATATCTCTCTGAAACATGACCAGCTTCCTCTCCAATTCTTCATGCTGTTTTCTCAAAAGTTTAATGCTCTTTTTCCATATATAGTTTATTAACGGCATCGCTGTCAACTGTCGGCTGAGCTTACGCGTCGCATCTTTGCGTGATTTTGCATCAAAGTCGGCACTCTGCTACGCAAAGAGCATTGTTCTCGCATATAATTCTCGAAGCAAACCGCTCCATTTGTAATAGTCCATTCCAGCTGCTCCGCTCTTTCTCGAGCGATACTCCAAATTTATTGATCGGCATCTCAACGCATACAGTGCACATCATCGGTGCAAGCGGTTTAATTTATAATGAGGCTCACCTCGCGGAGTTCCTCGATAATCGATAGAATTTCATGGCCATGCGAGTTGTGACCCGTCTGACGCGACGCTTCCAACAAACGGAGTCGATCCACCAGCTCGTTGGGATCGTCCCAGTGCACGTAATCGATCTTGTTATCATTTACCGTCATGACTTCGCGGAACCGGCAGGGCCTTTCCCTGCCTTACCGATAGATACACGGGGTAGTAGCGGCGCAATTACATGTTTATACTTGTACTCCTTGTTACCCATTATAGGATTTTGTGCGTTATGGCCACGTATGTGAGCATTTGTTGTCAGTAGTATACTTTTGTATATTTGCCTATCGGCATTCGTGTATATGGCGTCGTCGGGAATTCTTCTGAAAATAAGTTCATAAAGAACCGGAGTTCCTCCATATTTTACACCATCTATGATTATATTATCATCCTTGTCCATATCGGAAAGCCTTGTCCCCAAGCATCGTTCCACTATTGTCAAAGCATACTCCATACACATGATCCATGATCGTATCCCTATCACTCACTTAGGATGTAATGCATGTATTTTTGCCCCAACGGACCGAAATGATTGGTGAAACGTTTATTGCCCCCTCGGATGTTTGGAGTTCA
>JASGYR010000087.1:0-220266 GCA_030068185.1 Colletes collaris | reverse complement strand
GTAAATATGCAGTTAGTTAGTTTGTTTGTCAGTTAGTTAGTGAGTTTGTCAGTTAGTTAGTTTGTTTTGTCAGCTAGTTAGTGAGTTTGTCAGTTAGTTAGTTTGTTTGGAGTTATTTATCAAGTTTGTCAGTTATTTAGATAGATTAACAGTTAGTTAGTTAGTATGCACTTAGTTAGTTTGTCAGTTAGTTAGTTAGTTTGTCAGTTAGTTAGTTAGATTGTCAGTTAGTTAGTTAGTCTGCAGCAAATTAGTTAGTTTCTCAGTTAGTTAGTTAGTTTGCAGATAGTTCGTTAGATTGTCAGATAGGTAGTTAGTGTGCATTTGGGTAGTTAGTTTGTCAGTTAGTTAATTAGCTTGCAGTTAGTTAGTTAGTTTGCAGTTAGTTAGTTTGTTTGTTAGTTAGTTAGTTTGTTTGCAGTTAGTTAGTTAGTTTGTCAGTTAGTTAGTTTGTTTGCAGATAGTTACTTAGTTTGACAGTCAGTTAGTTACATTGCATTAAATCAGTCAGGTTGTCAGTAAGTTAGATAGTCTGCAGTTAGTTAGTTAGTTTACAGTTACATTGTTAGTTTGTCAGTTAGTTAGTTAGTTTCCAGTTAGTTAGGTAGTATGTCAGTTAGTTAGTTGGTTTGACAGTTAGTTAGTTAGTCTTGGCAGTTAGTTAGTTAGTTTGACAGTTTGTTAGGTAGTATGCAGTTAGTTCGTTTGTTTGTCACTTAGATTGTTTGATTGCAGTTAGTTAGTTAGTTTGCCAGTTAGTTAGTTAGTTTGCAGCAAATTAGTTAGTTTGTCAGTCGGTTCGTTAGTTTGCAAGTAGTTAGTTAGTTTGGCAGTTAGTTAGTTAGTGAGTTTGCATTAAATCAGTCAGGTTGTCAGTTAGTTAGTTAGTATGCACTTAGTTAGTTTGTCAGTTAGTTAGTTAGTCTGCAGTTAGTTAGTTTGCAGTTAGTTTGTTAGTGTGTCAGTTAGTTAGTTAGGTTGACAGTTAGTTAGTTAGTATGCAGTTAGTTAGTTAGTTTGTCAGTTAGTTAGTTAGATTGTCAGTTAGTTAGTTAGTCTGCAGCAAACAGGTTAGTTTGTCAGTTAGTTAGTCAGTTTGTCAGTTAGTTAGTTAGTTTGCAGTTTGTTAGTTAGATTGCCAGTTAGTTAGTTAGTTTGACAGTTAGTTAGTTGGTGTACAGTTAGTTAGCTAGTTTGCAGTTATTTAGTTAGTTTGTCAGTTAGTTAGTTAGTTTGACAGTTAGTTAGTTTGTTTGCAGTTAATTAGTTAGTTTGTAGCAAACTATTTAGTTTGCCAGTTTGTTCGTTAGTTTGCAGTTAGTTAGTTAGTTTGTTAGTTTGTTAGTTAGTTTGCAGTTAGTTAGTAAATATGCAGTTAGTTAGTTTGTTTGTCAGTTAGTTAGTGAGTTTGTCAGTTAGTTAGTTTGTTTTGTCAGCTAGTTAGTTAGTTTGCCAGTTAGTTAGTTAGTTTGCAGCAAATTAGTTAGTTTGTCAGTTAGTTAGTTAGTTTGCAGATAGTTCGTTAGATTGTCAGATAGTAGTTAGTGTGCATTTGGATAGTTAGTTTGTCAGTTAGTTAATTAGCTTGCAGTTAGTTAGTTAGTTTGCAGTTAGTTAGGTAGTATGTCAGTTAGTTAGTTGGTTTGACAGTTAGTTAGTTAGTCTTGGCAGTTAGTTAGTTAGTTTGACAGTTTGTTAGGTAGTATGCAGTTAGTTCGTTTGTTTGTCACTTAGATTGTTTGATTGCAGTTAGTTGAGTTAGTTTGCCAGTTAGTTAGTTAGTTTGCAGCAAATTAGTTAGTTTGTCAGTCGGTTCGTTAGTTTGCAAGTAGTTAGTTAGTTTGGCAGTTAGTTAGTTAGTGAGTTTGCATTAAATCAGTCAGGTTGTCAGTTAGTTAGTTAGTTTACATTTAGAGTGTTAGTTTGTCAGTTGAATTAGTTAGTCTGCAGTTAGTTAGTTTGCAGTTAGTTTGTTAGTGTGCAGTTTGTTATTTAGGTTGTCTGTTAGTTAGTTAGTATGCAGATTATTAGTTCGATTGTCTGTTAGTTAGTTAGATTGTCAGTTAGTTAGTTAGTCTACAGCAAACAGGTTAGTTTGTCAGTTAGTTAGTCAGTTTGTCAGTTAGTTGAATTAGTTTGCAGTTTTTTAGTAAGAATGCCAGTTAGTTAGTTAGTTTGACAGTTAATTAGTTGGTGTACAGTTAGTTAGCTAGTTTGCAGTTATTTAGTTAGTTTGTTAGTTAGTTGAGTTAGTTTGACAGTTAGGTTAGTTTGTTTTGCAGTTAATTAGTTAGTTTGTATAAACTATTTAGTTTGCCAGTTTGTTCGTCAGTTTGTCAGTGAGTTAGTTAGTTTCTTTGTCAGTTAGTTAGTTGGTTTGCAGTTAGTTAGTAAATATGCAGTTAGTTAGTTTGTTTGTCAGTTAGTTAGTGAGTTTGTCGGTTAGTTAGTTAGTTTGCAGCAAATTAGTTAGTTTGTCAGTTAGTTAGTTAGTTTGCAGCAAATTAGTTAGTTTGTCAGTTAGTTAGTTAGTTTGCAGATAGTTCGTTAGATTGTCAGATAGTAGTTAGTGTGCATTTGGATAGTTAGTTTGTCAGTTAGTTAGTTAGTTTGCAGTTAGTTAGTTTGTTTGTCAGTTAGTTAGTTTGTTTGACAGTTAGTTACTTTGTTTCCAGTCAATTAGTTAGTTTGCATCGAATTAGTTAGTTTGTCAGTTAGTTGGTTAGTTTGCAGTTAGTTAGTTATTTTGTCTCTTAGTTAGTTTTTTTTCAGTTAGTTAGTTAGTTTGCAGTGAATTAGTTAGTTTGTCAGTTAGTTAGTTAGTTTGCAGTTAGTTAGTTAGTTTGTCAGTTAGTTAGTTTGTTTGCAGATAGTTACTTAGTTTGACAGTCAGTTAGTTACGTTGCATTAAATCAGTCAGGTTGTCAGTAAGTTAGATAGTCTGCAGTTAGTTAGTTAGTTTCCGGTTAGTTTGTTAGTTTGTCAGTTAGTTAGTTGCTTTGCAGTTAGTTAGTTAGTTTCCAGCTAGTAAGTTAGTATGTCAGTTAGTTAGTTAGTTTGGCAGTTAGTTAGTTTACTTGACAGTCAGTTAGGTAGTATCCAGTTAGTTAGTTTGTTTGTCAGTTAGATTGTTTGTTTGCAGTTAGTTAGTTAGTTTGCCAGTTAGTTAGTTAGTTTTCAGCAAACTAGTTAGTTTGTCAGTTGGTTAGCTAGTTTGCAAGTAGTTAGTTAGCTTGGCAGTTAGTTAGTTAGTTTATGAGTTAGTCAGTGCCTTTGCATTAAATCAGTCAGGTTGTCAGTTAGTCAGTTAGTATGCACTTAGTTAGTTTGTCAGTTAATTAGTTAGTTTGTCAATTAGTTAGTTAGATTGTCAGTTAGTTAGTTAGTTTGTCAGTTAGTTAGTTCCTTTGTCAGTTAGTTAGTTAGTCTGCAGCAAATTAGTTAGGTTCTCAGTTAGTTAGTCTGTCTGTAAGTTAGTTAGTTAGTTTGCAGTTAGTTAGTATCTTTGTCAGTTAGTTAGTGAGTTTGTCAGTTAGTTAGTTAGTATGCAGCAAACTAGTTAGTTTGCCAGTAATTTCGTTAGATTGCAGTTATTTAGTTAGTTTGTCAGTTAGACTGTTAGTTTGTCAGTTAGTTAGTTAGTTTCCAGTTAGTTAGTGTAGTATGTCAGTTAGTTAGTTAGTTTGGCAGTTAGTTAGTTAGTTTGACAGTCAGTTAGGTAGTATCCAGTTAGTTAGTTTGTTTGTCAGTTAGATTGTTTGTTTGCAGTTAGTTAGATAGTTTGCCAGTTAGTTAGTTAGTTTTCAGCAAATTAGTTAGTTTGTCAGTTGGTTAGTTAGTTTGCAGATAGTTCGTTAGATTGTCAGATAGGTAGTTAGTGTGCATTTGGTTAGTTAGTTTGTCAGTTAGTTAATTAGCTTGCAGTTAGTTAGTTAGTTTGCAGTTAGTTAGATAGTTTGCCAGTTAGTTAGTTAGTTTGCGCAAATTAGTTAGTTTGTCAGTTAGTTAGCTAGTTTTCAGTTAGTTAGTTAGTTTGTCAGTTAGTTAGTTAGTTTGCAGCAAATTAGTTACTTTGTCGGTTAGTTAGTTAGTTTGTAGTTAGTTAGTTAGTTTGGCAGTTAGTTAGTTAGTTTGTTTGCAGTTAATTAGTTAGTTTGTAGCAAATTATTTAGTTTGCCAGTTTGTTCGTTAGTTTGCAGTTAGTTAGTTAGTTTGTTAGTTAGTTAGTTAGTTTGTAGTTAGTTAGTAAATATGCAGTTAGTTAGTTTGTTTGTCAGTTAGTTAGTTAGTATGCACTTAGTTAGTTTGTTTTGTCAGCTAGTTAGTGAGTTTGTCAGTTAGTTAGTTAGTTTGGAGTTAGTTAGCAAGTTTGTCAGTTATTTAGATAGATTAACAGTTAGTTAGTTAGTATGCACTTAGTTAGTTTGTCAGTTAGTTAGTTAGTTTGTCAGTTAGTTAGTTAGATTGTCTGTTAGTTAGTTAGTTTGTCAGTTAGTTTGTTAGTTTGCCAGTTAGTTAGTTAGTTTGCAGCAAATTAGTTACTTTGTCGGTTAGTTAGTTAGTTTGCAGTTAGTTAGTTTGTAGTTAGTTAGTTAGTTTGGCAGTTAGTTAGTTAGTTTGTTTGCAGTTAATTAGTTAGTTTGTAGCAAACTATTTTGTTTGCCAGTTTGTTCGTTAGTTTGCAGTTAGTTAGTTAGTTTGTTAGTTTGTTAATTAGTTTGCAGTTAGTTAGTAAATATGCAGCTAGTTAGTTTGTTTGTCAGTTTGTTAGTGAGTTTGTCAGTTAGTTAGTTTGTTTTGTCAGCTAGTTAGTGTGTTTGTCAGTTAGTTAGTTAGTTTGGAGTTAGTTAGCAAGTTTGTCAGTTATTTAGATAGATTAACAGTTAGTTAGTTAGTATGCACTTAGTTAGTTTGTCAGTTAGTTAGTTAGTCTGCAGCAAACAAGTTAGTTTGTCAGCTAGTTAGTCAGTTTGTCAGTTAGTTAGTTAGTTTGCAGTTTGTTAGTTAGATAGCCAGTTAGTTAGTTAGTTTGACAGTTAGTTAGTTGGTATACAGTTAGTTAGCTAGTTTGCAGTTATTTAGTTAGTTTGTCAGTTAGTTAGTTAGTTTGACAATTAGTTAGTTTGTCTGCAGTTAATTAGTTAGTTTGTAAGAAACTACTTAGTTTTCCAGTTTGTTCGTTAGTTTGCAGTTAGTTAGTTAGTTTGTCAGTTAGTTAGTTAGTTTTCAGGTTGTTAGTAAGTTTGCAGTTAGTTAGTTAGTTAGATTGACAGTTAGTTAGTTAGTATGCACTTAGTTAGTTTGTCAGTTAATTAGTTAGTTTGTCAATTAGTTAGTTAGATTGTCAGTTAGTTAGTTAGTTTGTCAGTTAGTTAGTTCCTTTGTCAGTTAGTTAGTTAGTCTGCAGCAAATTAGTTAGGTTCTCAGTTAGTTAGTCTGTCTGTAAGTTAGTTAGTTAGTTTGCAGTTAGTTAGTTAGATTGCCAGTTAGTTAGTTCGTTTGACAGTTAGTTAGTTAGTATGCAGCAAACTAGTTAGTTTGCCAGTAATTTCGTTAGATTGCAGTTATTTAGTTAGTTTGTCAGTTAGACTGTTAGTTTGTCAGTTAGTTAGTTAGTTTCCAGTTAGTTAGGTAGTATGTCAGTTAGTTAGTTAGTTTGGCAGTTAGTTAGTTAGTTTGACAGTCAGTTAGGTAGTATCCAGTTAGTTAGTTTGTTTGTCAGTTAGATTGTTTGTTTGCAGTTAGTTAGTTAGTTTGCCAGTTAGTTAGTTAGTTTTCAGCAAATTAGTTAGTTTGTCAGTTGGTTAGTTAGTTTGCAGATAGTTCGTTAGATTGTCAGATAGGTAGTTAGTTTGCAGCAAATTAGTTAGTTTGTCAGTTAGTTAGTTAGTTTTCAGTTAGTTAGTTAGTTTGTCAGTTAGTTAGTTAGTTTGCAGCAAATTAGTTACTTTGTCGGTTAGATAGTTAGTTTGCAGTTAGTTAGTTTGTAGTTAGTTAGTTAGTTTGGCAGTTAGTTAGTTAGTTTGTTTGCAGTTAATTAGTTAGTTTGTAGCAAACTATTTAGTTTGCCAGTTCGTTAGTAAGTATGCACTTAGTTAGATAGTTTGTGAGTTAGTTAGTTAGTATGGCAGTTACTTAATTAATTTGCAGTTAGTTAGTTACATTGTCAGTTAGTTAGTTAGTTTGTCAGTTAGTTAGTTCGTTTGTCAGTTAGTTAGTTAGGCTGCAGCAAACTACTTAATTTGTCAGTTTGTTAGTTAGTTTACAGTTAAATAGTTAGTTTACAGGAAATTAATTAATTTGTCAGTTGGTAGGTTAGTTTGCAGCAAATTAGTTAGTTTGACAGTTACTTCGTTAGTTTGCAGTTAGTTAGTTAGTTTGACAGTTAGTTAGTCAGTTTGCAGTTGGTTAGTTAGTTTGTCAACTAGTTAGTTAGTCTGCAGCAAGTTAATTAGTTTGTCAGTTAGTTAGTTAGTTTACAGATAAGTAGTTAGTTTACAGCAAATTAGTTAGCTTGTCAGTTAGTTAGATAGTTTGCAGTTAGTTAGTTTGTTTGCCAGTTAGTTAGTTACGTTGCATTAAATCAGTCAGGTTGTCAGTAAGTTAGATAGTCTGCGGTTAGTTAGTTAGTTTACGGTTAGTTTGTTAGATTGTCAGTTAGTTAGTTAGTTTCCAGTTAGTAAGTTAGTATGTCAGTCAGTTAGTTAGTTTGGCAGTTAGTTAGTTAGTTTGACAGTCAGTTAGGTAGTATCCAGTTAGTTAGTTTGTTTGTCAGTTACATTGTTTGTTTGCAGTTAGTTAGTTAGTTTGCCAGTTAGTAAGTTAGTATGTCAGTTAGTTAGTTAGTTTGTCAGTTAGTTAGTTAGTTTTCAGTTTGTTAGTAAGGTTGCAGTTAGTTAGTTAGTTAGATTGACAGTTAGTTAGTTAGTATGCACTTAGTTAGTTTGTCAGTTAATTAGTTAGTTTGTCAATTAGTTAGTTAGATTGCCAGTTAGTTAGTTCGTTTGACAGTTAGTTAGTTACATTGTCAGTTAGTTAGTTAGTCTGCAGTTAGTTAGTTTGTCAGTTAGTTAGTTTGTTTGTCAGTTAGTTAGTTAGATTGCAGCAAATTAGTTACTTTGGTTAGTTAGTTAGTTTGCAGTTACTTAGTTTGTAGTTAGTGAGTTAGTTTGGCAGTGAGTTAGTGAGTTTGTTTGCAGTTAATTAGGTAGTTTGTAGCAAACGATTTAGTTTGCGAGTTTGTTCGTTTGTTTGCAGTTATTTAGTTAGTTTGTTAGTTTGTTAGTTAGTTTGCAGTTAGTTAGTAAATATGCAGCTAGTTAGTTTGTTTGTCAGTTAGTTAGTGAGTTTGTCAGTTAGTTAGTTTGTTTTGTCAGCTAGTTAGTGTGTTTGTCAGTTAGTAAGTTAGTTTGGAGTTAGTTAGCAAGTTTGTCAGTTATTTAGATAGATTAACAGTTAGTTAGTTAGTATGCACTTAGTTAGTTTGTCAGTTAGTTAGTTAGGTTGACAGTTAGTTAGTTAGTATGCAGTTAGTTAGTTAGTCTGCAGCAAACAAGTTAGTTTGTCAGCTAGTTAGTCAGTTTGTCAGTTAGTTAGTTAGTTTGCAGTTTGTTAGTTAGATAGCCAGTTAGTTAGTTAGTTTGACAGTTAGTTAGTTGGTATACAGTTAGTTAGCTAGTTTGCAGTTATTTAGTTAGTTTGTCAGTTAGTTAGTTAGTTTGACAGTTAGTTAGTTTGTTTGCAGTTAATTAGTTAGTTTGTAAGAAGCTACTTAGTTTTCCAGTTTGTTCGTTAGTTTGCAGTTAGTTAGTTAGTTTGTCAGTTAGTTAGTTAGTTTTCAGTTTGTTAGTAAGTTTGCAGTTAGTTAGTTAGTTAGATTGACAGTTAGTTAGTTAGTATGCACTTAGTTAGTTTGTCAGTTAATTAGTTAGTTTGTCAATTAGTTAGTTTGATTGTCAGTTAGTTAGTTAGATTGTCAGTTAGTTAGTTCCTTTGTCAGTTAGTTAGTTAGTCTGCAGCAAATTAGTTAGGTTCTCAGTTAGTTAGTCTGTCTGTAAGTTAGTTAGTTAGTTTGCAGTTAGTTAGTTAGATTGCCAGTTAGTTAGTTAGTTTGTCAGTTAGTTAGTTAGTATGCAGCAAACTAGTTAGTTTGCCAGTAATTTCGTTAGATTGCAGTTATTTAGTTAGTTTGTCAGTTAGACTGTTAGTTTGTCAGTTAGTTAGTTAGTTTCCAGTTAGTTAGGTAGTATGTCAGTTATTTAGTTAGTTTGGCAGTTAGTTAGTTAGATTGACAGTTAGTTAGGTAGTATGCAGTTAGTTAGTTCGTTTGTCAGTTAGATTGTTTGTTTGCAGTTAGTTAGTTAGTTTGCCAGTTAGTTAGTTAGTTTTCAGCAAATTAGTTAGTTTGTCAGTTTGTTAGTTAGTTTGCAGATAGTTCGTTAGATTGTCAGATAGGTAGTTAGTGTGCATTTGGTTAGTTAGTTTGTCAGTTAGTTAATTAGCTTGCAGTTAGTTAGTTAGTTTGCAGTTAGTTAGTTAGTTTGCCAGTTAGTTAGTTAGTTTGCAGCAAATTAGTTAGTTTGTCAGTTAGTTAGTTAGTTTGCAGTTAGTTAGTTAGTTTGTCAGTTAGTTAGCTAGTTTGCAGCAAATTAGTTACTTTGTCGGTTAGTTAGTTAGTTTGCAGTTAGTTAGTTTGTAGTTAGTTAGTTAGTTTGGCAGTTAGTTAGTTAGTTTGTTTGCAGTTAATTAGTTAGTTTGTAGCAAACTATTTAGTTTGCCAGTTCGTTAGTAAGTATGCACTTAGTTAGATAGTTTGTGAGTTAGTTAGTTAGTATGGCAGTTACTTAGTTAATTTGCAGTTAGTTAGTTACATTGTCAGTTAGTTAGTTAGTTTGTCAGTTAGTTAGTTCGTTTGTCAGTTAGTTAGTTAGGATGCAGCAAACTAGTTAATTTGTCAGTTTGTTAGTTAGTTTACAGTTAAATAGTTAGTTTACAGGAAATTAATTAATTTGTCAGTTGGTAGGTTAGTTTGCAGCAAATTAGTTAGTTTGACAGTTAGTTAGCTAGTTTGCAGTTATTTAGTTAGTTTGTCAGTTAGTTAGTTAGTTTGCCAGTTTGTTCGTTAGTTTGCAGTTAGTTAGTTAGTTTGTTAGTTTGTTAGTTAGTTTGCAGTTAGTTAGTTAGTTTACAGGTAAGTAGTTAGTTTACAGCAAATTAGTTAGCTTGTCAGTTAGTTAGATAGTTTGCAGTTAGTTAGTTTGTTTGCCAGTTAGTTAGTTACGTTGCATTAAATCAGTCAGGTTGTCAGTAAGTTAGATAGTCTGCAGTTAGTTAGTTAGTTTACGGTTAGTTTGTTAGATTGTCAGTTAGTTAGTTAGTTTACAGTTAAGTAGTTAGTTTACACGAAATTAATTAATTTGTCAGTTGGTTGGTTAGTTTGCAGCAAATTAGTTAGTTTGACTGTTACTTCGTTAGTTTGCAGTTAGTTAGTTAGTTTGACAGTTAGTTAGTCAGTTTGCAGTTGGTTAGTTAGTTTGTTAATTAGTTAGTTAGTCTGCAGCAAGTTAATTAGTTTGTCAGTTAGTTAGTTAGTTTACAGTTAAGTAGTTAGTTTACAGCAAATTAATTAGTTTGTCAGTTCGTTAGTTAGTTTGCAGCAAATTAGTTAGCTTGTAGCAAACTATTTAGTTTGCCAGTTTGTTCGTTAGTTTGCAGTTAGTTAGTTACATTGTCAGTTAGTTAGTTAGTTTGTCAGTTAGTTAGTTCGTTTGTCAGTTAGTTAGTTAGTCTGCAGCAAACAAGTTAGTTTGTCAGTTAGTTAGTGAGTTTGACAGTTAGTTAGTTAGTCTGCAGATAGTTAGTTAGTTTGCAGTTAGTTTGTTAGTTTGTCAGTTAGTTAGATAGTCTGCAGCAAACTAGTTAGTTTGTCAGTTAGTTAGTTAGTTTGCAGATAGTTCGATAGATTGTCAGATAGGTAGATAGTATGCATTTGGTTAGTTAGTTTGTCAGTTAGTTAATTAGTTTGCAGTTAGTTAGTTAGTTTGCAGTTAGTTAGTTAGTTTGCCAGTTAGTTAGTTAGTTTGCAGTTAGTTAGTGAGTTTGTCAGTTAGTTAGTTTGTTTGCAGATAGTTACTTAGTTTGACAGTCAGTTAGTTACGTTGCATTAAATCAGTCAGGTTGTCAGTAAGTTAGATAGTCTGCAGTTAGTTAGTTAGTTTCCGGTTAGTTTGTTAGTTTGTCAGTTAGTTAGTTGGTTTGCAGTTAGTTAGTTAGTTTCCAGCTAGTAAGTTAGTATGTCAGTTAGTTAGTTAGTTTGGCAGTTAGTTAGTTTACTTGACAGTCAGTTAGGTAGTATCCAGTTAGTTAGTTTTTTTGTCAGTTAGATTGTTTGTTTACAGTTAGTTAGTTAGTTTGCCAGTTAGTTAGTTAGTTTTCAGCAAACTAGTTAGTTTGTCAGTTGGTTAGTTAGTTTGCAAGTAGTTAGTTAGTTTGGCAGTTAGTTAGTTAGTTTATGAGTTAGTTAGTGCCTTTGCATTAAATCAGTCAGGTTGTCAGTTAGTCAGTTAGTATGCCCTTAGTTAGTTTGTCAGTTAATTAGTTAGTTTGTCAATTAGTTAGTTAGATTGTCAGTTATGTAGGATTAAAATTGTAATTTAATCACTTAGTCAGAACTCGCGAATTAACAAAACATGGAACAAGGAACTTTATTAACACCAGAACAAACACCAAACAAATAATATTCACCGAATCGTTACAATCGTAATCACAAAACCGTTATAATCGTAATGACCGTCACGTATAATCGTTTCGTCGTCGAATCGACCGGCAAAAGACCCCGTTGCCTTCTCGACGCGTCCTTTTAACCCTTTCCTGTCCAAAACATCCGCCGATTCCATATCCGGAGAAGTTTCCAGAACATTCCCGTCGTTTCGCAACAACGTTCCGTTACCATACTTCATACATTCATACATCAAATCATGCAATCGTTCAGGGTCGACACATTCACGCAATTCAATCCTTACCAGTTCCACATCCGGTAATCTTTCCCGAATGTTCTTAACATTTCCAAACATTCCATCTCTATGGTCAACGCACTCATACATTCAATCATTCAATTAGGGTCGACACATTCAGATCACTCAGCCGTTCTTCACGATTGATGCGAAACGACGGAAAACACTCGACAAAAAACACTCGACTTCTACATTCGGCCGTCCTGAAGAGGCATATGGCCTCAGATGCCTTCTTCACTTTCTTCTCCGACCTCCTCTCCATCTTCCTCCTCCGTTTCGTCAACACCTTCGACCCAGGCCTTCATATGGTCTGCCGACGTCGAAGTCGTGCGCGGCCCCTCGTGTTCGCCGACCTTTGCAACCAGGTAGCGATCGTTTCGGAGCGCCCGCGTTATCTCGTATGGTCCCAAGAACTTCCCAGCCAGCTTCAATCCAGGCGCGGCCTGCGTCCTCTGGATCGACACCAGGTCGCCCTCTCGGTAGACTTGAGCCTTTTTTCGCGTCTTGTTGTACTGCCTCCGATTTTCCTGCTGGACGTGCCGCAACCGCTCTCTCGCCCGCTGTCGCATCTCATTCCGCTCGCTCTGAAACATTTCCGCCCATTCGGCCTCGAGCAACTCCCTTACCTGCGGGTCGTCCTTCAACTGCATACGTGTTCCCACAAGCAGAGTAAAGGGAGACACCCCTGTGCTCCGGTGGGGGGTGGCGTTGAGGAACTGCTGAACTCTAGATAGGTGCTTGTACCATTCCGTGGGGTGCGGCGCAGCCATCTTTGTGAGCAACGGAATCAACGTGCGATTCACTCGCTCAACCTGCCCGTTTCCCGCGGCACCCCTGTGACTATCAGAACGTGCTCGATTCTTTGGTCGGCGCAGTAATCTTCGAATACCTGGGCTGTAAACGCTGTGCCCCGATCCGAGATGATTCGTCGCGGATTCCCGGAAAAATCTCCGCCTGTTTTCTCAACCGATCCACAACCTCTACAGAATTCGTCGACTTCGTGGCGTACAACCATACAAACTTAGAAAATGCATCCACCACAACCAGAATATGACCGTATCGCTTCTTGGTGGACGCAAGAGGGCCGAGGTGGTCAACGTGATAGGTATCGAGGGGCCGATCCCCCTTCTCAATCGTATGCAACAGCCCTTCCTGCCGCCCCCTCTTACGTTCAGCAAGAATGCAGTCCACGCAATTATCGACTATTTTCCCCGCTTTTTCCCGCATCGCGGGGAACCAATAATCGCGACGTAATAATGCCTCCGTTTTGGCGACGGAAAAGTGTCCGTTTTCGTGCGCTCTTCGCGTAATCTGCGTCTGCATGTCCTTGGGCACCACGATACGCCATTCGTCGTCTACCTCACGCAGAAGGAGCCCCGCTTTGTCATGTACCCGTCGATTCCCCGCTCGCTAACAGTATCCATAATTTTCCGCAGGCCATCGTCGCGTTCCTGCGCTTTACAAATTCGCGCTGTGATGCTGTCCCCACTCTCAATCGCGAGACAATTCGACGTCGGATTACGGCTTAGCGCGTCAACGTGTTTCATCGAGCTTCCCGGCCGGTGCTCAATCGCATATTCGAATTCCTCCAGCAAAAGTGCCCATCGCGCTACCCGAACGCAGAGGTCTTTCTTCCTCATGGTCAGCGCGAACGCCCGACAGTCCGTGATAATTTTGAATCGAATGCCCAACAAATAGACCCGAAACTTCTTTAGGGCCCTCACAATCGCCAGGACCTCGAGTTCGTAGCTCGGGTATCGTTGCTCTGCTGGTGTGGTTTTCCCACTCTGCGTAGTATACCGGGTGAAACGCGCCGTCCTCGCTGTCGCGCTGTAGCAATATCGCCCCGTAGCCGTACATAGACGCGTCGGTGTGAAGCTCTGTTTTCCTTTTCGGGCCGATATATTCGCAAAACCGGCTTTCGGCGCAGAGCTTCCTTGGGCGACTGGAAACGCGTTCTGCTCCTCCTCCCCAAATCGGAAAGGCGTATTGGCTTTTTAACAGCTGTGTTAGCGGGCGTGCCATTGCCGCGTATTCCTGAATAAATTTCCGAAAATAACCAGATAGCCCAAGAAAACTCTGCACTTGCTTTATTGTTGTCGGAGTCGGGAATCGTGCCACCGCCTTCGTTTTGCTTTCGGACGGACATACCGTCCCCCCCTCCACTATATGCCCGAGGTACTCTACCCGCGTTTTAAGAAACTCGCATTTGGACCAGTGTGACCAGACCACACTCCGCTGCCCGCCTAAGTACGACCTTTAACCGTTCAGCAGCGCTTTCATAATTTTTCGCGGGCACAACTAGGTCGTCAATGTACGTTAAGACGATCTTATCTGCGATGAGGTCTCTAAAAGCGACGTTCACGAATCTCTGAAAAACGGCGGGAGAATTACATAAGCCGAAAGGCACTTTCAGAAATTCATATTGCCCATCAGGCACAACAAAGGAGGTATATTTCCTGCTCTCTGATTCGATCGACACGTGGAAAAAGGCGTTTCGTAAATCTAATGTACTGTAAACCATCGCATCGCGTAAACAATCCAGCTGATCTTCGATTAGTGGGAGGGGGTATCGGTCACGGACGATTTTCGCGTTCAAGAGGCGATAATCGACGCACAAACGCATACCACCGTCTTTCTTTAACGAGCACTACCGGACTCGCGTACTCCGAGAGAGAGGGTTGCACAATGCCATCGCGCATCCACTCGCTGATCTGACGATTAACCTCCTCCCTCTCGGAGGGAGATAGCCTCCTCGGACGCTGATACACCGGCTCCTCGCTCTTCACGACAATTTTCATCGTTACCCCGACATCGCGGCTTCCGACGGGTTTGTAATCGCGCACGGCCTCCTCTATTTCTTTCCGTGCCTTCGTATCTCGAACGTGCGATAGGTCGACCACGTCGCGCTCGTATTTCTGGTCCACGCATAAAATCTCGGGCGCGATGCTTTGCACGCTTGCTTGTTTCATCAACCTCATTGTTCCGTCTCTTATTAACCACTCCGCGGTATTTATAAAATCCCGCCCTAGCAAAACACCATGCCCTAGCACCCGATCCTCTACGACGTGCAACGTGGTTCCGCGCATTTCCCCATCGATCTCAATCTCCGCGTTAAACTTTCCAAGCGTACGATATTCTCGCGGACCTATACCCCGTAGCCGGATTTCCCTGCTATCAACCGCGGCGCCCCGATGTCAAGGTACACATTTTTCGAATTAAAGATACGTCGCTGCCCGTATCGAGGACAGCTTCCGCGACACACCCATTTACACATACATTTTTTCTAAACATCGATTCTGCAGCTTCTACGACAGCAAGGACGGTTTTCGCGGGTTGTTTTTTCGTCGGGCACTCGCGCGAAATGTGACCATAAAGATTACATTGAAAACACTTACGACCTTTGTCCTGCGTCGGGCACTTTGCTGTCGGATGCCCTCGCTCGCCGCAGCTGCCACACCTTCTCGCTATAGTCTCCGTCTTTGGGGCTCCATCGCAGCTTGACCTCGGTGCTGACTGAACTCCTGCCCCTGATGATGCGCCGGTCGCCCTCGACCTGAGTGTAATCCTGCCGAATGCCTCCAGCAAATCGGCGTTCGAGTTGAACCGTTGCAAACGCGCCTGATCCTGTAGGATGGGATCGGGTATTCCATCGATGACACAATCGATGAATTCCCTCGTCGATGGAAATATGATTCGCAAGGATTATCTTCTGGTGAAGGTAATCGGCGAACGTTTCCCCGCGTCGCCACATTCTCTCCTCGAACCGTCGTCTTGCTACCAGTCGATTGGGTCGTTGGTGAAACATCGCCTCCATGTGCCCCAGTAAAGTTTCAAACGGCATCGTCATAAATTCAGACTTTGAATGAAACCACTCAAGCACCTTCCCGCGGAGTCTGGTCACCATAAGTATACGGCACGCATCGTCTTGTAATCCGTAAACACTGCGTAAAAGCCGAAGCTGCCTTGCCCACGTCTCAAATGTACCCTCTGAACCATTATAATGACCCAGTAGCTCCGCGATCGCCGTGATTCCCATACGGAGGGGTTCAATAGTCGTGCTCACCGTCTCCGTGCTCTTCGGCCGCGGCACGTTGCTCGTCGGTGTTGCTCGAAAAATCTGCAGCTCCCGTCTTGCCAAATCTGCTTCTCGAATGGCCACTTCCTTCTCTCTTTCCACGAGCTCCAGTCGGAGCCTTAGCAGCTCTATCTCAGCGGCCTGAGCCGGAGCGCGAGGAGTTCGTGGGCCTTCTAAGTCGCCCTTGTCCGGTACACTCTCGATGACGACCGCTGCCGCGCCGATGCCATGATCAAGTAATCTTGAAATTAATTCATTCTTCGTTCCACTCGTAGAGAGACTGTTCTCTGAGTATCTCCCTTTAAACGTGCCGTGGTGAGATCTTGTAAATCCCTTTCATCCATTTCGTAATATTCAGTCTTCAATTACTGCTCCTTAATTCGTACCGTTGCGAATTCTGATCGTTGTCTATCCCGGACGAGCCCCCAATTGTAGGATTAAAATTGTAATTTAATCACTTAGTCAGAACTCGCGAATTAACAAAACATGGAACAAGGAACTTTATTAACACCAGAACAAACACCAAACAAATAATATTCACCGAATCGTTACAATCGTAATCACAAAACCGTTATAATCGTAATGACCGTCACGTACAATCGTTTCGTCGTCGAATCGACCGGCAAAAGACCCCGTTGCCTTCTCGACGCGTCCTTTTAACCCTTTCCTGTCCAAAACATCCGCCGATTCCATATCCGGAGAAGTTTCCAGAACATTCCCGTCGTTTCGCAACAACGTTCCGTTACCATACTTCATACGCATTCGCATACATCCAAATCATTGCAATCGTTCAGGGTCGACACATTCACGCAATTCAATCCTTACCAGTTCCACATCCGGTAATCTTTCCCGAATGTTCTTAACATTTCCAAACATTCCATCTCTATGGCCAACGCACTCATACATTCAATCGTTCAATTAGAGTCGACACATTCAGATCACTCAGCCGTTCTTCACGATCGATACGAAACGACGGAAAACACTCGTCTCCTACAGTTAGTTAGTTAGTTTGTCAGTTAGTTAGTTCCTTTGTCAGTTAGTTAGTTAGTCTGCAGCAAATTAGTTAGTTTCTCAGTTAGTTAGTCTGTTTGTAAGTTAGTTAGTTAGTTTGCAGTTAGTTAGTTAGATTGCCAGTTAGTTAGTTCGTTTGTCAGTGAGTTAGTTAGGTTGCAGTTAGTTAGTTACATTGTCAGTTAGTTAGTTTGTTTGTGTATTAGTTAGGTAGATTGCAGCAAATTAGTTACTTTGTCCGTTAGTTAGTTAGATTGTCAGTTAGTTAGTTAGTTTGTCAGTTAGTTAGTTCCTTTGTCAGTTAGTTAGTTAGTCTGCAGCAAATTAGTTAGTTTCTCAGTTAGTTAGTCTGTTTGTATGTTTGTTCGTTAGTTTGCAGTTAGTTAGTTAGATTGTCAGTTAGTTAGTTAGTTTGCCAGTTAGTTAGTTAGTCTGCAGCAAATTAGTTAGTTTGTCAGTTAGTTAGTTAGTTTGCAGATAGTTCGTTAGATTGTCAGATAGGTAGTTAGTGTGCATTTGGTTAGTTAGTTTGTCAGTTAGTTAATTAGCTTGCAGTTAGTTAGTTAGTTTGCAGTTAGTTAGTTTGTTTGCCAGTTAGTTAGTTTGTTTGACAGTTAGTTAGTTTGTTTGCAGTTAATTAGTTAGTTTGTAACAAACTACTTAGTTTGCCAGTTTGTTCGTTAGATTGCAGTTAGTTTGTTAGTTTGTCAGTTAGTTAGTTAGTTTTCAGTTTGTTAGTAAGTTTGCAGTTAGTTAGTTAGTTAGATTGACAGTTAGTTAGTTAGTATGCACTTAGTTAGTTTGTCAGTTAATTAGTTAGTTTGTCAATTAGTTATTTAGATTCTCAGTTAGTTAGTTAGTTTGTCAGTTAGGTAGTTCCTTTGTCAGTTAGTTAGTTAGTCTGCAGCAAATTAGTTAGTTTCTCAGTTAGTTAGTCTGTCTGTAAGTTAGTTAGTTAGTTTGCAGTTAGTTAGTTAGATTGCCAGTTAGTTAGTTCGTTTGACAGTTAGTTAGTTAGTATGCAGCAAACTAGTTAGTTTGCCAGTAAGTTCGTTAGATTGCAGTTATTTAGTTAGTTTGTCAGTTAGTTAGTTAGTTTGCAGTTAGTTAGTATGTTTGTCAGTTAGTTAGTGAGTTTGTCAGTTAGTTAGTGAGTTTGCATGAAATTAGTTAGTTTGTCAGTGAGTTAGTTAGGTTGCAGTTAGTTAGTTTCTTTGTCAGTTAGTTAGTTAGTTTGACAGTTCGTTAGTAAGTATGCACTTAGTTAGATAGTTTGTGAGTTAGTTAGTTAGTATGGCAGTTACTTAGTTAATTTGCAGTTAGTTAGTTACATTGTCAGTTAGTTAGTTTGTTTGTGTATTAGTTAGGTATATTGCAGCAAATTAGTTACTTTGTCGGTTAGTTAGTTAGTTTGCAGTTACTTAGTTTGTAGTTAGTTAGTTAGTTTGGCAGTTAGTTAGTTAGTTTGTTTGCAGTTAATTAGTTAGTTTGTAGCAAACTATTTAGTTTGCCAGTTTGTTCGTTAGTTTGCAGTTAGTTAGTTAGTTTGTTAGTTAGTTAGTTAGTAAATATGCAGTTAGTTAGTTTGTTTGTCAGTTAGTTAGTGAGTTTGTCAGTTAGTTAGTTTGTTTTGTCAGCTAGTTAGTGAGTTTGTCAGTTAGTTAGTTAGTTTGGAGTTAGTTAGCAAGTTTGTCAGTTATTTAGATAGATTAACAGTTAGTTAGTTAGTATGCACTTAGTTAGTTTGTCAGTTAGTTAGTTAGTTTGTCAGTTAGTTAGTTAGATTGTCAGTTAGTTAGTTAGTTTGCCAGTTAGTTACTTAGTTTGCAGCAAATTAGTTAGTTTCTCAGTTAGTTAGTTAGTTTGCAGATAGTTCGTTAGATTGTCAGATAGGTAGTTAGTGTGCATTTGGATAGTTAGTTTGTCAGTTAGTTAATTAGCTTGCAGTTAGTTAGTTAGTTTGCAGTTAGTTAGTTTGTTTGTCAGTTAGTTAGTTTGTTTGACAGTTAGTTACTTTGTTTCCAGTCAATTAGTTAGTTTGCATCGAATTAGTTAGTTTGTCAGTTAGTTGGTTAGTTTGCAGTTAGTTAGTTAGTTTGTCTCTTAGTTAGTTTTTTTTCAGTTAGTTAGTTAGTTTGCAGTGAATTAGTTAGTTTGTCAGTTAGTTAGTTAGTTTGCAGTTAGTTAGTTAGTTTGTCAGTTAGTTAGTTTGTTTGCAGATAGTTACTTAGTTTGACAGTCAGTTAGTTACATTGCATTAAATCAGTCAGGTTGTCAGTAAGTTAGATAGTCTGCAGTTAGTTAGTTAGTTTACAGTTAGATTGTTAGTTTGTCAGTTAGTTAGTTAGTTTCCAGTTAGTTAGGTAGTATGTCAGTTAGTTAGTTGGTTTGACAGTTAGTTAGTTAGTTTTGGCAGTTAGTTAGTTAGTTTGACAGTTTGTTAGGTAGTATGCAGTTAGTTCGTTTGTTTGTCAGTTAGATTGTTTGATTGCAGTTAGTTAGTTAGTTTCCAGTTAGTTAGGTAGTTTGTCAGTTATTTAGTTCCTTTGTCAGTTAGTTAGTTAGTCTGCAGCAAATTAGTTAGTTTCTCAGTTAGTTGGTCTGTTTGTCAGTTAGGTAGTTAGTTTGCAGATAGTTAGTTAGATTGCCAGTTAGTTAGTTCGTTTGACAGTTAGTTAGTTACATTGTCAGATAGTTAGTTTGTTTGTGTATTAGTTAGGTAGATTGCAGCAAATTAGTTACTTTGTCGGTTAGTTAGTTAGTTTGCCGTTACTTAGTTTGTAGTTAGTTAGTTAGTTTGGCAGTTAGTTAGTTAGTTTGTTTGCAGTTAATTAGTTAGTTTGTAGCAAACTATTTAGTTTGCCAGTTTGTTCGTTAGTTTGCAGTTAGTTAGTTAGTTTGTTAGTTTGTTAGTTAGTTTGCAGTTAGTTAGTAAATATGCAGTTAGTTAGTTTGTTTGTCAGTTAGTTAGTGAGTTTGTCAGTTAGTTAGTTTGTTTTGTCAGCTAGTTAGTGAGTTTGTCAGTTAGTTAGTTAGTTTGGAGTTAGTTAGCAAGTTTGTCAGTTATTTAGATAGATTAACAGTTAGTTAGTTAGTATGCACTTAGTTAGTTTGTCAGTTAGTTAGTTCGTTTGTTAGTTAGTTAGTTAGATTGTCAGTTAGTTAGTTAGTTTGTCAGTTAGTTAGTTAGTTTGCAGTTAGTTAGTTAGTTTGCAGCAAATTAGTTACTCTGTCAGTTAGTTAGTTAGTTTGCAGTTAGTTAGTTAGTTTGTCAGTTAGTTTGTTAGTTTGCAGTTAGTTAGTTAGTTTGGCAGTTAGTTAGTTAGTTTGTTTGCAGTTAATTAGTTAGTTTGTAGCAAACTATTTAGTTTGCCAGTTTGTTCGTTAGTTTGCAGTTAGTTAGTTAGTTTGTTAGTTTGTTAGTTAGTTTGCAGTTAGTTAGTAAATATGCAGTTAGTTAGTTTGTTTGTCAGTTAGTTAGTGAGTTTGTCAGTTAGTTAGTTTGTTTTGTCAGCTAGTTAGTGAGTTTGTCAGTTAGTTACTTAGTTTGGAGTTAGTTAGCAAGTTTGTCAGTTATTTAGATGGATTAACAGTTAGTTAGTTAGTATGCACTTAGTTAGTTTGTCAGTTAGTTAGTTAGTTTGTCAGTTAGTTAGTTAGATTGTCAGTTAGTTAGTTAGTTTGTCAGTTAGTTAGTTAGTTTGCCAGTTAGTTATTTAGTTTGCAGCAAATTAGTTAGTTTGTCAGTTAGTTAGTTAGTTTGAAGATAGTTCGTTAGATTGTCAGATAGTAGTTAGTGTGCATTTGGATAGTTAGTTTGTCAGTTAGTTAATTAGCTTGCAGTTAGTTAGTTAGTTTGCAGTTAGTTAGTTTGTTTGTCAGTTAGTTAGTTTGTTTGACAGTTAGTTACTTTGTTTCCAGTCAATTAGTTAGTTTGCATCGAATTAGTTAGTTTGTCAGTTAGTTAGTGTGTTTGTCAGTTAGTTAGTTAGTTTGGAGTTAGTTAGCAAGTTTGTCAGTTAATTAGATAGTTTGCATCGAATTAGTTAGTTTGTCAGTTAGTTAGTTAGTTTGCAGTTAGTTAGTTAGTTTGTCAGTTAGTTAGTTTGTTTGCAGATAGTTACTTAGTTTGACAGTCAGTTAGTTACATTGCATTAAATCAGTCAGGTTGTCAGTAAGTTAGATAGTCTGCAGTTAGTTAGTGAGTTTGTCAGTTAGTTAGTTTGTTTGCAGATAGTTACTTAGTTTGACAGTCAGTTAGTTACGTTGCAGCAGTTAGTTAGTTTGTCAGTTAGTTAGTTAGTCTGCAGTTAGTTAGGTAGTATCCAGTTAGTTAGTTTGTTTGTCAGTTAGATTGTTTGTTTGCAGTTAGTTAGTTTAGTTAGTTAGTTTGCCAGTTAGTTAGTTAGTTTGTCAGTTGGTTAGTTAGTTTGCAAGTAGTTAGTTAGATTGTCAGTTAGTTAGTTAGTTTGTCAGTTAGTTAGTTCCTTTGTCAGTTAGTTAGTTAGTCTGCAGCAAATTAGTTAGTTTCTCAGTTAGTTAGTCTGTTTGTAAGTTAGTTAGTTAGTTTGCAGTTAGTTAGTTAGTTTGCCAGTTAGTTAGTTCGTTTGACAGTTAGTTAGTTAGTATGCAGCAAACTAGTTAGTTTGCCAGTAAGTTCGTTAGATTGCAGTTATTTGGTTAGTTTGTCAGTTAGTTAGTTAGTTTGCAGTTAGTTAGTATGTTTGTCAGTTAGTTAGTGAGTTTGTCAGTTAGTTAGTGAGTTTGCATGAAATTAGTTAGTTTGTCAGTGAGTTAGTTAGGTTGCAGTTAGTTAGTTTCTTTGTCAGTTAGTTAGTTAGTTTGCAGTTAGTTAGTTAGTTTGTCAGTTAGTTAGTTAGTTAGTTAGTTAGTATGCACTTAGTTAGTTTGTCAGTTAATTAGTTACATTGTCAGTTAGTTAGTTTGTTTGTGTATTAGTTAGGTTGATTGCAGCAAATTAGTTACTTTGTCGGTTATTTAGTTAGTTTGCAGTTACTTAGTTTGTAGTTAGTTAGTTAGTTTGGCAGTTAGTTAGTTAGTTTGTTTGCAGTTAATTAGTTAGTTTGTAGCAAACTATTTAGTTTGCCAGTTTGTTCGTTAGTTTGCAGTTAGTTAGTTAGTTTGTTAGTTAGTTAGTTAGTTTGCAGTTAGTTAGTTTGTTTGCCAGTTAGTTAGTTTGTTTGACAGTTAGTTACTTTGTTTCCAGTCAATTAGTTAGTTTGCATCGAATTAGTTAGTTTGTCAGTTAGTTGGTTAGTTTGCAGTTAGTTAGTTAGTTTGTCTCTTAGTTCGTTTTTTTTCAGTTAGTTAGTTAGTTTGTCAGTTAGTTAGTTAGTTTGCAGTTAGTTAGTTAGTTTGTCAGTTAGTTATTTTGTTTGCAGATAGTTACTTAGTTTGACAGTCAGTAAATTACATTGCATTAAATCAGTCAGGTTGTCAGTAAGTTAGATAGTCTGCAGTTAGTTCGTTTGTTTGTCAGTTAGATTGTTTGATTGCAGTTAGTTAGTTAGTTCGCCAGTTAGTTAGTTAGTTTGCAGTTAGTTAGTTAGTTTGACAGTCAGTTAGTTTGTTTGCAGTTAATTAGTTAGTTTGTAACAAACTACTTAGATTGCCACATTGATCGTTAGTTTGCAGTTAGTTATTTAGTTTGTCAGTTAGTTAGTTAGTTTTCAGTTAGTTAGTAAGTTTGCAGTTAGTTAGTTAGTTAGATTGACAGTTGGTTAGTTAGTCTGCAGTTAGTTAGTTAGTTTGCAGTTAGTTTGTTAATTTGTCAGTTAGTTAGTTAGTCTGCAGTTAGTTAGTTTGTTTGTCAGTTAGTTATTGAGTTTGTCAGTTAGTTAGTGAGTTTGCATGAAATTAGTTAGTTTCTCAGTTAGTTAGTCTGTCTGTAAGTTAGTTAGTTAGTTTGCAGTTAGTTAGTTAGATTGCCAGTTAGTTAGTTCGTTTGACAGTTGGTTAGTAAGTATGCACTTAGTTAGATAGTTTGTGAGTTAGTTAGTTAGTATGGCAGTTACTTAGTTAATTTGCAGTTAGTTAGTTACATTGTCAGTTAGTTAGTTAGTTTGTCAGTTAGTTAGTTAGTTTGACAGTTAGTTAGTTAGTTTGTCAGTTAGTTAGTTAGTTTGCAGTTAGTTAGTTAGTTAGTTAGTTTGAAAGTTAGTTAGATAGTTTGACAGTTAGTTAGTTTGTTTGCAGTTAATTAGTTGGTTTGTAGTAAACTATTTACTTTGCCAGTTAGTTCGTTAATTTTCAGTTAGTTGGTTAGTTTCTCTGTTAGTTAGTTAGTTTGCAGTTAGTTAGTAAATATGCAGTTAGTTAGTTTGTTTGTCAGTTAGTTAGTGAGTTTGTCAGTTAGTTAGTTTGTTTTGTCAGTTAGTTAGTGAGTTTGTCAGTTAGTTAGTTAGTTTGGAGTTAGTTAGCAAGTTTGTCAGTTATTTAGATAGATTAACAGTTAGTTAGTTAGTATGCACTTAGTTAGTTTGTCAGTTAGTTAGTTAGTTTGTCAGTTAGTTAGTTAGTCTGCAGTTAGTTAGTTTGCAGTTAGTTTGTTAGTTTGTCAGTTAGTTAGTTAGTTTGACAGTTAGTTAGTTAGTATGCAGTTAGTTAGTTAGTTTGTCAGTTAGATAGTTAGTTTGTCAGTTAGTTAGTTAGTTTGCAGTTAGATAATTAGTTTGTCAGTTAGTTAGTTAGTTTGTCAGTTAGTTAGTTTGTTTGCAGTTGGTTAGTTAGATTTGTCCAGTTAGTTAGTTGGTTTGTTTTAGTTAGATAGTTTGTCAGATGGTTAGCTAGTTTCCAGTTAGTTAGTTAGTTTGTCAGTTAGTTAGTAAGTTTGCAATTAGTTAGTTAGTTTGCAGTTAGTTAGTTAGTTTGTCAGCAAATTAGTTAGTTTGTCAGTTAGTTAGTTAGTTTGCAGTTAGTTAGTTAGTTTGTCAGTTAGTTAGTTAGTTTGTCAGTTAGTTAGTTAGTTTGTCAGTTAGTTAATTGAATTAGTCGAATTGAAGTTAGTTAGTTTGTCCAGTTAGTTGGTTTGTTTGTCAGTTAGTTAGTTAGTTTGCAGTTAGTTAGGTAGTTTGTCAGTTAGTTAGTTAGTTTGTCAGTTAGATTAGTTACATTGTCAGATAGTTAGTTAGTTTTGTGTATTAGTTAGTTTGCAGCAAATTAGTTAGTTTGTCAGTTAGTTAGTTAGTTTGCAGTTAGTTAGTTAGTTTGTCAGTTAGTTAGTTAGTTTGTCAGTTAGTTAGTTAGTTTGTTTGCAGTTAATTAGTTAGTTTGTAGCAAACTATTTAGTTTGCCAGTTTGTTAGTTAGTTTGCAGTTAGTTAGTTAGTTTGTTAGTTAGTTTGTCAGTTAGTTAGTTAGATTGCAGTTAGTTAGTTAGTTCGCCAGTTAGTTAGTTAGTTTGTCAGTTAGTTAGTTAGTTTGACAGTTAGTTAGTTTGTTTGCAGTTAATTAGTTAGTTTGTAACAAACTACTTAGTTTGCCAGTTTGTTCGTTAGTTTGCAGTTAGTTAGTTAGTTTGTCAGTTAGTTAGTTAGTTTTCAGTTTGTTAGTAAGTTTGCAGTTAGTTAGTTAGTTAGATTGACAGTTAGTTAGTTAGTATGCACTTAGTTAGTTTGTCAGTTAATTAGTTAGTTTGTCAATTAGTTATTTAGATTCTCAGTTAGTTAGTTAGTTTGTCAGTTAGGTAGTTCCTTTGTCAGTTAGTTAGTTAGTCTGCAGCAAATTAGTTAGTTTCTCAGTTAGTAAGTCTGTCTGTAAGTTAGTTAGTTAGTTTGCAGTTAGTTAGTTAGATTGCCAGTTAGTTAGTTCGTTTGACAGTTGGTTAGTAAGTATGCACTTAGTTAGATAGTTTGTGAGTTAGTTAGTTAGTATGGCAGTTACTTAGTTAATTTGCAGTTAGTTAGTTACATTGTCAGTTAGTTAGTTTGTTTGTGTATTAGTTAGGTAGATGTTAGTTGCAGCAATTGAATTTACTTTGTCGGTTAGTTAGATAGTCTGCAGTTAGTTAGTTAGTCTGCAGTTAGTTAGTTAGTTAGTTTGGCAGTTAGTTAGTTAGTTTGTTTGCATTTAATTAGTTAGTTTGTAGCAAACTATTTAGTTTACCAGTTTGTTCGTTAGTTTGCAGTTAGTTAGTTAGTTTGTTAGTTAGTTAGTTAGTAAATATGCAGTTAGTTAGTTTGTTTGTCAGTTAGTTAGTGAGTTTGTCAGTTAGTTAGTTTGTTTTGTCATGTAGTTAGTTAGTTTGTCAGTTAGTTAGTTAGTTTGGAGTTAGTTAGCAAGTTTGTCAGTTAGTTTAGTTAGATTAACAGTTAGTTAGTTAGTATGCGCAAATTAGTTAGTTTGTCAGTTAGTTAGTTAGTTTGCAGTTAGTTAGTTAGTCTGCAGTTAGTTAGTTATTTTGTCACTTATTTAGTTAGTTTGTCAGTTAGTTAGTTAGTTTGCAATTAGTTAGTTAGTTTGCAGTTAGTTAGTTAGTTTGTCAGTTAGTTAGTTAGTTTGCCAGTTAGTTAGTTAGTTTGTCAGTTAGTTAGTTTGTCAGTTATTAGTTTGCAGTTAGTTATTTAGTAAGTCAGTTAGTTAGTTAGTTTTGCAGTTAGTTAGTTAGTTTGACAGTTAGTTGAATTGGTGTAGCCAGTTAGTTAGCTTAGTTTGTCAGTTAGTTAGTTAGTTTGTCAGTTAGGTTAGTTAGTTTGTCAGTTAGTTGGATTTGTTTGCAGTTAGTTAGATTAGTTTGTAACATTGGTTAGTTAGTTCCAGTTTGTTGTTAGTTTGCAGTTAGTTAGTTAGTTTGCAGTTAGTTAGTTTGTTTGTCAGTTAGTTAGTTAGTTTGACAGTTAGTTACTTTGTTTCAGTCAATTAGTTAGTTTGCATCAATTAGTTAGTTTGTCAGTTAGTTAGTCTGATTTGTCAGTTAGTTAGTTAGTTTGTCTCTTAGTTAGTTATTGCCAGTTAGTTAGTTGTTTGTGAATTAGTTAGTTTGTCAGTTAGTTAGTCAGTTTGCAGTTAGTTAGTTAGTTTGTCAGTTAGTTAGTTTGTTTGTGCAGCAATTCGTTACTTTGTCGGTTAGTTAGTTAGTTGGAGTTAGTTAGTTTGTAGTTAGTTAGTTAGTTTGGCAGTTAGTTAGTTAGTTTGTTTGCAGTTAATTAGTTAGTTTGTAGCAAACTATTTAGTTTGCCAGTTTGTTCGTTAGTTTGCAGTTAGTTAGTTAGTTTGTTAGTTTGTTAGTTAGTTTGCAGTTAGTTAGTAAATATGCAGTTAGTTAGTTTGTTTGTCAGTTAGTTAGTGAGTTTGTCAGTTAGTTAGTTTGTTTTGTCAGCTAGTTAGTGAGTTTGTCTGTTAGTTAGTTAGTTTGCAGCAAATTAGTTACTTTGTCGGTTAGTTAGTTAGTTTGCAGTTAGTTAGTTTGTAGTTAGTTAGCAAGTTTGTCAGTTATTTAGATAGATTAACAGTTAGTTAGTTAGTATGCACTTAGTTAGTTTGTCAGTTAGTTAGTTAGTTTGCAGTTAGTTAGTTAGTTTGCCAGTTAGTTAGTTAGTTTGCAGCAAATTAGTTAGTTTGTCAGTTAGTTAGTTAGTTTGCAGATAGTTAGTTAGATTGTCAGATAGTAGTTAGTGTGCATTTGGATAGTTAGTTTGTCAGTTAGTTAATTAGTTTGCAGTTAGTTAGTTAGTTTGCAGTTAGTTAGTTTGTTTGTCAGTTAGTTAGTTTGTTTGACAGTTAGTTACTTTGTTTCCAGTTAATTAGTTAGTTTGCATCGAATTAGTTAGTTTGTCAGTTAGTTGGTTAGTTTGCAGTTAGTTAGTTAGCTTGTCTCTTAGTTAGTTTTTTTCAGTTAGTTAGTTACTTTGCAGTGAATTAGTTAGTTTGTCAGTTAGTCAGTTAGTTTGCAGTTAGTTAGTTTGTTTGTCAGTTAGTTAGTTTGTTTGCAGATAGTTACTTAGTTTGACAGTCAGTTAGTTACGTTGCATTAAATCAGTCAGGTTGTCAGTAAGTTAGATAGTCTGCAGTTAGTTAGTTAGTTTCCGGTTAGTTTGTTAGTTTGTCAGTTAGTTAGTTGCTTTGCAGTTAGTTAGTTAGTTTCCAGATAGTAAGTTAGTATGTCAGTTAGTTAGTTAGTTTGGCAGTTATTTATTTTACTTGACAGTCAGTTAGGTAGTATCCAGTTAGTTAGTTTGTTTGTCAGTTGGATTGTTTGTTTGCAGTTAGTTAGTTAGTTTGCCAGTTAGTTAGTTAGTTTGTTAGTTAGATAGTTAGATTGTCAGTTAGTTAGTTAGTTTGCAGTTAGTTAGTTAGCTTGGCAGTTAGTTAGTTAGTTAATGAGTTAGTCAGTGCCTTTGCATTAAATCAGTCAGGTTGTCAGTTAGTCAGTTAGTATGCACTTAGTTAGTTTGTCAGTTAATTAGTTAGTTTGTCAGTTAGTTAGTTAGATTGTCAGTTAGTTAGTTAGTTTGTCAGTTAGTTAGTTCCGTTGTCAGTTAGTTAGTTAGTCTGCAGCAAATTAGTTAGTTTGTCAGTTAGTTAGTCAGTTTGTCAGTTAGTTAGTTAGTTTGCAGTTAGTTAGTTAGATTGCCAGTTAGTTAGCTCGTTTGACAGTTAGTTAGTTAGTATGCAGCCAACTAGTTAGTTTGCCAGTAAGTTCGTTAGATTGCAGTTATTTGGTTAGTTTGTCAGTTAGTTAGTTAGTTTGCAGTTAGTTAGTATGTTTGTCAGTTAGTTAGTGAGTTTGTCAGTGAGTTAGTGAGTTTGCATGAAATTAGTTAGTTTGTCAGTGAGTTAGTTAGGTTGCAGGTAGTTAGTTTCTTTGTCAGTTAGTTAGTTAGTTTGACAGTTCGTTAGTAAGTATGCACTTAGTTAGATAGTTTGTGAGTTAGTTAGTTAGTATGGCAGTTACTTAGTTAATTTGCAGTTAGTTAGTTACATTGTCAGTTAGTTAGTTTGTTTTCAGTTTGTTAGTAAGTTTGCAGTTAGTTAGTTAGTTAGATTGACAGTTAGTTAGTTAGTATGCACTTAGTTAGTTTGTCAGTTAATTAGTTAGTTTGTCAATTAGTTAGTTAGATTGTCAGTTAGTTAGTTAGTTTGTCAGTTAGTTAGTTCCTTTGTCAGTTAGTTAGTTAGTCTGCAGCAAATTAGTTAGGTTCTCAGTTAGTTAGTCTGTCTGTAAGTTAGTTAGTTAGTTTGCAGTTAGTTAGTTAGATTGCCAGTTAGTTAGTTCGTTTGACAGTTAGTTAGTTAGTTTGCAGGAATCTAGTTAGTTTGCCAGTTTTTTCGTTAGATTGCAGTTATTTAGTTAGTTTGTCAGTTAGTTAGTTTGCAGTTAGTTAGTTAGTTTCCAGTTAGTTAGTTAGTATGTCAGTTAGTTAGTTAGTTTGGCAGTTAGTAAGTTAGTTTGACAGTCAGTTAGGTAGTATAGAGTTAGTTAGTTTGTTTGTGAGTTCGTTAGTTAGTTTGACAGTTAGTTAGTTTGTATGCAGTTAGTTAGTTAGTTCGTTAGTTAGTTTGTTAGATTGTCAGTTAGTTAGTTAGTCTGCAGATAGTTCGTTAGATTGTCAGATAGGTAGTTAGTTAGTGTGCATTTGGTTAGTTAGTTTGTCAGTTAGTTAATTAGCTTGCAGTTAGTTAGTTAGTTTGCAGTTAGTTAGTTAGTTTGCCAGTTAGTTAGTTAGTTTGCAGCAAATTAGTTAGTTTGTCAGTTAGTTAGTTAGTTTTCAGTTAGTTAGTTAGTTTGTCAGTTAGTTAGTTAGTTTGCAGCAAATTAGTTACTTTGTCGGTTAGATAGTTAGTTTGCAGTTAGTTAGTTAGTTTACAGGTAAGTAGTTAGTTTACAGCAAATTAGTTAGCTTGTCAGTTAGTTAGATAGTTTGCAGTTAGTTAGTTTGTTTGCCAGTTAGTTAGTTACGTTGCATTAAATCAGTCAGGTTGTCAGTAAGTTAGATAGTCTGCAGTTAGTTAGTTAGTTTACAGTTAGTTTGTTAGTTTGTCAGTTTGTCAGTTAGTTAGTTCGTTTACAGTTAGTTTGTTAGTTTGTCAGTTTGTCAGTTAGTTAGTTAGTTTGCAGTTAGTTAGTTAGTTTCCAGTTAGTTAGTTAGTTTCCAGTTACTTGGTTAGTTTGTCAGTTAAATTAGTTGGTTGCCAGTTAGTTGGTTAATTTGCTGCAATTTAGTTAGTTTGTTAGCAGTTAGTGATTAAGTTTGTCAGTTAGTTAGTTAGTTTGCAGTTAGTTAGTTTGTCAGTTAGTTAGTTAGTTTGTCAGTTAGTTAATTAGATTGTCAGTTAGATAGTTAGGTTGTCAGTTAGTTACTTAGTTTAGTTTAGTTAGTTAGCGTTTGCAGCAAATTAGTTAGTTTGTCAGTTAGTTAGTTAGTTTGTCAGTTAGTTAGTTAGTTTGTCAGTTAGTTAGTTAGTTTGTCAGTTAGTTAGTTAGATTGTCTGTTAGTTAGTTAGTTTGTCAGTTAGTTTGTTAGTTTGCCAGTTAGTTAGTTAGTTTGGCAGTTAGTTAGTTAGTTTGTTTGCAGTTAATTAGTTAGTTTGTAGCAAACTATTTAGTTTGCCAGTTTGTTCGTTAGTTTGCAGTTAGTTAGTTAGTTTGTTAGTTTGTTAGTTAGTTTGCAGTTAGTTAGTTAGTTTACGGTTAGTTTGTTAGATTGTCAGTTAGTTAGTTAGTTTACAGTTAAGTAGTTAGTTTACAGGAAATTAATTAATTTGTCAGTTGGTTGGTTAGTTTGCAGCAAATTAGTTAGTTTGACAGTTACTTCGTTAGTTTGCAGTTAGTTAGTTAGTTTGACAGTTAGTTAGTTAGTTTGCAGTTAGTTAGTTAGTTTGTCAGTTAGTTAGTTAGTTTGCAGTTAGTTAGTTTGTCAGTTAGTTAGTTAGTTTGTCAGTTAGTTAGTTAGTTTGCAGTTAGTTAGTTAGCTTTACAGTTAGTTAGTTAGTCTGCACCAAATTAGTTAGTTTGTCAGTTAGTTAGTTAGTTTGCAGTTAGTTAGTAAGTTTGCAGTTAGTTAGTGGGTTTGCATTAAATCAGTCAGTTTGTCAGTTAGTTAGATAGTCTGCAGTTAGTTAGTTAGTTTGACAGTTAGTTAGTTAGCTTGACAGTTTGTTACTTAGTTTGTCAGTTAGTTAGTTAGTTTCCGTTTAGTAAGTTAGTATGTCAGTTAGTTAGTTAGTTTGTCAGTTAGTTAGTTAGTTTGACAGTTAGTTACTTTGTTTCCAGATAATTAGTTAGTTTGCATCGAATAAATTAGTTTGTCAGTTAGTTAGTTAGTTTGCTGTTAGTTAGTTAGTATGTGAGTTAGTTAGTTAGTTTGACAGTTAGTTAGTTAGTATGCATTTAGTTACTTAGTCTGTCAATTACTTAGTTAGTTTGTCAGTATGTTAGTTAGTTTGCAGTTAGTTAGTTAGTTTGCAGCAAATTAGTTACTCTGTCAGTTAGTTAGTTAGTTTGCAGTTAGTTAGATTGCCAGTTAGTTAGTTAGTTTGTCCGTTAGTTAGATAGTTTGTCAGTTAGTTAGTTAGTTTGCAATAAATTAGTTAGTTTGCCAGTTAGTTCGTTAGTTTGCAGTCAGTTAGTTAGTTAGTTTGTTAGTTTGTTAGTTAGTTTGCAGTTAGTTTGTTTGTTTGTCAGTCAGTTAGTTAGTTTGCAGTTAGTTAGTTAGTTTGTCAGTTAGTTAGTTTGTTTTGTCAGTTAGTTAGTGAGTTTGTCAGTTAGTTAGTTAGTTTGGAGTTAGTTATTTAGTTTGGCAGTTAGTTAGTTTGTTTGAATGTTAGTTAGTTTGTTTGCATCTAATTAGTTAGTTTGCACGTTAGTTCGTTATTTTGCCGTTAGTTAGTTAGTTTGTCAGTTAGTTAGTTAGTTTGTCAGTTAATTAGATAGTTTGCAGTTAGTTAGTTAGTTGGCATTTAGTTAGTTAGTTTGCAGTTAGTTAGTTACTTTGTCAGTTAGTTAGTTAGTGTGCAATTAGTCAGCTAGTGTGCAGTGAGTTTGTTAGTTTGTCAGTTAGTTAGTTAGTTTGCAGTTAGTTAGTTATTTTGTCAGTTATTTAGTTAGTTTGTCAGTTATTTAGCTAGTTTGTCAGTTAAGTAGTTAGGTTTGCAGTTAGATTGAATTAGTTTGTCAGTTAGTTGGTTAGTTTGCAGTTAGTTAGTTAGTTTGTCACTTAGTTAGTTTTTTTTCAGTTAGTTAGTTAGTTTGTCAGTTAGTTAGTTAGTTTGCAGTTAGTTAGTTAGTTTGTAGATAGTTAGTTATTTTGGCAGTTGGTTAGTTAGTTTGTCAGTTAGTTAGTTAGTTTGACAGTCAGTTAGTTACATTGCATTAAATCAGTCAGGTTGTCAGTAAGTTAGATAGTCTGCGGTTAATTAGTTAGTTTACAGTTAGATTGTTAGTTTGTCAGTTAGTTAGTTAGTTTCCAGTTAGTTAGGTAGTATGTCAGTTAGTTAGTTAGTTTGGCAGTTAGTTAGTTAGTTTGACAGTCAGTTAGGTAGTATCCAATTAGTTAGTTTGTTTGTCAGTTAGATTGTTTGTTTGCAGTTAGTTAGTTAGTTTGCCAGTTAGTTAGTTAGTTTTCAGCAAATTAGTTAGTTTGTCAGTTAGTTAGTTAGTTTGCAGTTAGTTAGTTAGTTTGTCAGTTAGTTAGTTAGTTTGCAGCAAATTAGTTACTTTGTCGGTTAGTTAGTTAGTTTGCAGTTAGTTAGTTTGTTTGTAGTTAGTTAGTTAGTTTGGCGGTTAGTTAGTTTGTTTGTTTGCCGTTAATTAGTTAGTTTGTAGCAATTATTTAGTTTGCCAGTTCGTTAGTTGGTTTGCAGTTAGTTAGTTAGTTTGTCAGTTAGTTAGTTTGTTCGCAGTTAGATAGTTGGTTTGCAGTTAGTTAGTTACATTGTCAGTTAGTTAGTTAGTTTTTCAGGTAGTTAGTTAGTTTGACAATTAGTTAGTTAGTGTGCACAATCTTAGTTAATTTGTCAGTTTGTTAGTTAGTTTACAGTTAATTAGTTCGTTTATCAGTTAGTTAGTTAGTTTACAGTTAATTAGTTAGTTTACAGCAAATTAATTAGCTTGTCAGTTAGTTAGTTAGTCTGCAGTTAGTTAGATAGTTTGACAGTTAGTTTGTTAGTATGCAGTTAGTTAGTTAGTTTGTCAGTTAGTTAGTTAGTTTGCAGTTAGTTACTTATTTGACAGTTAGTTAGTTAGATTTACAGGTGAAAGTTAGTTAGTTTGTCAGTTAAATTAGTTAGTTTGCCAGTTAGTTGATTAGTTTGCAGTTAGTTAGTTTGGTTTGCCAGTTAGTTAGTTACGTTGCACAATTGGTTAGTTGCAGAATTGATAGTTAGTTTGTCAGTTAGTTTATGCAGTTTGCAATTAGTTTGTTTGCAGTTAGTTAGTTAGTTTGTTTGTAGTTAGTTAGTTAGTTTGCAGTATTTGAGTTGGTTTGCAGTTAGATAGTTAGTTTGTCAGTTAGTTAGTTAGTATGTTTGTTTGCAGTTAGCTAGTTAGTTTTTCAGGTAGTTAGTTAGTTTGCAGTTGGTTAGTTAGATTGTGTGTCAGTTAGTTAGTTAGTCTGCAGTTAAGTTGAATTAGTTTGACTGTTAGTTAGTTAGTTTAAAGTTAATTAGTTAGTTTACAGCAAATTAATTAGTTAGTTTGTCAGTTAGTTAGTTAGTTTGCCAATTAGTTACTTTGTCCAGTTAATTGAATTGAATTTACAGTTGAATTAGTTTGTCAGTTAGTTAGATTTAGTTTGGCAGTTAGTTAGTTAGTTTGTTTGCAGTTAATTAGTTAGTTTGGAGCCAGTTAGTTAGTTTGTTTCAGTTAGATTTGTTAGTTTGTCTGTTAGTTAGTTAGTTTGCAGGTAGTTAGTTGGTTTGCAATTGGTTAGTTAGTTTGTCAGTTAGTTAGTTAGTTTGCAGATAGTTCGTTAGATTGTCAGATAGGTAGTTAGTTTGTCAGTTAGTTAGTTAGTTTGCCAGTTAGTTAGTTAGTTTGCAGCAAATTAGTTAGTTTGTCAGTTAGTTAGTTAGTTTGCAGATAGTTCGTTAGATTGTCAGATAGGTAGTTAGTTTGTCAGTTAGTTAGTTAGTTTGCCAGTTAGTTAGTTAGTTTGCAGTTAGTTAGTTAGTTTGCAGTTAGTTAGTTTGTTTGTCAGTTAGTTAGTTTGTTTGACAGTTAGTTACTTTGTTTCCAGTCAATTAGTTAGTTTGCATCGAATTAGTTAGTTTGTCAGTTAGTTGGTTAGTTTGCAGTTAGTTAGTTAGTTTGTCTCTTAGTTAGTTTTTTTCAGTTAGTTAGTTAGTTTGCAGTGAATTAGTTAGTTTGTCAGTTAGTTAGTTAGATTGTCAGTTAGTTAGTTAGTTTGTCAGTTAGTTAGTTAGTTTGCAGCAAATGAGTTACTTTGTCGGTTAGTTAGTTAGTTTGTAGTTAGTTAGTTAGTTTGGCAGTTAGTTAGTTAGTTTATTTGCAGTTAATTAGTTAGTTTGGAGCAAACTATTTAGTTTGCCAGTTTGTTCGTTAGTTTGCAGTTAGTCAGTTAGTTTGTTAGTTAGTTAGTTAGTTTGCAGTTAGTTAGTAAATATGCAGTTAGTTAGTTTGTTTGTCAGTTAGTTAGTGAGATTGTCAGTTAGTTAGTTTGTTTTGTCAGCTAGTTAGTGAGTTTGTCAGTTAGTTAGTTAGTTTGGAGTTAGTTAGCAAGTTTGTCAGTTATTTAGATAGATTAACAGTTAGTTAGTTAGTATGCACTTAGTTAGTTTGTCAGTTAGTTAGTTAGTTTGTCAGTTAGTTAGTTAGATTGTCAGTTAGTTAGTTAGTTTGTCAGTTAGTTAGTTAGTTTGCCAGTTAGTTAGGTAGTTTGCAGCAAATTAGTTAGTTTGTCAGTTAGTTAGTTAGTTTGCAGATAGTTCGTTAGATTGTCAGACAGGTAGTTAGTGTGCATTTGGATAGTTAGTTTGGCAGTTAGTTAATCAGCTTGCAGTGAGTTAGTTAGTTTGCAGTTAGTTAGTTTGTTTGTCAGTTAGTTAGTTTGTTTGAAAGTTAGTTACTTTGTTTCCAGTCAATTAGTTAGTTTGCATCGAATTAGTTAGTTTGTCAGTTAGTTGGTTAGTTTGCAGTTAGTTAATTAGTTTGTCTCTTAGTTAGTTTTTTTTCAGTTAGTGAGTTAGTTTGCAGTGAATTAGTTTGTTTGTCAGTTAGTTAGTTAGTTTGCAGTTAGTTAGTTAGTTTGTCAGTTAGTTAGTTTGTTTGCAGATAGTTACTTAGTTTGACAGTCAGTTAGTTACATTGCATTAAATCAGTCAGGTTGTCAGTAAGTTAGATAGTCTGCAGTTAGTTAGTTAGTTTACAGTTAGATTGTTCGTTTGTCAGTTAGTTAGTTAGTTTCCAGTTAGTTAGGTAGTATGTCAGTTAGTTAGTTAGTTTGGCAGTTAGTTAGTTAGTTTTGGCAGTTAGTTAGTTAGTTTGACAGTTTTTAGGTAGTATGCAGTTAGTTCGTTTGTTTGTCAGTTAGGTTGTTTGATTGCAGTTAGTTAGTTAGTTTGCCAGTTAGTTAGTTAGTTTGCAGCAAATTAGTTAGTTTGTCAGTCGGTTCGTTAGTTTGCAAGTAGTTAGTTAGTTTGCCAGTTAGTTAGTTAGTTAGTTTGCATTAAATCAGTCAGGTTGTCAGTTAGTTAGTTAGTTTACAGTTCGAGTGTTAGTTTGTCAGTTAGTTAGTTGGTCTGCAGTTAGTTAGTTTGCAGTTAGTTTGTTAGTTTGTCAGTTAGTTTGTTAGGTTGACTGTTAGTTAGTTAGTATGCAGTTAGTTAGTTAGTTTGTCAGTTAGTTAGTTAGATTGTCAGTTAGTTAGTTAGTCTGCAGCAAACAGGTTAGTTTGTCAGTTAGTTAGTCAGTTTGTCAGTTAGTTAGTTAGTTTGCAGTTTGTTAGTTAGATTGCCAGTTAGTTAGTTAGTTTGACAGTTAGTTTGTTGGTATACAGTTAGTTAGCTAGTTTGCAGTTATTTAGTTAGTTTGTCAGTTAGTTAGTTAGTTTGACAGTTAGTTAGTTTGTTTGCAGTTAATTAGTTAGTTTGTAACAAACTACTTAGTTTGCCAGTTTGTTCGTTAGTTTGCAGTTAGTTAGTTAGTTAGATTGACAGTTAGTTAGTTAGTATGCACTTAGTTAGTTTGTCAGTTAATTAGTTAGTTTGTCAATTAGTTAGTTAGATTGTCAGTTAGTTAGTTAGTTTGTCAATTATTTAGTTCCTTTGTCAGTTAGTTAGTTAGTCTGCAGCAAATTAGTTAGTTTCTCAGTTAGTTAGTCTGTTTGTCAGTTAGTTAGTTAGTTTGCAGACAGTTAGTTAGATTGCCAGTTAGTTAGTTAGTTTGACAGTCAGTTAGGTAGTATCCAGTTAGTTAGTATGTTTGTCAGTTAGATTGGTTGTTTGCAGTTAGTTAATTAGTTTGCCAGTTAGTTAGTTAGTTTGTAGCAAACTATTTAGTTTGCCAGTTTGTTCGTTAGTTTGCAGTTAGTTAGTTAGTTTGTTAGTTAGTTAGTTAGTTTGCAGTTAGTTAGTAAATATGCAGTTAGTTAGTTTGCCAGTTTGTTCGTTAGTTTGCAGTTAGTTAGTTAGTTTGTTAGTTAGTTAGTTAGTTTGCAGTTAGTTAGTAAATATGCAGTTAGTTAGTTTGTTTGTCAGTTAGTTAGTTTGTTTTGTCAGCTAGTTAGTGGGTTTGTCAGTTAGTTAGTTAGTTTGGAGTTAGTTAGTAAGTTCGTCAGTTAGTTAGATAGATTAACAGTTAGTTAGTTAGTATGCACTTAGTTAGTTTGTCAGTTAGTTAGTTAGTTTGTCAGTTAGTTAGTTAGATTGTCAGTTAGTTAGTTAGTTTGTCAGTTAGTTAGTTCGTTTGTCAGTTAGTTAGTTAGTTTGCAATTAGTTAGTTAGTTTGACAGTTAGTTAGTATGCAGTTAGTTAGTTAGTTTGTCAGTTAGTTAGTTAGTTTGCAGTTGGTTAGTTAGTTTGTCAGTCAGTTAGTTAGTCTGTAGCAAACTAGTTAGTTTGTCAGTTAGTTACTTAGATTGCAGTGAGTTAGTTAGTCTGCATTTAGTTTGTTAGTTTCTCAGTTAGTTAGTTAGTTTGTCAGTTAGTTAGTTAGTTTGAAAGTTATTTAGTTTGTTTGCAGTTAATTACTTAGTTTGCAGCAAATGATTTAGTTTGCCATTTAGTTCGTTAGTTTGCAGTTAGTTACTTAGTTTGTCAGTCAGTTAGTTAGTTTGCAGTTAGTTTGTTAGTATGTCAGCTAGCTAATTAGTTCGCAGTTAGTTAGTTAGTTTGCAGTCAGTTAGTTTGTTTGTCAGTTAGTTAGTTTGTTTGACAATTAGATACTTTGTTTCCAGTTAATTAGTTAGTTTGCATCGAATTAGTTAGTTTGTCAGTTAGTTCGTTAGTTTGCAGTTAGTTAGTTAGTTTGTCAGTTAGTTAGTTCGTTTGCAGTTATTTAGTTAGCTTGCCTGTTCGTTAGTTAGTTTGGAGCAAATTAGTTAGTTTGCAGTTAGTTAGTTAGTTTGACAGTCAGTTAGTTTGTTTGCAGTTAATTAGTTAGTTTGTAACAAACTACTTAGTTTGCCACATTGATCGTTAGTTTGCAGTTAGTTAGTTAGTTTGTCAGTTAGTTAGTTAGTTTTCAGTAAGTTAGACAGTTTGCAGTTAGTTAGTTAGTTAGATTGACAGTTAGTTAGTTAGTATGCACTTAGTTAGTTTGTCAATTAGTTAGTTAGATTGTCAGTTAGTTCGTTAGTTTGTCAGTTAGTTAGTTAGTCTGCAGTTAGTTAGTTTGTCAGTTGGTTAGTTACTTTGGAAGGTGTTAGTCAGCTTGGCAGTTAGTTAGTTAGTTTGTCAGTTAGTTAGTTAGTCTGCAGTTAGTTAGTTAGTTTGCAGTTAGTTTGTTAGTTTGCAGTTAGTTAGTTAATTTGCAGTTATTTAGTTAATTTGTCAGTCAGTTAGTTAGTTTGACAGTTAGTAAGTTAGTATGCAGTTAATTAGTTAGTATGCAGTTAGTTAGTTAGTTTGTCAGTTAGTTAGTTTGATTTTCTGTTAGTTAGTTAGTTAGTTTGCAGTTAGTTAGTTAGTTTGTCAGTTAGTTAGTTAGTCTGCAGCAAACTAGTTAGTTTGTCAGTTAGTTAGTTAGTTTGACAGTTAGTTAGTTAGAATGCAGCAAACTAGTTAGTTTGTCAGTTAGTTAGTTAGTTTGCAGTTAGTTAGTTAATTTGCAGTTATTTAGTTAATTTGTCAGTCAGTTAGTTAGTTTGACAGTTAGATTGTTAGTATGCAGTTAATTAGTTAGTTTGTCAGTTAGTTAGTTAGATTGTCTGTTAGCTAGTTAGTTTGTCAGTTAGTTAGTTAGATTGTCTGTTAGCTAGTTAGTTTGTTAGTTAGTTAGATAGTTGTCAGTTAGTTAGTTAGTATGCAGCTAGTTAGTAAGTATGCAGTTAGTTAGTTAGTTTGTCAGTTAGATAGTTAGTCTGCAGCAAACTAGTTAGTTTGTCAGTTAGTTAGTTAGTTTGACAGTTAGTTAGTTAGTCTGCAGCAAACTAGTTAGTTTGTCAGTTAGATAGTTAGTTTGCAGTTAGTTAGTTAATTTGCAGTTATTTAGTTAATTTGTCAGTCCGTTAGTTAGTGTGAGAGTTAGTTAGTTAGTATGCAGTTAATTAGTTAGTTTGTCAGTTAGTTAGTTAGATTGTCTGTTAGTTAGTTAGTTTCTCAGTTAGTTAGTTAGTCTGTCAGTTAGTTGGTTAGTTTGTCAGTTAGTTAGTTAGTCTGCAGCAAACTAGATAGTTTGTCAGTTAGTTAGTTAGTTTGACAGTTAGTTAGTTAGTCTGCAGCAAACTAGTTAGTTTGTCAGCTAGTTAGTTAGTTTGCAGTTAGTTAGTTTATTTGCAGTTTTTTAGTTAATTTGTCAGTCAGGTAGTTAGTTTGACAGTTAATTAGTTAGTATGCAGTTAATTAGTTAGTTTGTCAGTTAGTTAGTTAGTCTGCTGCAAACTAGTTAGTTTGTAAGTTAGTTAGTTAGGTTGACAGTTAGTTAGTGGGTATGCAGTTAATTAGTTAGTTTGTCTGTTAGTCAGTTAGTCTGCAGCAAACTAGTTAGTTTGTAAGTTAGTTAGTTAGTTTGACAGTTAGTTTGTTTGTTTGCCGTTAGTTAGTTAGTTTATCAGTTAGTTAGTTAGTTTGACAGTTAGATTGTTAGTATGCAGTTAATTAGTTAGTTTGTCAGTTAGTTAGTTAGATTGTCTGTTAGCTAGTTAGTTTGTCAGTTAGTTAGTTAGATTGTCTGTTAGCTAGTTAGTTTGTTAGTTAGTTAGATAGTTGTCAGTTTGTTAGTTAGTATGCAGCTAGTTAGTAAGTATGCAGTTAGTTAGTTAGTTTGTCAGTTAGATAGTTAGTCTGCAGCAAACTAGTTAGTTTGTCAGTTAGTTAGTTAGTTTGACAGTTAGTTAGTTAGTCTGCAGCAAACTAGTTAGTTTGTCAGTTAGTTAGTTAGTTAATTTGCAGTAATTATTTAATTTGTCAGTTAGTTAGTTAGTTTGACAGTTAGTTAGTTAGTATGCAGTTAATTAGTTAGTTTGTTAGTTAGTCTGTCAGTTAGTTAGTTAGTTTGACAGTTAGTTAATTAGTATGCAGTTAATTAGTTAGTTTGTCAGTTAGTTAGTCAGATTGTCTGTCAGTTAGTTAGTCTGCTGCAAACTAGTTAGTTTGTCAGTTAGTTAGTTAGTTTGACAGTTAGTTAGTTAGTCTGCAGCAAACTAGTTAGTTTGTCAGTTAGTTAGTTAGTTTGTCAGTTAGTTAGTTAATTTGCAGTTATTTAGTTAATTTGTCAGCTACTTAGTTAGTTTGACAGTTAGTTAGTTAGTATGCAGTTAATTAGTTAGTTTGTCAGTTAGTTAGTTTGATTGTCTGTTAGTTAGTTAGTTCGTCAGTTAGTTAGTTAGTTTGACTGTTAGTTAGTTAGTTTGTCAGTTAGTTAGATAGTTTTCAGTTAGTTAGTTAGTATGCAGCAAGTTAGTAAGAATGAAGTTAGTTAGTTAGTTTGGCAGTTAGTTAGTTAGTGTGCAGCAAACTAGTTAGTTTGTCAGTTACTTAGTTAGTTTGACAGTTAGATAGTTAGTATGCAGTTAGTTAGTTAATTTGTAGTTATTTAGTTAGTTTGCAGTCAGTTAGTTAATTTGCAGTTATTTAGTTAATTAGTCAGTTAGTTAGTTTGACAGTTAGTTAGTTAGTATGCAGTTAATTAGCTAGTTTGTAAGTTAGTTAGTCAGATTGTCTGTTAGTTAGTTAGTTTCTCAGCTAGTTAGTTAGTCTGTCAGTTAGTTGGTTAGTTTGTCAGTTAGTTAGTTAGTCTGCAGCAAACTAGATAGTTTGTCAGTTAGTTAGTTTGACAGTTAGATTGTTAGTATGCAATTAATTAGTTAGTATGCAGTTAGTTAGTTAGTTTGTAAGTTAGTTAGTTAGTCTGCTGCAAACTACTTAGATTGTCAGTTAGTTAGTTAGTTTGCACTTAGTTTGTTAGTATGCAGTTAGTTAGTTAGTTTGTCAGTTAGTTAGTTTGATTTTCTGTTAGTTAGTTAGATAGTTTGCAGTTAGTTAGTTAGTTTGTCAGTTAGTTAGTTAGTCTGCAGCAAACTAGTTAGTTTGTCAGTTAGTTAGTTAGTTTGACAGTTAGTTAGTTAGTCTGCAGCAAACTAGTTAGTTTGTCAGTTAGTTAGTTAGTTTGCAGTTAGTTAGTTGATTTGCAGTTATTTAGTTAATTTGTCAGTCAGTTAGTTAGTCTGACCGTTAGTTAGTTAGTATGCAGTTAATTAGTTAGTTTGTCAGTTAGTTAGTTAGATTGTCTGTTGGTTAGTTAGTTTCTCAGTTAGTTAGTTAGTTAGTTTGTTAGTTTGTTTGTTAGTTTGTCAGTTAGTTAGTTAGGTCTGCGGCAAACTGGTTAGGTTTGTCCAGTTAGTTAGTTAGTTTGACAGTTAGTTAGTGTCAGTTTGCCGTTAGTTTGTTAGTTAGTTTGTCAGTTAGTTAGTTGGTTTGACAGTTAGATTGTTAGTATGCAGTTAATTAGTTAGTTTGTCAGTTAGTTAGTTAGATTGTCTGTTAGCTAGTTAGTTTGTCTGTTAGTTAGATTGTCTGTTAGCTAGTTAGTTTGTCAGTTAGTTAGATAGTTGTCAGTTAGTTAGTTAGTATGCAGCTAGTTAGTAAGTATGCAGTTAGTTAGTTAGTTTGTCAGTTAGATAGTTAGTCTGCAGCAAACTAGTTAGTTTGTCAGTTAGTTAGTTAGTTTGACAGTTAGTTAGTTAGTCTGCAGCAAACTAGTTAGTTTGTCAGTTAGTTAGCTAGTTTGCGGTTAGTTAGTTAATTTGCAGTAAGTTATTTAATTTGTCAGTTAGTTAGTTAGTTTGACAGTTAGTTAGTTAGTCTGCAGAACTAGTTTGTTAGTTAGTTGTCAGTTAGTTAGTTAGTTTGACAGTTAGTTAGTTAGTATGCAGTTAATTGGTTAGTTTGTCAGTTAGTTAGTTAGATTGTCTGTTAGTTTCTCAGTTAGTCTGCGCAAACTACTTAGATTTGTCAGTTGGAGTTAGTTAGTTTGCGGTTAGTTTGTTAATTATGCAGTTAGTTATTTAGATTGTCAGTTAGTTAGTTTGCAGTTAGTTGGTTAATTTGCAGTTATTTAGTTAGTTTGTCAGTTAGTTAGTTAGTCTGCAGCAAACTAGTTAGTTTGTCAGTTAGTTAGTTAGTTTGACAGTTAGTTAGTCAGCCTGCAGCAAACTAGTTAGTTTGTCAGTTAGTTAGTTAGTTTGCAGTTAGTTAGTTAATTTGCAGTTATTTAGTTAATTTGTCAGTTAGTTAGTTAGTTTGACAGTTAGTTAGTTAGTATGCAGTTAATTAGTTAGTTTGTCAGTTAGTTAGTTAGTTTGTCTGTTAGTTAGTTAGTTTCTCAGTTAGTTAGTTAGTTTGTCAGTTAGTTGGTTAGTTTGTCAGTTAGTTAGTTAGTCTGCAGCAAACTAGTTAGTTTGTCAGTTAGTTAGTTAGTTTGACAGTTAGTTAGTTAGTCTGCAGCAAACTAGTTAGTTTGTAAGTTAGTTAGTTAGTTTGACAGTTAGTTTGTTAGTTAGTCTGCAGTTAGTTGGTTATTTTGTCAGTTATTTAGTTAGTTTGTCAGTTAGCTAGTTAGTTTGTTAGTTAGTTAGCTAGTTTGTCAGTCAGTTAGTTAGTTTGCAGATACATAGTTAGTATGTCAGTTAGTTAGTTTGTTTGACAGTTAGTTAGTTATTATGCAGTTAGTTAGTTAGTCTGTCAGTTAGTTAGTTAGTTTGACAGTTAGTTAATTAGTATGCAGTTAATTAGTTAGTTTGTCAGTTAGTTAGTCAGATTGTCTGTCAGTTAGTTAGTCTGCTGCAAACTAGTTAGATTGTCAGGTAGTTAGTTAGTTTGCAGTTAGTTAGTTAGTATGCAGTTAGTTAGTTAGTTTGTCAGTTACTTAGTTTGATTTTCTGTTAGTTAGTTAGTTAGTTTGCAGTTAGTTAGTTAATTTGCAGTTATTTAGTTAATTTGTCAGTCAGTTAGTTAGTTTGACAGTTAGTTAGTTAGTATGCAGTTAATTAGTTAGTTTGTCAGTTAGTTAGTTAGATTGTCTGTTAGTTAGTTAGTTTCTCAGTTAGTTAGTTAGTCTGTCAGTTAGTTGGTTAGTTTGTCAGTTAGTTAGTTAGTCTGCAGCAGACTAGATAGTTTGTCAGTTAGTTAGTTAGTTTGACAGTTAGTTAGTTAGTATGCAGTTAATTAGTTAGTTTGTCAGTTAGTTAGTCAGATTGTCTGTCAGTTAGTTAGTCTGCTGCAAACTACTTAGATTGTCAGTTAGTTAGTTAGTTTGCACTTAGTTTGTTAGTATGCAGTTAGTTAGTTAGTTTGTCAGTTAGTTAGTTTGATTTTCTGTTAGTTAGTTAGTTAGTTTGCAGTTAGTTAGTTAGTCAGTTAGTTAGTTAGTCTGCAGCAAACAAGTTAGTTTGTCAGTTAGTTAGTTAGTTTGACAGTTAGTTAGTTAGTCTGCAGCAAACTAGTTAGTTTGTCAGTTAGTTAGTTAGTTTGCAATTAGTTAGTTAATTTGCAGTTACTTAGTTAAGTTGTCAGTTAGTTAGTTAGGTTGACAGTTAGTTGGTTAATTTGCAGTTATTTAGTTAGTTTGTCAGTTAGTTAGTTAGTTTGACAGTTAGCTAGTTAGTCTGCAGTTAGTTAGTTAGTTTGTCAGTTAGTTAGTTAGATTGTCTGTTAGTTAGTTTGTTTCTCAGTTAGTTAGTTAGTTTGTCAGTTAGTTGGTTAGTTTGTCAGTTAGTTAGTTAGTCTGCTGAAAACTAGTTAGATTGTCTGTTAGTTAGTTTGCAGTTAGGTGGTTAATTTGCGGTTAGTTGATGTTGGTTTGACAGTTAGCTAGTTAGTCTGCAGCAAACCAGTTAGTTCACAGTTAGTTAGTTAGTTTGACAGATAGTTAGTCAGCTTGCAGCAAACTAGTTAGTTTGTCAGTTAGTTAGTTAGTTTGCAGTTAGTTAGTTAATTTGCAGTTATTTAGTTAATTTGTCAGTCAGTTAGTTAGTTTGACAGTTAGTTAGTTAGTATGCAGTTAATTAGTTAGTTTGTCAGTTAGTTAGTTAGATTGTCTGTTAGTTAGTTAGTTTCTCAGTTAGTTAGTTAGTCTGTCAGTTAGTTGGTTAGTTTGTCAGTTAGTTAGTTAGTCTGCAGCAGACTAGATAGTTTGTCAGTTAGTTAGTTAGTTTGACAGTTAGTTAGTTAGTATGCAGTTAATTAGTTAGTTTGTCAGTTAGTTAGTCAGATTGTCTGTCAGTTAGTTAGTCTGCTGCAAACTAGTTAGATTGTCAGTTAGTTAGTTAGTTTGCACTTAGTTTGTTAGTATGCAGTTAGTTAGTTAGTTTGTCAGTTAGTTAGTTTGATTTTCTGTTAGTTAGTTAGTTAGTTTGCAGTTAGTTAGTTAGTTTGTCAGTTAGTTAGTTAGTCTGCAGCAAACTAGTTAGTTTGTCAGTTAGTTAGTTAGTTTGACAGTTAGTTAGTTGGTCTGCAGCAAACTAGTTAGTTTGTCAGGTAGTTAGTTAGTTTGCAGTTAGTTAGTTGATTTGCAGTTATTTAGTTAATTTGTCAGTCAGTTAGATAGTCTGACAGTTAGTTAGTTAGTATGCAGTTAATTAGTTAGTTTGTCAGTTAGTTAGTTAGATTGTCTGTTGGTTAGTTAGTTTCTCAGTTAGTTAGTTAGTTTGTCAGTTAGTTGGTTAGTTTGTCAGTTAGTTAGTTAGTCTGCGGCAAACTAGTTAGTTTGTCAGTTAGTTAGTTAGTTTGACAGTTAGTTTGTTAGTTTCCCGTTAGTTTGTTAGTTTATCAGTCAGTTAGTTAGTTTGACAGTTAGATTGTTAGTATGCAGTTAATTAGTTAGTTTGTCAGTTAGTTAGTTAGATTGTCTGTTAGCTAGTTAGTTTGTCTGTTAGTTAGATTGTCTGTTAGCTAGTTAGTTTGTCAGTTAGTTAGATAGTTGTCAGTTAGTTAGTTAGTTAGTATGCAGCTAGTTAGTAAGTATGCAGTTAGCTAGTTAGTTTGTCAGTTAGATAGTTAGTCTGCAGCAAACTAGTTAGTTTGTCAGTTAGTTAGTTAGTTTGACAGTTAGTTAGTTAGTCTGCAGCAAACTAGTTAGTTTGTCAGTTAGTTAGCTAGTTTGCGGTTAGTTAGTTAATTTGCAGTAATTATTTAATTTGTCAGTTAGTTAGTTAGTTTGACAGTTAGTTAGTTAATTAGCAGTTATTTAGTTAAGTTGTCAGTTAGTTAGTTAGTTTGACAGTTAGTTAGTTAGTATGCAGTTAATTGGTTAGTTTGTCAGTTAGTTAGTTAGATTGTCTGTTAGTTTCTCAGTTAGTTAGTTAGTTTGTCAGTTAGTTAGTTAGTTTGTCGGTTAGTTAATTAATTTGCTGCAAACTAGTTAGATTGTCAGTTAGTTAGTTTGCAGTTAGTTGGTTAATTTGCAGTTATTTAGTTAGTTTGACAGTTAGTTAGTTAGTCTGCAGCAAACTAGTTAGTTTGTCATTTAGTTAGTTAGTTTGACAGTTAGTTAGTCAGCCTGCAGCAAACTAGTTAGTTTGTCAGTTAGTTAGTTAGTTTGCAGTTAGTTAGTTAATTTGCAGTTATTTAGTTAATTTGTCAGTCAGTTAGTTAGTTTGACAGTTAGTTAGTTAGTACGCTGTTAATTAGTTACTTTGTCAGTTAGTTAGTTAGATTGTCTGTTAGTTAGTTAGTTTCTCAGTTAGTTAGCTAGTTTGTCAGTTAGTTGGTTAGTTTGTCAGTTAGTTAGTTAGTCTGCTGCAAACTAGTTAGATTGTCGGTTAGTTAGTTATTTTGACAGTTAGTTAGTTAGTATGCAGTTAGTTAGTTAGTTTGTCAGATACTTAGTTAGTTTGCCAGTTAGTATGCAGTTAGTTAGTTAGTTTGTCAGTTACTTAGTTAGTTTGTCAGTTAGTTAGTTAGTCTGCAGCAAACTAGTTACTTTGTAAGTTAGTTAGTTAGTTTGACAGTTAGTTTGTTAGTTTGCCGTTAGTTAGTTAGTTTATCAGGTAGTTAGTTAGTTTGACAGTTAGATAGTTAGTATGCAGTTAGATAGTTAGTTCGTCAGTTAGTTAGTTAGATTGTCTTATTAGCTAGTTAGTTTGTCAGTTAGTTAGATAGTTGTCCGTTAGTTAGTTAGTATGCAGTTAGTTAGTTAGTATGCAGTTAGTTACTTAGTTTGCAGTTAGTTAGTTAATTTGCAGTTATTTAGTTAGTTTGTCAGTTAGTTAGTTAGTTTGACAGTTAGTTAGTTAGTATGCAGTTAATTAGTTAGTTTGTCAGTTAGTTAGTTTGATTTTCTGTTAGTTAGTTAGTTAGTTTATCAGTTTGTTAATTTGTTTGCAGATAGTTACTTAGTTTGACAGTCAGTTAGTTACATTGCATTAAATCAGTCAGTTTGTCAGTATGTTAGATAGTCTGCTGTTAATTAGTTAGTTTACAGTTAGTTTGTTAGTTTGTAAGTTAGTTAGTTAGTTTGCAGTTAGATAGTTAGTTTCCAGTTAGTTAGTTAGTATGTCAGTTAGTTAGTTAGTTTGGCAGTTAGTTAGTTAGTTTGACAGTCAGTTAGGTAGTATGCAGTTAGTTAGTTTGTTTGTCAGTTACATTGTTTGTTTGCAGTTAGTTAGTTAGATTGTCAGTTAGTTAGTTAGTCTGCAGCAAACAAGTTAGTTTGTCAGTTAGTTAGTCAGTTTGTCAGTTAGTTAGTTAGTTTGCAGTTAGTTAGTTAGATTGCCAGTTAGTTAGTTCGTTTGACAGTCAGTTAGTTAGTATGCAGCAAACTAGTTAGTTTGCCAGTAAGTTCGTTAGATTGCAGTTATTTAGTTAGTTTGTCAGTTAGTTAGTTAGTTTGCAGTTAGTTAGTAAGTTTGTCAGTTAGTTAGTGAGTTTGTCAGTTAGTTAATGAGTTTGCCTGAAATTAGGTAGTTTGTCAGTGAGTTAGTTAGGTTGCAGTTAGTTAGTTTCTTTGTCAGTTACTCAGTGAGTTTGACAGTTCGTTAGTAAGTAAGCACTTAGTTAGATAGTTTGTGAGGTAGTTAGTTAGTATGGCAGTTAGTTAGTTAGTTTGCAGTTAGTTAGTTACATTGTCAGTTAGTTAGTTAGTTTGTCAGTTAGTTAGTTCGTTTGTCAGTTAGTTAGTTAGTCTGCAGCAAACTAGTTAATTTGACAGTTTGTCAGTTTACAGTTAAGTAGTTAGTTTACAGGAAATTAATTAATTTGTCAGTTCGTTAGTTAGTTTGCAGCAAATTACTTAGTTTGACAGTTAGTTCGTTAGTTTGACAGTTAGTTAGTTAGTGTAGCGGTTAAGCATCGCGCCAATGGGCCGCGACCATCGCGCTACCTCGCGCCGATTTAGCCACCTCGAGACCGCTGACGAGGTGCGCACGCCAGTTTTAATCGATTACCGTGTAACAACCAAAGCGACAACACGTGCTTAACCAACCAAGTGATTCTCAACGCCTTTAAACCGAGTTTAATTAAAACCAGTGTATTGTGTTTTAAGTATCTGTTTATTACGCAGTAATTCCTTGTGACTATTGTATAGAAATACAAGATAATTGACGTGATGTGGTCTCTTTCGATTTCCGCCAATTTTCCGATTTCTCCTCGGAGCGTCAATTTCCTTTTTGTTGGAAAAAATCCCAGCCTGTCTCTTTAACCCTCTTTACCAAACCGAAACATTGGTCCTTCGAGCCGGATTGACGTCGAGGAAAAGGAATCGAACGACCGTTTTCATCTGAAAGAGAATCCAACCGTTAACGACCATGAGTTCGCTTGAAGAACTGTTTTATAAACAAACACAAGCAATGCGGTCAGTCAAACGAGCGCTTGCCAATTTCAAAAAACTGGGTCAATCAAAAATGACCGCTACCGTTATACAAAATCGAATCGGACTGCTGAAGGAAGCCTTTCATCAGTGTCAAGACTGTGATGCAAAACTCGCAGCCAGTGTCGATCCGAAGACGAAAGCCACAATTCCGTATTTCGCCGAAGACCATTTCTCCAGATGCGAGGACAACTTCCAGGAAGCCCTCGACTTCATGGCCGAAATGCTCTCAAGAGTCGCACCTCCACCCGAGACGCCAGCTGCAAACGGATATTCTTCAAATTCCGTGACGTCACGACCAACGGTTCACCTTCCCAGGATCAGTCTTCCAACGTTCGAAGGAGAGTTCGGGGAGTGGGAGAGCTTCCGGGACAGGTTCACCTCTATGGTCATAAACAACGAGGCGTTGTCGAACGTGGAGCGCCTACACTTCTTATGCTCGTCGCTCAAGGGCGAAGCCAACCGAACCGTGAGCCATTTACCTATAACCGATAATAATTTTACTGTCGCGTGGAAAACAATCACATCGCGTTACGAAAATAAGCGACGTCTTATAACCACGCATTTTGAACACGTTGTTTTCTCTACCGTCAATTTCGTCCGAAACGTCAACAGAACTTCGACCGTTGCGTGACCAAATCAATATCACCGTTCAAATGCTCCGTAACCTTGGTCGGCCAGTCGACTCGTGGAGTGATATAATAGTTTATCTCGGTGTACAGAAATTAGATCGCGCAACCCGTAAAGCGTGGGAGTTTAATTTAGGTGACACTTCCGAGTATCCGACTTATCACGAATTTGATGCGTTTCTGGAAAAAAGAATTCACGCGCTAGAAGCAATGCCGTCTATAAAACGCGAAAAACAACCCGAATATGACAGAACAAAATTTATTCGCTCCAAACCAGTTACAGCACTCGCTACAACAACAAATCAATTATCATGCGCGGTCTGTAAACAGCACCATCTCATTTACCAATGCCCTAGTTTTTTAGCAAAAACTCCACAGGAGCGATACACGATTATCCGAAAGCAAGAACGATGCATTAATTGTTTTTCATCGACACACTCGACTATACAATGCAAGAGCGCTCATTGTTGCAAGGAGTGCCAATCGAAACATCATACCCTGTTACATTTTCGCAATACCAATGACGCCTCCAATGTCGCACAAAGGACGAGTCCCGCCGCCTCCGATCACGAAGTAACGAACGTTTTAAATCTAGCCTCTAATAAACCGATCAAAACAAACATTCTCCTTTCTACAGCTAGAGTTCGAGTGCGCTCACGGAATGGCCGGTGCATTGTTGTAAGAGCGCTACTCGATCAAGGCTCAGCAGCGACACTCATTACCGAGTCCTTAGCTCAACTACTCCGTCTTGATAAATCGACACAATTTACCAAGATTAGTGGCATCGGAGAGACTCAGTCCTTTGCACGTTACGTCGCACCAATCGTTCTCACACCGCTAGAGAGATCCGAACCGGCATATACAGCGCACGCGATCATAATTGACAAACTCACGAGGTATGTACCACCGCGTTCGAACTTATCAACTAAATGGTCCCACCTTTCAGGGCTCAATCTAGCGGATAAGGATCCCATGAGCTCCGAACCAATCAGCTTAACAATTGGAGCCGATATTTACGGACAGCTTCTTCTGCAGGGGTGAGGAAAGGCCCAGCGTGCGCACCCACAGCCCAAAACACCACGCTCGGCTGGATTCTGTCCGGTCCTCTTTCTTCGTCAAGTGAGTCCTCAATCCATTTTCACCATCTTACTATCCTTGACCGCCTAGATCAGAACCTCAGAAAGTTCTGGGAGCTTGAGGATATTCCTGTCTCGACCCTGTTAACATCGGATGAGAAAATTTGTGAAACCCATTTTCGAAAAACACCTTCGCGAAACATCACGGGTCAGTACATAGTCCGTTTGCCATTCACTTGCGAGCCTCCAATTCCATTAGGCGAATCCCGGCCCGGAGCCTTAAGCAGCCTCCGCGTTTTAGAGAATCGTTTTCACCGAAACCATACTCTCCAAACCGAATATCGTGCGTTTCTCAAGGAATATCAATCTCTTGGGCATATGAGAAAAGTCGAATCTCCACAACAACCGAGTAACCAAATTTATTACATCCCCCATCACGCCGTATTCCGCCAAACCAGTAAAACAACACGTCTTCGTGTCGTGTTCAATGCCTCCAGAAGGACTTCCAATGGTCAATCACTCAATGACCACTTCTATAGTGGTCCTAAATTACAGCAAGACCTAGCATCAATTCTTTTGCGATGGCGCCAATTCCAATTCGTATATTCCGCCGACATAGCAAAAATGTACAGACAAATCCGCGTCGATGACCACGATGTAAACTTCCAAAGAATTCTCTGGCGTGAATCTCCATCAGATCCTGTCGAAGAATATCAACTCCTTACCGTAACCTATGGCACAACTCCAGCACCATATTTGGCCCTTTGTGTCCTCAAACAGCTGATCGAGGACGAGGGATCAAAGTACCCTCATGCAGTTCCAGTCCTAAACGATCAGGTGTACGTTGACGATTTTCTTTTCGGAAGTGACAGCATAGCTTCGCTCCTCCAAATTCGAAACCAAACGACGGCCCTGTTAGCTCAAGGTGGGTTTTCGTTGAGGAAATGGGCAAGTAACCACTCCGAACTCCTTTCTGACATCGATCCTTCGGAGCACGGCCTTGCGTTAGGCAAATCCCTGAACGACCACGAAAGCACGTCCGTCCTCGGTTTTGATTTGGAATCCCGGGCTTGATCAATTTCAATTCCAACTTCAAGTCGAACCTGTCGCAAACAGCCCTATGACCAAACGCATGATCCTTTCATCAGTAGCCAAAATTTTTGACCCCCTGGGATGGATCACCCCCTTCGTAATTTCCGGAAAGATTCTTATTCAAAGACTATGGTCGTTGAAGTCCGATTGGGATGATTATGTCCCACAAGAAATCCAAACCGAATGGCAATTTCTTTGTCGCCAGTTATCGGAGCTGAAACACTTGTCAATCCCACGAAAATTGTCGACGAGCATCCAAACCAATCAAAGCCTCCATGGGTTTGCCGACGCATCAACAGCAGCATATGCTGCCGTTGTTTATGTACGTAATGTTCTTCAAGATGGCTCCGTCTGTATCAGGCTCGCCATGGCCAAATCTCGTGTGGCCCCTGTGAAAACAGTTAGCGTTCCTCGATAAGAGTTATGCGCTGCACTTCTGCTCGCACGCCTGTTAAAGTTTGTCCAAACCGCATTGAAATGTCAGGTGGAATGCCACTGTTGGACAGATTCGAGCATAACGCTCACCTGGGTAAACCAACCACCATCACGTTGGAAAACGTTCATAGCGAACCGGGTCGCCAAGATCCAAACTCTGATTCCAACCGCACACTGGCATCACGTTCCAACAGAAGACAATCCCGCTGACTGCGCTTCCCGTGGAATACCGCTATCAAAATTAATTCCTCATCCATTATGGTGGTCAGGGCCTTGTTGGCTGCGTGAAACTTCCAACTCTTGGCCGAAATCAGAGCCAAGACCATTCCGAGAAGCCTCACTCGAGGAAACCACGCACGAAATTCCTAGCATGTCAACAACCCTAAATACATGGGAATTGGAGACTCGGTATTCGTCCTGGCCGAAATTGCTTCGGATAACCGCGTACTTGAAACGTTTCGTACAAAACCTCCGAAGAAAATCGGGAAAAGCGGAACTTACCAAATTGGAGTCTCCGAGTAATAACGCGATCCTAGTGCTGACCCCTGATGAGATTAGTCAATCAAAACTGTTCTGGTTGAAAAAGATCCAGAGCGATGTATTTCAACCCGAGCTAGAGCGGTTGAAGGCATCGAGACGGGTCTCAACATCAAGCTCTCTGATTTCTCTAAACCCGTACCTCGATGCAAACGGTCTAATACGCGCCAAAGGGCGACTGATGAACTCTGATCTTTCTGAAAGGCAAAAATCCAATCATCCTCAAAACACACCCACTCCTAACCCTTTTAATTAACCATACTCACCGAACCTTGTTGCATGCCGGTCCTCAACTCCTTCTCGCTCACCTCCGAAGTGAATACTGGATCCTTAGAGCAAGAACGACAATCCGGGCAGGCCTGTACCAGTGCGTGGAGTGCGCACGTGAAAGGGCTACCTCACCTCATGAGCTCATGGGAGATTTACCCGCGCCCCGCGTAACCAGAGTCGAGCGTCCGTTCGTACATACCGGCGTGGATTATGCGGGTCCGGTTCTCATCCGAACTGCTCCTGGGCGCGGACACAAATCCATGAAGGCATACATCGCAGTCTTCGTATGTCTGACATTAAAAGCAATCCACCTCGAGTTAGTAAGCAATTACAGTTCCGCAGCATTCATAGCAGCCTACCATAGATTTGTGTCCCGGCGTGGTCTTCCAACCAAACTTTATTCCGACAACGGCACAACATTCCAAGGCGCCAATCGCGAACTAGCCTCGGCTTTCCAGTCTGCACAAGAGGACTCCAACCTCAGAAACGCACTAGCCTCTTCCGGAGTCGCTTGGGTATTCTTGCCCCCAAATGCACCTCATTTCGGGGACCTATGGGAAGCAGCCGTGAAAAGTACCAAGCACCACCTTAAACGCGTAATAGGGTCCCATACACTTACCTTTGAACAAATGACAACGATGTTGTGTCGGGTTGAAGCATGTCTCAATTCAAGACCCCTCGGAGCAATGTCGGACTGCTTAGACGATTTTTCCGTACTAACCCCAGGCCACTTCTTAATTGGCACTCCTCTCGTATCAAACCCGGAACCGAGCGTACTAGAAATTAAAGAAAATCGCTTGTCGCGTTGGCAGCTCCTTTTCCATAAACTAACCGAAACCTTTTGGAAAGCCTGGCAAAATGATTACCTTCATACTCTCCATCAACGCCCAAAATGGCGAACCATCCAAAACCTGGTCAAGGACGGTCAACTCGTTCTAATTCGCAATCCGAATTTACCACCCTGCAGCTGGGAACGAGGACGAATAATCGAGTGCCACCCCGGCGAAGACGGATTAACTCGTGTAGTAACGGTCAAAACCGCACAATCAAAATTTAAGCGACCCCTCTCCAAAATTTCCCTTCTTCCCATCACAATACATGCCAACGACGAAGCGCGTAATTAACTTGTACCTCGCGTAGGTTATGTTCGACCGCGTGGTCACGATCGTAATTAAATTAAGTTAATTTTAAATAGCATGTAAGTAGAATAAGGTCAATCATTGTACTTACGTATTTGCGTCCTTTTGTCCCAATGTAATTGCCATCTTTTACCTAGCACCTAAGTAATCACATCACTATACCACAACTACGCATTAATGAATGAATCCGGTCATTCATGGCTGCGGTTAACTTTCCGGGGGGGGGGGGGAGTGTGTAGCGGTTAAGCATCGCGCCAATGGGCCGCGACCATCTCGCTACCTCGCGCCGATTTAGCCACCTCGAGACCGCTAACGAGGTGCGCACGCCTTTTTGAATCTATTACCGTGTAACAACCAAAGCGACAACACGTGCTTAACCAACCAAGTGATTCTCAACGCCTTTAAACCGAGTTTAATTAAAACCAGTGTATTGTGTTTTAAGTATCTGTTTATTACGCAGTAATTCCTTGTGACTATTGTATAGAAATACAAGATAATTGACGTGATTTGGTCTCTTTCGATTTCCGCCAATTTTCCGATTTCTCCTCGGAGCGTCAATTTCCTTTTTGTTGGAAAAAATCCCAGCCTCTCTCTTTAACCCTCTTTACCATGTGACCGTTCCCCCGTGTGACGGTCCGTTTCGGATCGGGGGACGCGGAGGAAGGTGGTGGCCGACTCAGTCGGCTGCCCAAGGTTCGGTGCGTTGAGTGACGGAGGCGGTTTCGGTTTTGTAGACGTTTATTCGTTATTGCTGTACAAGGCGGGCGGTGTTTGCCAAAAACGGTGGACGCGGACACAGCTTATGACTACCGGTGGACGCGGACAATGTTTAGCGGCGGACGCAGACAGTGTTCGGACGCGGACAATGTTTAACGGCGGACGCGGACAATCTTTAACGGCGGACGCAGACAGTGTTCGGACGCGGACAATGTTTAACGGCGGACGCAGACAGTGTTCGGACGCGGACAATGTTTAACGGCGGACGCGGACAATCTTAAAAACTAACGGGTCCTTAGCATCTACGGTTTAGCGTTCGGTCGCTCGGTAGAGGGGGGAGGGAGAGACAATGCCCTACTGCCGCTTACCACAAGGCGGGCGACGAGGTAGGGCCCCGGTAGGAAGGTAGGAGCGGACTGTCAGTTACTAGGGTAACCATTGACGGACGGGTGGGTCGTCGGAAACGGCTGAGGGGGTGAATCGGGTAGGAGTACAATACCCTATTGCCGCTTACCACAAGGCGGGCGACGATGTAGGGCCCCGGTAGGAAGGTAGGAGCGGACTGTCAGTTACTAGGGTAACCATTGACGGACGGGTGGGTCGTCGGACACTGCTGAGGGGGTGTCTGGGGTAGGAGTACAATACCCTATTGCCGCTTACCACAAGGCGGGCGACGATGTAGGGCCCCGGTAGGAAGGTAGGAGCGGACTGTCAGTTACTAGGGTAACCATTGACGGATGGGTTAGGGCAGAGCAAAAGCCGTGGCGGGAGCGGGCTGAAGCAATACCCTGCCGACGCTTACCACAAGGCGGGCGTCTTGGCAGGGCCCGGGTAGGAATATTAGGAGCGGACTGTCGGTTACTAGGGTAACCATTGACGGAGGTATGGCGGTTCGGTCACGAGGGTGCCCCTCGCACTCTCGTGTTTCCAAAAATTCGGACTCGTACAGATTGTAGCGCAACTACGGCAATCAATCTCTTCACCACTTAATTAGGCTTCGGCGAGCTAGGCACGAGTCCGACGTCTCCGGCCGATAGCCCGGTTCTTATAATCCGCGGATGCGGTATTCGGTTGCGCGAATTCGCGGCCGCCTAGCGGTCGCGTGATTAATTAGCGCCTCGCGAGATCGGTTGCGCGAAGGCGCGGACGCCTGGCGGCCGGGCGCGGTACTATCGGTCGCGGAGACATAGCGCGACGACGCTCGGTCAGCGCCTTGGAGGGGATATCGGCGTTACAACCAAACCGAAACAGTTAGTATGCAGTTAATTAGTTAGTTTGTCAGTTAGTTAGTTAGTTTGCAGTTAGTTAGTTAATTAGCAGTTATTTAGTTAAGTTGTCAGTTAGTTAGTTAGTTTGACAGTTAGTTAGTTAGTATGCAGTTAATTAGTTAGTTTGTCAGTTAGTTAGTTAGATTGTCTGTTAGTTAGTTAGTTTCTCAGTTAGTTAGTTAGTTTGTCAGTTAGTTAGTTAGTTTGTCGGTTAGTTAGTTAATTTGCTGCAAACTAGTTAGATTGTAAGTTAGTTAGTTTGCAGTTAGTTGGTTAATTTGTAGTTATTTAGTTAGTTTGACAGTTAGTTAGTTAGTCTGCAGCAAACTAGTTAGTTTGTCATTTCGTTAGTTAGTTTGACAGTTAGTTAGTCAGCCTGCAGCAAACTAGTTAGTTTGTCAGTTAGTTAGTTAGTTTGCAGTTAGTTAGTTAATTTGCAGTTATTTAGTTAATTTATCAGTTAGTTAGTTAGTTTGACAGTTAGTTAGTTAGTATGCAGTTAATTAGTTAGTATGTCAGTTAGTTAGTCAGATTGTCTGTTAGTTAGTTAGTCTGCTGCAAACTAGTTAGAGTGTCAGTTAGTTAGTTAGTTTGCAGTTAGTTAGTTAGTATGCAGTTAGTTAGTTAGTTAGTAAGTTAGTTAGTTAGTTTGTCTACTGGTTAGTTAGTTTGTCAGTTAGTTGGTTAGTCTGCAGCAAACTAGTTAGTTGGTCAGTCAGTTAGTTAGACTACAGCAAACTAGTTAGTTTGTCAGTTAGTTAGTTAGTTTGCAGTTAGTTAGTTAATTTGAAGTTATTTAGTTAATTTGTCAGTTTGTTAGTTAGTTTGACAGTTAGTTAGTTAGTACGCAGTTAATTAGTTACTTTGTCAGTTACTTAGTTAGATTGTCTGTTAGTTAGTTAGTTTCTCAGTTAGTTAGCTAGTTTGTCAGTTAGTTGGTTAGTTTGTCAGTTAGTTAGTTAGTCTGCTGCAAACTAGTTAGATTGTCGGTTAGTTAGTTAGTTTGACAGTTAGTTAGTTAGTATGCAGTTAGTTAGTTAGTTTGTCAGTTACTTAGTTAGTTTGTCAGTTAGTATGCAGTTAGTTAGTTAGTTTGTCAGTTAGTTAGTTAGTCTGCAGCAAACTAATTAGTTTGTAAGTTAGTTAGTTAGTTTGTTTAAATATCGCGTTAATTCGACGTGCAAGAATAGTAGAATATTATTCGTCACCCGGTATTGTTTTTCTGCTTATGTAACATACTCGAGAATGTTCGGCGCTCATGTCCGCTACGCGTAAACAAGACCGGATACAAAAACGGTCACATACGGATTTCTTCGAAACATCACGCGATCGACCAAACTACGCAGAATTTCAAGCTAACGTTTCGAAACGCGTAATATAGACAAGGAAAGGCAATCGAAAGATAGACAAGGATAAACTCAAATTCGGCTACAGCGCCGCCAGTCGGAAATCGCTCTCCGAATTTGACTCTCCTTGTTAAACGAATCACTCTTGATTTGGAAACGGCAGAGAGCAGATGGGCATACGATCCCGCTCCTCCGTACATCTCATATAGAACGAATTGTATAAAGCTTGTCGTTCTTTCGAGCCAGTTAAGAACGTGGTGAAGAAGGTGCAGTGCGAGAACGGATTGGGGTCCGATCCGGTAACGCAAATACTTCCGCTACACGTTTTAACTGGAGTGAAAAAGAGTCGGAAACGCAAAGAAGTGCAGTACCTAAACGGATTGGGATACCATCCGGTACCAACGACACTTCCGTTTCTAACGAGGAATCTCGTGGGTTATTTCCGAACGTTTCTAGAGCAGCAGTGGTAAAAACCACCTAAGACTGAGGAAACAGGATACGTATCGTTGGACCGATCGGTCGTATCCGAAGGTTCGAGTTTGACCTACGAACCTCCCTTGACTGTCGAACGGTTAAAACCCCACCTAGACGGACCACGTGGTATTCCGTGGGTGGACTTGCCGCCCTCCAATCGGTGCTAGGAATTTAAATCACGTGTCCAGCATCAGGCGACCTGCTGAAGCGGTATTTCGAAAATACGCCAACGTGTGCGTGGAATACCGCTCAAGAGCAACAGTGGGAAACGTACGCTAACCGTAAGTCGTTGCGAACGCAGACAAGGTACAGTCCCACACCGTACAAGGACGGATTACGAGGACGGTAAGAAACCGAGGATTCGACAACATTTGGAGCCTTACAACCTCCATCTGTTGCCCTTTCCTACGACGGTCGAGATAACGCAGTATAGGAAGAATCGAGGTATAATCTCGTCTTCCTTAGAAATGCAATCAGCTGTTCCCCGGTTTAAAGGGAACGCACACATAAATAAATACAGTCCACCAAAACGTGACTAACGTTACCGTGTATTTACACCGAGTTCCGTCCTTTTTGTTACAGATAAGAGTGACGCCAGCCGAAGACTCGTCGAGCGAGAGGCGGATTACCTCGTCAGGCGACGAGGCAATTGATTGTAATTTACGTTTTTTTTTCAATTATTAATATCGGCAAACGGCCAAAAATTTCTGTTAATTTCTCCTTTTGTTCTGAATTATTTTATTTTAAGTTTCGTTTTGTTTTATTCTTTGTTCTTCAAATAAACGGCGTCGTCGACGATCGACGACGCGAAAATACAATTAAAAGAAACGATTTACTTTTCCTTCGTCCTACTCCTTCGTAATCCGGACACCCGTTAGACGAGGTTCTCAAATTAATATTTGAGCCCTCCATATTCTAACATAGTTTGACAGTTAGTTTGTTAGTTTGCCGTTAGTTAGTTAGTTTATCAGGTAGTTAGTTAGTTTGACAGTTAGGTAGTTAGTATGCAGTTAGATAGTTAGTTTGTCAGTTAGTTAGTTAGATTGTCTTATTAGCTAGTTAGTTTGTCAGTTAGTTAGATAGTTGTCCGTTAGTTAGTTAGTATGCAGTTAGTTAGTTAGTATGCAGTTAGTTACTTAGTTTGCAGTTAGTTATTTAATTTGCAGTTATTTAGTTAGTTTGTCAGTTAGTTAGTTAGTTTGACAGTTAGTTAGTTAGTATGCAGTTAATTAGTTAGTTTGTCAGTTAGTTAGTTTGATTTTCTGTAAGTTAGTTAGTTAGTTTGTCAGTTTGTTAATTTGTTTGCAGATAGTTATTTAGTTTGACAGTCAGTTAGTTACATTGCATTAAATCAGTCAGGTTGTCAGTAAGTTAGATAGTCTGCTGTTAATTAGTTAGTTTACAGTTAGTTTGTTAGTTTGTAAGTTAGTTAGTTAGTTTGCAGTTAGTTAGTTACATTGTCAGTTAGTTAGTTAGTTTGTCAGTTAGTTAGTTCGTTTGTCAATTAGTTAGTTAGTCTTCAGCATACTAGTTAATTTGACAGTTTGTTAGTTAGTTTACAGTTAAGTAGTTAGTTTACAGGAAATTAATTAATTTGTCAGTTCGTTAGTTAGTTTGCAGCAAATTACTTAGTTTGACAGTTAGTTCGTTAGTTTGCAGTTAGTTAGTTAGTTTGACAGTTAGTTAGTCAGTTTGCAGTTGGTTAGTTAGTTTCTCAATTAGTTAGTTAGTCTGCAGCAAATTAATTAGTTTGTCAGTTAGTTAGTTAGTTTACAGTTAAGTAGTTAGTTTACAGCAAATTAATTAGTTTGCCAGTTCGTTAGTTAGTTTGCAGCAAATTAGTTAGTTTGTAGCAAACTATTTAGTTTGCCAGTTTGTTCGTTTGTCTGGAGTTTGTTGGTTTGTTTGTCAGCTAGTTAGTTATATTGTCAGTTAGTTAGTTTGTTTGTCTATTAGTTAGTTTGTTTGCAGATAGTTAGTTAGATTGTCGGTCCGTTAGTTAGATTGCAGCAAATTAGTTAGTTTGTCAGTTAGTTAGTTAGTTTGCAGTTAGTTAGTTAGTTTGTAGTTAGTTAGTTAGTTTGCAGTTAGTTAGTTAGTTTCCAGTTAGTTAGTTAGTATGTCAGTTAGTTAGTTAGTTTGGCAGATAGTTAGTTAGTTTGACAGTCAGTTAGTTAGCTTGTCAGTTAGATAGTTAGTATGCTGTTAGATAGTTAGTATGCAGTTAGTTAGTGTGTCAGTTAGTTAGTTAGATTTTCTGTTAGTTAGTTAGTTTGTCAGTTAGTTAGTCAGTCTGCAGCAATCCAATTACTTTGTCAGTTAGTTAGTTAGTTTGAAAGTTAGTTAGTCAGTTTGACAGTTAGTTAGTTAGTCTGCATCAAACTAGGTAGTTTGTCAGTTAGTTCGTTAGTTTGCAGTTAGTTAGTTAATTTGCAGTTATTTGGATAGTTTGTCGGTTAGTTAGTTAGTTTGACAGTTAGTTAGTTAGTATGCAGTTAATTAGTTAGTTTGTCAGTTAGTTAGTCAGATTGTCTGTTAGTTAGTTAGTTTCTCAATTAGTTAGTTAGTTTGTCAGTTAGTTAGTTAGTTTGTCGGTTAGTGAGTTAGTCTTTTTTTGTTTTTTTTTTTTTTTTGTCGTGGGGAAAATCTCGCACCCACCTCTTTGGGGAGAGGCGGGAGGGGTGTGTGGGATTCCCCGCGCCCATTACTTTCATAACGGGCGCGGTACCTACCCACTAAAAACCCCACGGTGACCCTACCGCACGATTTGGGAGGATACCGGGAATCGCTCGAAGTATACTTCCGGTATCCTCCCCGTGCCCGCGCTTTGCGCCCACCCGCAATCGCCCACTCTCATAGCGGCAGGACGATACCACTTCGTCCTGCCGCCATCCGTCCCGGGGCCGCGTCTAGTGGCGGCTGCGAGCCCCAACTCGCAACCGCCGCGACCCCGTTTCTACCCCTCGGAGGCCGGCAGCTCATGGCCGCACCGGGCTACCGAGGGTGCCGCTCCGTGTGCCTGACCCGGACAGGAGGAAATGCTCCTCGAAGCGCCAGTGGCTATCGAGGATCAGCCCCAGATACCTCATCTGGGGCTTCACCGCGATATTAGCCTCACCCACGCGGATCAGAGGGGGTGGCGGATCCTGCCGAGGTGAATGGAACGCTATCACCTCGGTCTTATGGACCGCCACCGTCATCCCCATCCCTCTGATCCGGTCGACGACGCGTTGCGCCCCCTCCTACGCGAGACGCTTGGCCCTCCCCCAGTGCGCCCGACGGCCAGCACCAGTGTGTCATCACCATAACACACGGCGCTGACGCCGTCGGGGAGGTCGGCCCGCAACACCGCGTCGTACGCGATGTTCCACAGGAGTGGCCCGAGGACCGACCCCTGCGGAACCCCGCAGTTCACCTCCCTCCGCATATGCCCATCCCGGCACGGATACTCGATCCACCTGCCGCGGAGATAATCCCCGATGACCGCCCCGAGACAAGGGGGGAACCGATGATATTCGAGCCCCCTCCTTATCTCCTCCCATGGCAGGGTGTTAAAGGCGTTGGCAATATCCAAGGATATTGCCAAAGCCACCCCTCCCCGGGAGACGGCCGACTCCGAGAGGGCCCTGACACTACCTATCGCGTCGATGGTCGATCGACCCTCCCGGAAACCGTACTGGTAGTCGACCAGGCCGGGGGCACCCCGCGACAGGTGCTCGACGAGGCGGGCAGCAATCACCCGCTCGAAGAGCTTGCCCACCTCGTCGAGGAGACAGATGGGCCGGTATGCGGAGGGAGACTCCGCGGGCCGACCCTCCTTCCGGAGGAGGACCATCCTCGCCACCTTCCAACTGGGGGGGAATCGCCCGTCCCTCAGGCATCGGTCGAACAACCGTCTGAGGTCGGCCCCAAGGACGCCCTGTGTCAAGACCCAAACCCGGCCGGGCACACCATCCGTACCCGGGGCCGTGTTACGCGCCCCGAGCCGTCTGAAGGCCGCGGCCAGCTCCCCCTGAGTGACCCCCAGTCCGGCCGCCCACTCCCTTGGGACTGCCGCATCCGCCGGAGGACGTGGTCCCCTCACCCGAATTGGGGAAAGAGTATTGACCACGTCTTCCAGCAGCCGGGGGTCAAGACCCTCGGTGACGGGGGGCGCCCACGGGCGGAGCTTCTTCAGCACCACCCTGTACGGGCGCCCCCAAGGATCGTCATCGAGGGTCTGGAGGAGATCCTTCCATGCCCGGGTCTTGACCCGTTTGATGGCGACCTGCAGAGCAACCCGCGCCATCCGGTATGACTCATACAGGTCATCTGCCCTCGCTCGCGCCACGCCATCGTCCGGTCGTAGACGACGGCGCGCGCGGGCGCACTGGCGTCGGGCGCGGACACTCGCGACACGCAATTCCGCGATCGCGGCCGACCACCAGTACACCGCCCGGCGAGGAGAAGCTCGCCCGACCCGGGGCATCGACGCGTCGCAAATGTGACTAGTACCTCGAGCCGGGCAGCCTCCTCCTCCATGCTCGGCAACTCGGCCGCCACCTGCGGCCAAGTTGCAGCGAGGGCAGCTGCCATCAGGGCGTCCTTGACCAGGTGCCGAAGCGCCCAGCGGCGCGGTGGGGTGCCATCCGGGCGGCGGTGCCGGGACGCAGCCCCGGCGGCAGAGACCTCCATCCGGATATACCGGTGATCGGAGAGTGTCTCTGCCTCCGGGGCCACCTGCCAACCCGACACCATGCGCACAGCTTTGGGGGTCGCGAATCCAATATCCACGATAGACCCCCCATATCGCCGCACGCACGTGTGCTCCGACCCCCGGTTCAGTAACCGAAGGTCGAGCCCCGCCGCCCAGTCGCCCAGGATCCCGCCGCGAACGGTGGTCCTAGGGGATCTCCAAGCCACCGACTTGGCGTTAAAGTCCCCCAGGACCAGCACCGGCCGGGCCGCGCAGCGCTGCACGCATGCCGCGACCTCGGCCAAGTACAGCTCGAACGCGGCGTGACCGCTGCGGGGCGAGATGTAGCACCCCACTACGGCGACTCCCCAGTCCACGGCGACGAAACCCCGACCGCGCTCCAGAATGGAGAACGGCGGGGACCCGTCGCCACCTCCCATACCGTCGCCACCAAACCGTCCGCGTCGCCCAAACAATGTGGGTGATCAGGCACGCGGTACGGCTCGGCGGCGACCGCCAGGCCAACCCCCCACTCCGTGAGGACTTGGGACATCATGTCCTGTGCCGCGCGGCAGTGGTTGAGATTGGCCTGGAGGAGGAGGCGGGGCGCCGTTATTTAACGGCCGTCCCAGCCTCCTCCCGGCTGTCCGTCCCAGTGGCACCGTCCACCTCCATTGTGGACGCTGCCAGCAACCGCGGTGCTTGAAACGGGGTGGGCCCCTTCTTCTTCCCCTTCCGGGAGGGGGGAGAGTACTTTTTGCTCCCCATCCTGTGATCGGCTGGCCTCCCCATGTCCGCACATAGCGGGCAGTGGGAGGCCGCCGAGCACTGGCTCGCGCGGTGGTCGTTCGCCTCGCAGCGGTAACACTGACTTCTGCGGTCCACCGGCGAGGTGCACCACTGCCTCACGTGCCCCAGCTCGAGGCAGCGGTGACACTGGAGTGGGCGCGGCGCGAATATCTCCACTCGTGCCGAAACCCACCCCACCAATACCCTCCCGGATTCCGCCACCTTTCGGGCGGCGGAGAGGGGACACCGGGCCCACACCGACCCCAGGCCGGAAGGAGACCTGCGGATATCTCCGACCCGCACGTCTCCCTCGGGGCAATCACCCGCCCTCGCTAGGGCACAGGATACCTCCTGCGCGGGGACCGAGTCGTCCAACCCACATATGCGCATCTCTGTGCGCTTCGTGGGCCGGGCGACTCGGACACTCCGCTCGCCAAGCTGCTCCTGGTGCCTCTGGGCGAGTCGTTCCGCCTTCTCGCCGCCCTCTGGACCAGGGATCTCCAGCAGGAGACCCCCGGTCACGGCCCTCTTCGCCCTCACGGAAGCGATGCCGAGCTCCTCCAGGGATATATTATCCCTGGCGAGTTGCATCGCCCCCGCGAGTGTCAGGTCGCCACCCTGAGGAACGGTCACCGTCACTGCTGCCGTTTTAGGGGGGCGCCCTGGTCGCACCTTCGCGGCCTTTCCCTTTGCCGCGGGCGGCGAGGTAGCATGTCGCGTCTACGAGGCCTTCCTCGCCGCCCTCTTCGCCTTCCGCCCTACCACCTCGCTCCGCAACACCGCCGCCGCCCTCCGCTTGATTTCCAAGACCGTGGGTCGTGGCGGTGGAGGTGGAGGAGGAGGAAGGATAGGAGGGAGGGCTGCGCTGTTCCAGCGCGCCTCTGCCCTCATCCTCCCCCGTCGCTCCTCCTCCACCAGGAGCTGCAGCCGGGCATTTCGCCCGCGCATCTCCTGCGCCGCCTCCCCCATCGTTTGCGCAGCCTCTCGCAGAGCCTCAGCCATGCTGCTTTGCCTCTCGGATATCTCCTCGGTTACCTCGTCCCTGAGGCAACTCACCATCACGACCGGGTTCATAGCCCGGTTCACTACTCCGTCGACAGCCTGCCCCGTCCGCTTCCTCTTGGAGAGTATGTGGCTCCTCGTGGAGGAGAAGGACGAGACTGACGCAGTCTCGTCGTCCTCCTCCACCTTCCATGAAGCCGGGCCAGGCACTAAGTGAGGAGCGAGCGCCGTCACCCTAGCTCCAACATCGTCTTCGTCCTCCGCCTCCAATATAACCCGTCCCGTCCCCGTTTTAATTATTGAGTCCATATGGTTCCCACGCGTAGGTCGGAAATAAAGGTCCACCGGGTCGAGCCGCCTTACACGGGTAAGCCCTAATACTCCGGGGTTTCGGCATGTGCCCCGGAGGTGGTCGCTTGGGATTGGGCCTTCTTCCCCAACCATGCATCCCATCGCCGCGCACCATAGCTTAGGATTGGAGGGCGATTTTATAGAGTCGCCATACTCTTGGCCCAGGCGGTTAAGCCAAGGCCCCCGCTTCTCCTGCCGTCACGTACCATTCACAAGACCAAAAAAAAAGGAATTGTGAGTGGGTCGTTGTGACGATCAACAGGTGGCTTACGGTGTGATTAGCTTCAGGTACCTCGGGGTCGCTACGCCCCGTACTGCGGCCGACGATTGCCGGACACAGCCCCTGTGGGGAATAGTTAGTTAGTCTGCTGCAAACAAGTTAGATTGTCAGTTAGTTAGTTAGTTTGCAGTTAGTTAGTTAGTTTGCAGTTAGTTAGTTAATTTGCAGTTATTTAGTTAGTTTGTCTGTTAGTTAGTTAGTTTGACAGTTAGTTAGTTAGTATGCAGTTAATTTCTTAGTTTGTCAGTTAGTTAGTTAGATTGCCCTTTAGTTATCTAGTTTGTCAGTTAGTTAGTTAGTTTGACAGTTAGTTAGTTAGTCTGCAGCAAACTAGTTAGTTTGTCAGTTAGTTAGTTAGTCTGCTGCAAACTAGTTAGATTGTCAGTTAGTTAGTTAGTTTGCAGTTAGTTAGTTAGATTGTCTGTCAGTTAGTTAGATTGTCAGTTAGTTAGTTTGCAGTTAGTTAGTTAATTTGCAGTTATTTAGTTAAGTTGTCAGTTAGTTAGTTAGTTTGACAGTTAGTTAGTTAGTATGCAGTTAATTAGTTAGTTTGTCAGTTAGTTAGTTAGATTGTCTGTTAGTTAGTTAGTTTGTCTGGTAGTTTGTTAGTGGGCCGTTAGTTAGTTAGTCTGCAGCAAACTAGTTAGTTTGTCAGTTAGTTAGTTAGTTTGCAGTTAGTTAGTTAATTTGCAGTTATTTAGTTAATTTGTCAGTTAGTTAGTTAGTTTGACAGTTCGTTAGTTAGTTTGCAGTTAGTTAGTTAATTTGCAGTTATTTAGTTAATTTGTCAGTTAGTTAGTTAGTTTCTCAATTAGTTAGTTAGTTTGTCAGTTTGTTCAAATCACATATTCAAAGCCTTGGTGTAACCGCTGGCAGTTTGTCAACACGGTTTGACTTTAGTGTCGTTCCGCGACCACGCCTGAGTCTCGCCGTATTGTTTTTCTTACCCGGCCGGCGAATACGAAAATTTAACCGAACGCCTCGCTCACAGTCTGTCTGGAAGTGCGAGTCGATTCACACCAAACAATTTTATAAACCTGCAGCTCGTCAGGCTCCTCCCGAAGAGGAAGCGAAGGGAGAAAAATAAAGTACGTTACACAAAATTGATATCCGAACTATCCTCAGTTCAGTGGGCCAGTTTTTTATCCTTCCATCGAATCGGTGTGCTAAACATAGGCCGAGACGATACACTAACTAACTAACTGACAATCTAACTAGTTTGCAGCAGACTAACTAACTAACCGACAAACTAACTAACTAACTGACAAACTAACTAGTTTGCTGCAGACTAACTAACTAACTGTCAAACTAACTAACTAACTGACAAACTAACTAACTAACTGACAAACTAACTAATTAACTGCATACTAACTAACTAACTGTCAAACTAACTAACTAACTGACAAATTAACTAAATAACTGACAAACTAACTAGCTAACAGACAATCTAACTAACTAACTGACAAACTAACTATCTAACTGCATACTAACTATCTTACTGTCAAACTAACTAACTAACTGATAAACTAACTAACTAACTTCAAACTAACAAACTAACTGTCAAACTAACTAACTAACTTACAAACTAACTAGTTTCATGCAGACTAACTAAGTAACTGACAAACTAAGTAACTAACAGACAATCTAACTAACTAACTGACAAACTAACTAATTAACTGCATACTAACTAACTAACTGTCAAACTAACTAACTAACTGACAAACTAACTAAATAACTGCAAATTAACTAACTAACTCCAAACTAACTAACAAACTGACAATCTAACTAGTTTGCAGCAGACTAACTACCTAACTGACAAACTAACCAACTAACTGACAAACTAACTAACTAACTGAGAAACTAACTAACAAACAGACAATCTAACTAACTAACTGACAAACTAACTAATTAACTGCGTACTAACTAACTAACTGACAAACTAACTAAATAACTGCAAATTAACTAACTAACTGCAAACTAACTAACTAACTGACAATCTAACTAGTTTGCAGCAGACTAACTAACTAACTGACAAACTACCCAACTAACTGACAAACTAACTAACTATCCAAGAAACTATCTAACTAACGGACAATCTAACTAACTAACTGACAAACTAACTAATTAACTGCATACTAACTAACTAGCTGTCGAACTAACTAACTAACTGACAAACTAACTAACTAACGGCAAACTAACAAACTAACTGTCAAACTAACTAACTAACTGACAAACTAACTAAATAACTGCAAATTAACTAACTAACTGCAAATTAACTAAATAACTGCAAACTAACTAACTAACTCACAATCTAACTAGTTTGCAGCAGACTAACTAACTAACTGACAAACTAACTAACTAACTTACAAACTAACTAACTATCTAACAGAAAATCAAACTAACTAACTGACAAACTAACTAACTAACTGCATACTAACTAACTAACTGTCAAACTAACTAACTAACTACCTTACAAACTAACTAACTAACCGCATACTAACTAACTAACTGTCAAACTAACTAACTAACTGACAAACTAACTAAATAACTGCAAATTAACTAACTAACTGCAAACTAACTAACTAACTGACAATCTAACTAGTTTGCAGCAGACTAACTAACTAACTGACAAACTGACCAACTAACTGACAAACTAGCTAACTAACTGAGAAACTAACTAACTAACAGACAATCTAACTAACTAACTGACAAACTAACAAATTAACTGCGTACTAACTAACTAACTGTCAAACTAACTAACTAACTGACAAATTAACTAAACATCTGCAAATTAACTAACTAACTGACAAACTAACTAACTAACTGACAAACTAACTAAATAACTGCAAATTAACCAACTAACTGCAAACTTACTAACTAACTGACAATCTAACTAGTTTGCTGCAGACTAACTAACTAACTGACAATCGAACTAACAATCTGGCAAACTAACTAACTAACTAACAGAGAATCAAACTAACTAACTAACTGCATACAAACTAACTACCTGACAACTAACTAACTAACTGACAAACTAACTAGCTAACAGACAATCTAACTAACTAACTGACAAACTAACTAGCTAACAGACAATCTAACTAACTAACTGACAAACTAACTATCAAACTGCATACTAACTATCTAACTGTCAAACTAACTAACTAACTGATAAACTAACTAACTAACGGCAAACTAACAAACTAACTTACAAACTAATTAGTTTGCTGTAGAATAACTAACTAATTGACAAACTAACTAAGTAACTGACAAACTAACTAACTAACAGACAATCTATCTAACTAACTGACAAACTAACTAATTAACTGCATACTAACTAACTAACTGTCAACCTAACTAACTAACTTACAAACTAACTAACTAACTTACAAACTAACTAACTAACTGCATACTAACTAACTAACTGTCGAACGAACTAACTAACTGACAAACTAACTAAATAACTGCAAATTAACTAACTAACTGCAAACTAACTAACTAACTGACAATCTAACTAGTTTGCAGCAGACTAACTAACTAACTGACAAACTAACCAACTAACTGACAAACTAACTAACTAACTGAGAAACTAACTAACTAACAGGCAATCTAACTAACTAATTGACAAACTAACTAATTAACTGCGTACTAACTAACTAACTGTCAAACTAACTAACTAACTGACAAATTAACTAAATAACTGCAAATTAACTAACTAACTGACAAACTAACAAGTTTGATGTAGACTAACTAACTAACTGTCAAACTAACTAACTAACTGACAAACTAACTAGTTTGCTGCAGACTAACCAACTAACTGACAAACTAACTAACTAACTGACAAACTAACTAAATAACTGGAAATTAACTAACTAACTGCAAATTAACTAAATAACTGCAGACTAACTAACTAACTGACAAACTAACTACTTTGCTGAAGACTAACTAACTAACAGTCAAACTAACTAACTAACTGACACTCTAACTAACTAACTGAGAAACTAACTAACTAACAGACAATCTAACTAACTAACTGACAAAGTAACTAATTAACTGCGTACTAACTAACGAACTGTCAAACTAACTAACTAACTGACAAATAACCTAAATAACGGCAAATTAACTAAGTAACTGCAAACTAACTAACTAACTGACAAACTAACTAGTTTGCTGCAGACTAACTAACTAACTGACAAACTAACTAACTAACGGCAAACTAACAAACTAACTGTCAAACTAACTAACTAACTGACAAACTAACTACATATCTGCAAATTAACTAACTAACTGCAAATTAACTAAATAACTGCAGACTAACTAACTATCTGACAATATAACTAGTTTGCAGCAGACTAACTAACTAACCGACAAACTAACTAACTAACTGACAAACTAACTATTTTGCTGCAGACTAACTAACTAACACTCAAACTAACTAACTAACTGACAAACTAACTAACTAACAGACAATCTAACTAACTAACTGACAAAATAACTAATTAACTGCATACTAACTAACTAACTATCAACCTAACTAACTAAGTTACAAACTAACTAACTAACTGCATACTAACTAACTAACTGTCAAACTAAATAACTAACTGACAAACTAACAACATAACTGCAAATTAACCAACTAACTGCAAACTAACTAACTAACTGACAATCTAACTAGTTTGCAGCAGACTAACTAACTAACTGACAAACTAACTAACTAACTGAGAAACTAACTAACAGACAATCTAACTAACTAATTGACAAACTAACTAATTAACTGCGTACTAACTAGCTAACTGTCAAACTAACTAACTAGCTGTCAAACTAACTAAATAACTGCAAATTAACCAACTAACTGCAAACTAACTAACTAAGGGGACAAACTAACTAGTTTGCTGTAGACAAACTAACTGTTATACTAACTAACTAACTGACAAACTAACTAGTTTGCTGCAGACTAACCAACTAACTGACAAACTAACTAACTAACTGACAAACTAACTAACTAACTTACAAACTAACTAACTAACTGCATACTAACTAACAAACTGCAAACTAACTAACTAACTGACAATCTAACTGGTTTGCAGCAGACTAACTAACTAACCGACAAACTAACTAACTAACTGACAAACTAACTAACTAACTTACAAACTAACTAACTAACTTCATACTAACTAACTAACTGCAAACTAACTAACTAACTGACAAACCAACTAACTATCTAACTGTCAAACTAACTAACTAACTGACAAATTAACTAAATAACTGCAAATTAACTAACTAACTGCAAACTAACTAACTAACTGACAAACTAACTAGATTGCAGTAGACTAACTAACTAACTGACGAACCAACTAACTAACTGACAAACTAACTAACTAACTTACAAACTAACAAACTAACTGCATACTAACTAACTAACTGTCAAATTAACTTACTAACTGACAAACTAACTAAATAAATGCAAATTAACTAAGTAACTGCAAACTAACTAACTGACTGACAATCTAACTAGTTTTCAGGAGACGAACTAACTAACTGACAAACTAACCAACTAACTGACAAACTAACTAACTAACTGAGAAACTAACTAACTAACAGACAATCTAGCTAACTAACTGACATACTAACTAATTAACTGCGTACTAACTAACTAACTGTCAAACTAACTAACTAACTGACAAACTAACTAATTAACTGCATACTAACTAACTAACTGTCAACCTAACTAACTAACTTACAAACTAACTAACTAACTTACAAACTAACTAACTAACTGCATACTAACTAACTAACTGTCGAACGAACTAACTAACTGACAAACTAAATAACTAACTGACAAACTAACAACATAACTGCAAATTAACTAACTAACTGCAAACTAACTAACTAACTGACAATCTAACTAGTTTGCAGCAGACTAACTAACTAACTGACAATCTAACTAACTAACTGAGAAACTAACTAACAGACAATCTAACTAACTAATTGACAAACTAACTAATTAACTGCGTACTAACTAGCTAACTGTCAAACTAACTAACTAGCTGACAAACTAACTAAATAACTGCAAATTAACCAACTAACTGCAAACTAACTAACTAAGGGGACAAACTAACTAGTTTGCTGTAGACAAACTAACTAACTGTTATACTAACTAACTAACTGACAAACTAACTAACTAACTGACAAACTAACTAACTAACTGCAAACTCACTAACTAACTGACAATCTAACTAGTTTGCAGCAGACTAACTAACTAACTGACAAACTAACCAACTAACTGACAAACTAACTAACTATCTAAGAAACTATCTAACTAACTAACTGACAAACTAACTAATTAACTGGATACTAACTAACTAACTGTCAAACTAACTAACTAACTGACAAACTAACTAACTAACGGCAAACTAACAAACTGTCAAACTAACTAACTAACTGACAAACTAACTAAATAACTACAAATTAACTAACTAACTGCAAATTAACTAAATAACTGCAAACTAACTAACTAACTGACAATCTAACTAGTTTGCAGCAGACTAACTAACTAACCGACAAACTAACTAACTAACTGACAAACTAACTATTTTGCTGCAGACTAACTAACTAACAGTCAAACTAACTAACTAACTGACAAACTAACTAACTAACAGACAATCTAACTAACTAACTGACAAACAAACTAATTAACTGCATACAAACTAACTACCTGTCAAACTAACTAACTAACTGACAAACGAACTAGTTTGCTGCAGGCTGACTAACTAACTGTCAAACTAACTAACTAACTGACAAACTAACTAGTTTGCTGCAGACTAACTAACTAACTGTCAAACTAACTAACTAGCTGACAAACTAACTAAATAACTGCAAATTAACCAACTAACTGCAAACTAACTAACTAAGGGGACAAACTAACTAGTTTGCTGTAGACAAACTAACTAACTGTTATACTAACTAACTAACTGACAAACTAACTAGTTTGCTGCAGACTAACCAACTAACTGAAAAACTAACTAACTAACTGACAAACTAACTAACTAACTTACAAACTAACTAACTAACTGCATACTAACTAACAAACTGCAAACTAACTAACTAACTGACAATCTAACTAGTTTGCAGCAGACTAACTAACTAACCGACAAACTAACTAACTAACTGACAAACTAACTAGTTTGCTACAGACTAACTAACTAACTGTCAAACTAACTAACTAACTGACAAACTAACTAAATAACTGGAAATTAACCAACTAACTGCAAACTAACTAACAAACTGACAAACTAACTACTTTGCTGTAGAGTAACTAACTAACTGACATACTAACTAACTAAATGTCAAGCTAACTAGTTTGCAGCAGACTAACTAAGTAACCGACAAAGTAACTAACTAAATGAGAAATTAACTAACTAACTGACAAACTAACTAACTAACAGACAATCTAACTAACTAACTGACAAACTAACTAGTTAACTGCATACTAACTAACTAACTGTCAAACTAACTAACTAACTGACAAACTAACTAACTAACTGCATACAAACTAACTAACTGACAACTAACTAACTAACTGACAAACTAACCAGCTAACAGACAATCTGACTAACTAACTGACAAACTAACTAATTAACTGCATACTAACTAACTAACTGTCAACCTAACTAACTAACTTACAAACTAACTAACTAACTTACAAACTAACTAACTAACTTACAAACTAACTAACTAACTGCATACTAACTAACTAACTGTCAAACGAACTAACTAACTGACAAACTAACTAAATAACTGCAAATTAACTAACTAACTGCAAACTAACTAACTAACTGACAATCTAACTAGTTTGCTGCAGATTAACTAACTAACTGACAAACTAACCAACTAACTGACAAACTAACTAACTAACTGAGAAACTAACTAACTAACAGACAATCTAACTAACTAACTGACAAACTAACTAATTAACTGCGTACTAACTAACTAACTGTCAAACTAACTAACTAACTGACAAATTAACTAAATAACTGCAAATTAACTAACTAACTGCATACTAACTAACTACCTGACAATCTAACTAGTTTGCTGCAGACTAACTAACTAACTGACAATCTAACTAACAATCTGACAAACTAACTAACTAACTGACAAACTAACTAACTAACTGCATACTAACTAACTAACAGCATACTAACTAACTAACTGACAACTAACTAACTAACTGATAAACTAACTAGCTAACAGACAATCTAACTAACTAACTGACAAACTAACTAGCTAACAGACAATCTAACTAACTAACTGACAAACTAACTATCTAACTGCATACTAACAATCTTACTGTCAAACTAACTAACTAACTGATAAACTAACTAACTAACGGCAAACTAACAAACTAACTGTCAAACTAACTAACTAACTGACAAACTAACTATATAACTGCAAATTAACTAACTAACTGCAAACTAACTAACTAACTGACAAATTGACTAAATAACTGCAAATTAACTAACTAACTGCAAACTAACTAACTAACTGACAAACTAACTAGTTTGCTGCAGACTAACTAACTAACTGACAAACTAACTAACTAACGGCAAACTAACAAACTACCTGACAAACTAACTAACTAACAGACAATCTAACTAACTAACTGACAAACTAACTAATTAACTACATACTAACAAACTAACTGTCAAACTAACTAACTAACTTACTTTGTATCGTCTCGGCCTATGTTTAGCACACCGATTCGATGGAAGGATAAAAAACTGGCCCACTGAACTGAGGATAGTTCGGATATCAGTTTTGTGTAACGTACTTTAATTTTCTCCCTTCGCTTCCTCTTCGGGAGGAGCCTGACGAGCTCCTGGTTTATAAAATTGTTTGGTGTGAATCGTCTCGCACTTCCAGACAGACTGTGAGCGAGGCGAGCGGTTAAATTTTCGTATTCGCCGGCCGGGTAAGAAAAACAATACGGCGAGACTCAGGCGTGGTCGCGGAACGACACTAAAGTCAAACCGTGTTGACAAACTGCCAGCGGTTACACCAAGGCTTTGAATATGTGATTTGAACAGACCGCCCGCCTCGCATTCGAAAGATGCGAAAAGGTGTATATGAGTTCGTAAATGAAGAAGTCGAGAAATTCACTTACTGGTTCGCAAATATTAGGAGCGCTGAGAAATCAAATGCGACATACATTTTACAGGCGCACCGAAGGAACAAGTATAGAATAATTAACAGTAACATAATATTATGACTTAATGACTAACGGAATTTATAAGCAAGTAATATATAATGAGCTTGAAACAACGCATTAACTTATAGACGATCACAAAAGTGAGGTTCGAATATGTATAATCTAATTATTTCGCAGCGTTTAGATCACTCTCATTCGACACTGGAATTGGGAGCGGGCAGATCTGCGTTACTGGTCGCTTCAATTCGCCGTCTACCGTGCGTTCGGTGACGACACGAACCCTTTGGTCCGATCCAGGGTGCAATCGAGTGATACGCGCGAGTTGCCATTTAGATGGCGGAAGGGAACTATCTTTTAAAATGACGAGTTCATTTAAACGCAAGTTGGCGCATTCCTGTTGCCACTTCCGACGTTGATGTAACGAGTGGAGATAATCTGCTGACCAGGAACGCCAGATCTGTTCGCTTATTCTGCGGACATGCTGCCATCGATCGAGCCTATTCGGATTAATATCTAACGTAGATTCCTCTGGAACCGCTACAATAGGTCGACCAATAAGAAAGTGACCGGGAGTCAGTGCGGACAGGTCGGTGGGTTCGTCGGTAAGAGCGGACATCGGGCGCGAGTTCAAACAAGCCTCGATTTGACACAATACGGTGGAGAACTCGATTTGAGACAAAGTATGAGCTCCCACTGCTCGCTTCAGATGATACTTAACACTTTTTACTCCCGCCTCCCAGAGTCCACCAAAATGCGGAGCGGCAGGTGGGATAAACTTCCACGTGACTCCGTCAGTCGCCAACAAACTCTTGAGAGGTGCATCTGCGATCAAAGCATGGAAGGTTCGTTGTAATTCGCGATCGGCACCTCGGAAATTTGTACCGTTATCGGAGTACAAGAACGTGGGAAGCCCGCGACGACTGGCGAATCTCTTTAAAGCGGCTAAAAACGCAGGTGTGGTGCAGTCCTCGACAAGTTCGAGATGCACTGCTTTGGTGGCAAGACATATGAATACCGCAATATAATATTTTCTGGTTTTCTGACCTCTACCAACGATTGGAAGTATATTAATTGGACCGGCATAGTCAAGACCGGTATGTGAAAACGGAGCAGAGGGTTTGACTCGAACGTCTGGAAGGGCTCCCATCAGCTGAGTAGCTGATTGAGCTTTCTGGCGAACACAAGTTACGCAACGATGTATGTACCCGCGAACTAAGGATCTCGCCGATATTATCCAATATTGTTGCCTGAGAACGCGGAGAGTCAATTGGATGCCTCCGTGAAGAGTGCGCTTGTGCACATGGTCGGTTAGAAGTTCGGGCACGCGATGCTTCGGCAATACGATGGGGTGTTTTTCGTCGTAGCCCAGAGCTGAGTGCTCGAGCCGCCCGCCAAGCCGAATTAATGAGTCCTTCCCGATGACTGGGTGTAATGAAATGAGCGGGCTAGATTTTGGAATCGGCATCTTGCTCTTTAGCAATTTAAGTTCGGCGTTAAAGTGATTCTTTTGGACATAGGACATCCAAAAGAGAGAAGCGGCGCGTATTTCGTCGACAGTCAACGACCGTGAATACGGGGATAGCGGAACTAGATTTTTACTCGTTCTTTGAGTAAATCGTAATATGTACGCTGTAACTCGACGGAGTCGAGTCCAGCTCGAGTATTGAGAAGGAAGGTCCCATTCTACAAGCGGAGACGCGTGGTGAACGTATGATTTGCGAGATTCCGATAACGCGGTCTCTCGCGTGTTTTGTCCGATTGAATTCGGAGGGTTATGGTCCGGCCAAAACACGGACGGACGAGACAACCAGTCCGGTCCGGACCACCACAGCTTATGAACTGCAAGTTCGGAAGCGCAGATGCCGCGTGACGCGCAATCAGCCGGATTATCTTGAGATCTTACATGTTTCCACGTCATTTGCGGAAGACGAGTCTGAACGTCGGACACGCGATTGGCGACGAAGGTATTCCACGTAGACGGATGTTGTTTTAGCCAAGCCAGAACTACCGTAGAATCGGTCCATCCGTAGACGCGGGGGGATTGAAACTTTAAGGAGGACAAAGTCCACTCGAGCAGGAGCGGAATGCTTATGGTTTTGAGCGGAGCTACTTTACTTTTTGCCGTCAGCAATGCAACTTGAGCTTCGGATAGAGAGTGAAGGACTCTTAAATAAACCACGGCAGCATAGGCTCGATGTGACGCATCGGCAAATCCGTGTAATTCTATCGCGACATTATTGTTTGGCACGCCGGTCCAGCGAGGTATTCTCACTTCCCTTAATTGTGATAAATGTTCGCAATACTCGTGCCATTTTTTACAAAGGTCGACAGGAATTTCGTCGTCCCAATCTTTCTTTAGGAGCCAAAGCTCTTGTAGCATTAATTTTGCCACAATAATCACGGGAGGCCCATCCTAATTAATCGAATATCTTTGAAACGATCGAGAGTATATTTCTTTTAGTACCTTTCGCGGGTAAACAAAAGTCAATGCGAAATCGGAAAGTATCTTCGGAAGGGTTCCATGTGACACCGAGAACTTTCTGAGACTCGTCCTCACCGAGCGGATGATCGGAAGTTGATTCACGGTCGGAAGGAGGAATGTTTTCTAACAGTTCAGCCGCGTTGGCGGCCCACTTGCGAAGTTGAAAACCCTCGACTCAGGAGTTCGATTAATTGTCTACGAATTTCGTGGAGAGTATGAATATCGTCCGCACCAAAAATAGCGTCATCGACATAAATTGAATCTTGCACAACAGGAGTAGCGGCGGGAAGGTTGGAGCCTTCGTCGAGAGCTAATTGATCTAAGACTTTAATAGCAAGATATGGCGCTGAAGCGAGACCATACGTCACGGTAAGTAATCGGTACGAAAGAATAGGCTGGTCTCTGCACGGTCGCCATAATATCCTCTGATAGTCAGCATCCGCTGGATTGATTCGGATTTGTCTGAACATCTTTGCGATGTCGGCAGTGTATACGTAACGAAATAGCCGCCAGCGTAGAATAATAGCTGCTAAATCTCGCTGCAGTTTTGGACCTATCATGAGGTAGTCGTTTAACGACTGTCCGGAATTAGCTTTAGCGGACGCGTTGAATACGACTCTAAGCTTAGTTGTGCTACTGGACGGTCGCACTACAGGGTGATGAGGAATGTAGTATATTGATGAGATGTTCGAGGCTTGTTCTTCAATTTGTTCCATGTGACCCATGGAAAGGTATTCCGATAAAAAATCATGATACTGAGACTCGAGATCCGGCTGTTTGAGCAACCGCTGCTCCAATTTGGCGTAAAAACGGGAAGCAACTTTCCGCGATCCTTCGAGATCGAATGGAGGTGTACTCTTAAATGGGAGCCGTACGATATATCGTCCTTGAGGTGATCGAGTATGAGTATCGTGAAAAAAACGCTCACATTTTTCGTCTTCTTCGGAAAGCGAGGGTCTTGAAGGGACTTCCTCGAGATCCCAAAAACGACGCAAAGAATAATCTAACTCTTCTGCAGATACGCAATTGACAAGAGAGGGAGATTCCTGACGGGAGTCACGTGGCCCAGTTGGTCCGGAAATAATCCATCCTAGGGCAGTGAGCTGAGCAGTGGGAGTACCGACTGGACCTTGGCAAAGGTCGTTCAGTAAAAGCGATCCGTATAGATCAGCACCGATTAAGACGTGAATCGGTTGGCCACTTAACGGGTTGGGATCTGCTAACGGCAAATCGCGTAGATGCGGCCAAGATTGTAAGTCAAGGCGCGCTCTTGAGCCAGCGTAAGAAGTGATGCGTTGATAAACGTGCGCGGACAGCGGAAAGGATACTTTAGAATTATGGCAAGATTCTAACTGTACGAGTACGCGTGATTTTGCTACTCCACTATATTGTTCCCCGAAGCATTGAATCTGAAGCCTCGCCCGATGTCTTTTCGTACGCATTAACTGACAGACCGACTCGAAAATGAAGCTAAAGGAAGATCCTTGATCTAGCAACGCGCGGAGTTTGAAGGCACGACCTTCAGCGGTACGGAGCACTATCCACGCGGTAGCCAACAGCGTATTCGGAGAGGTGAATTTGGACGAGAAGACGGTCTGCACTGACGCCGGAAACTCTTTTTTTGTAGCGTCGGATGCATTAGCTTTGTCGACGGAATCATTTACCGATACGTTGCTAGTCGTCTTGTTGAGAGAGGTAGCGGCTCGATGCAAAAGCGAGTGATGAGTTCGCTTACACAGAAAGCATCGATTCGTACTTTTGCATTCGGAAGTAAGGTGACCGAAACGTAAGCAATTAAAACAAAGTCTATTTTGCTTTACAAATGAAACTCGCTGATCCAGGGACTTAGCTTTAAATCGTTCGCATTTAAAGAGCATATGATCACCGGAACAGTCAACACATTTAACAACCGAGACGTTATTGACGCTTGATCGATTCTAGGAGCGTCGAAAACGACTTTGTTTTTGTACGACGGGCTGTCGCTGGCGGCGAGATAGTCGGTGAGACCGCGTATGCGAAGAGTCATGAACTCGTTAATTTCTTTATATGTGGGATATTTCTTAGAACTGCCACGATGCAAATTCCATTCGTCGCGGGTGCGTTTCGAAAATTTTTGCGCAATCAAATATACTAAAAGATCGTCCCACGAATCGACGGCGCGGTTAAGGTTTTTTAACGCGGTAAGGGAGGAAGTGACTGTATCTCGCAAACGCTTGAGCTCTGTCGCAAGCTCGGTCTTCATCGACGGCAAACTAATAAATTTATGAATGTGCGAATTAATGAGAGCGGTCTCATCTTCCTATTCGTCGACGAGCAATTTCCACGCAGCTTTGTAACTTTCGTCGGACATGTTTATATTATCTATTAAGAGTGCCGCGTCACCGGTTACATTAGTTTTCAAATAATGTAGTTTTTGAATGTTCGTGAGCGACTTGTTTGAGTCGACGAGCGATTCGAATAAACCACGGAAGTTTCCCCATTGATTGAAGTCTCCGGAAAACTTCGGAAGCGAAAGACGCTCTAATGGCGATGATGCGGAGGCAACAGAATCGTGACAAATAGAAACGTTACTTTGATCAGACTGGGTTTTACTACCGACGTCCAGCTGGGCGATGGCGTCGCTGACGAAGTCCGAAGCGTCGAAGTAGGCGTAGTCCGCGTCGAGAAAAGTGTTGTCCTTGAAGTAGGAGATGCCCTTATGGTCCTCCGCTTTGGTGGACTGGAGTATCAACTGGTGGGTTGCACGGCATTCGTCCCATAGTTTCTCCAAATTCTCCTTTCGATTTTTTTGCCCTGGCCAACGAAACTTGAGCCTTCGGGAGTTTCTTATAATTCACGATCACTCGTCGTATCGCGGCAATCGTGGTGACTTGCTGTATAAAAAGGCCTTCTGCTCTTTCGGCCATGATTATAGTTCGAAATGAGTGCGAGTCGAGTAATTAGCCTCAAAGAATCAAACAATGTTCAGCGATGACCTCGCTAGAATCACACACGTGGGTAGGCGTGGAGAGGATAAAGTCACACTTTTGAAACTTGAGTTTTTTTTTTTATAACGAAACAGCGCGAAGGGAGCGGATTGTAACGGTCCTAACAGGTCTCCGTCCAACTGTAGAGCGGGGAGCGAGTCAAGAAGGTCACGGCAGAAACCAATAGTCTTAATTTTAATATGGCTCACACCGAACTCCGTACGCGAGCACAACCGAACTTTTGCAGACACAGTCACAGCGGTTAATCCGGCTCGAAGGACCACTTTGTATCGTCTCGGCCTATGTTTAGCACACCGATTCGATGGAAGGATAAAAAACTGGCCCACTGAACTGAGGATAGTTCGGATATCAATTTTGGGTAACGTACTTTATTTCTCTCCCTTCGCTTCCTCTTCGGGAGGAGCCTGACGAGCTCCTGGTTTATGAAATTGTTTGGTGTGAATCGACTCGCACTTCCAGACAGACTGTGAGCGAGGCGAGCGGTTAAATTTTCGTATTCGCCGGCCGGGTAAGAAAAACAATACGGCGAGACTCAGGCGTGGTCGCGGAACGACACTAAAGTCAAACCGTGTTGACAAACTGCCAGCGGTTACACCAAGGCTTTGAATATGTGATTTGAACAGTTAGATTGCAGTTAGTTAGTTAGTTTGTAAGTTACTTAGTTAGTTTGTCAGTTAGTTAGTTAGTTTGTCAGTTAGTTGGTTAGTCTGCAGCAAACTAGTTAGTTTGTCAGTTAGTTAGTTAGTTTGACAGATAGTTAGTTAGTCTACATCAAACTTGTTAGTTTGTCAGTTAGTTAGTTAGTTAATTTGCAGTTATTTAGTTAATTTGTCAGTTAGTTAGTCAGTTTGACAGTTAGTTAGTTAGTACGCAGTTAATTAGTTAGTTTGTCAGTTAGTTAGTTATATTGTCTGTTAGTTAGTTAGTTTCTCAGTTAGTTAGTTAGTTTGTCAGTTAGTTGGTTAGTTTGTCAGTTAGTTAGTTAGTCTGCTGCAAACTAGTTAGATTGTCAGTTAGTTAGTTAGTTTGCAGTTACATAGTTAATTTGCAGCTATTTAGTTAGTTTGTCAGTTAGTAAGTTAGTTTGACAGTTAGTTAGTTAGTATGCAGTTAGTTTGTTAGTTTGTAAGTTAGTTAGTTAGTTTGACAGTTAGTTAGTTAGTATGCAGTTAATTGGTAAGTTTGTCAGTTAGTTAGTTAGATTGTCTGTTAGTTAGTTAGTTTGTCAGTTAGTTAGTTAGTCTGCAGCAAAATAGTTTGTTTGTCAGTTAGTTAGTTAGTTTGTCGGTGAGTTAGTTAGTCTGCTGCAAACTAGTTATATTGTCAGTTAGTTAGTTAGTTTGCAGTTATTTAGTTAATTTGCAGTTAGTTAGTTAATTTGCAGTTATTTAGTTAGTTTGTCAGTTAGTTAGTTAGTTTGACAGTTTGTTAGTTTGCTGTTAGTTAGTTAGTTTGTCAGTTAGTTAGTTAGTTTGACAGTTAGTTAGTTAGTATGCAGTTAATTAGTTAGTTTGTCAGTTAGTTAGTTAGATAGTTTCTTAGATAGTTAGTTAGTTTGTCAGTTAGTTGGTTAGTTTGTCAGTTAGTTAGTTAGTCTGTTGCAAACTAGTTAGATTGTCAGTTAGTTAGTTAGTTTGCAGTTAGTTAGTTAATTTGCAGTTATTTAGTTAGTTTGTCAGTAAGTTAGTTAGTCTGCAGCAAACTAGTTAGTTTGCAGTTAGTTAGTTAATTTGCAGTTATTTAGTTAATTTGTCAGTTAGTTAGTTAGTTTGACAGTTCGTTAGTTAGTACGCATTTAATTAGTTACTTTGTCAGTTAGTTAGATAGATTGTCTGTTAGTTAGTTAGTATATCAGTTAGTTAGTTAGTTTGTCAGTTAGTTGGTTAGTTTGTCAGTTAGTTAGTTAGTCTGCAGCAAACTAGTTAGATTGTCAGTTAGTTAGTTAGTTTGCAGTTAGTTAGTTAATTTGCAGTTATTTAGTTAGTTTGTCAGTTAGTTAGTTAGTTTGACAGTTAGTTAGTTAGTATGCAGCAAACTAGTTAGTTTGTCAGTTAGTTAGTTAGTTTGTCGGTTAGTTAGTTAGTCTGCTGCAAACTAGTTAGATTGTCAGTTAGTTAGTTAGTTTGCAGTTAGTTAGTTAGTATGCAGTTAGTTAGTTAGTTTGTAAGTTAGTTAGTTAGTTTGTCAGTTAGTTAGTTAGTTTGTCAGTTAATTGGTTAGTCTGCAGCAAACTAGTTAGTTTGTCAGTTAGTTAGTTAGATTGTCTGTTAGTTAGTTAGTTTGTCAGTTACTTAGTTAATTTGTCAGTTAGTTAGTTAGTTTGTCGGTTAGTTAGTTAGTCTGCTGCAAACTAGTTAGATTGTCAGTTAGTTAGTTAATTTGCAGTTATTTAGTTAATTTGGCAGTTAGCTAGTTAGTTTGACAGTTAGTTAGTTAGATTGTCTGTTAGTTAGTTAATTTGTCAGTTAGTTAGTTAGTTCGACAGTTAGTTAGTTAGTACGCAGTTAATTAGTTAGTTTGTCAGTTAGTTAGTTAGATTGTCTGTTAGTTAGTTAGTTTCTCAGTTAGTTAGTTAGTTTGTCAGTTAGTTAGTTAGTATGCAGTTAGTTAGTTAGTATGCAGTTAGTTAGTTAGTTTGTCAGTTACTTAGTTAGTTAGTTAGTATGAAAGTTAGTTAGTTTTGTCAGTTCGTTAGTTAGATTTGTCTGTTAGCTGGATTAGTTAGTTTGTCACTTCGTTAGTTAGATTTTCTGTTAGTTGGTTAGTTAGTTTGTCAGTTAGTTAGTTAGATTGTCAGTTAGTTGGTTAGTCTGCAGCAAACTAGTTAGTTTGTCAGTTAGTTAGATAGTTTGACAGTTAGTTAGTGAGTATGCAGTTAGTTAATTAGTTTGTCAGTTAGTTAGTTAGATTGTCTGTTAGTTAGTTAGTTTGTCAATTAGTTAGTTAGTCTGCAGCAAACTAGTTAGTGTGTCAGTTAGTTAGTTAGTTTGGCAGTTAGATTAGTTAGTCTGCAGCAAACTAGTTAGCTTGTCTGTTAGTTAGTTAGTCAGTTTGCAGTTAGTTGATTAATTTGCAGTTATTTAGTTAGTTTGTCAGTTAGTTAGTTAGTTTGACAGTTAGTTAGTTAGTCTGTAGCAAACCAGTTAGTTTGTCAGTTAGTTAGTTAGTTGGTCTGTTAGTTAGTTAGTCTGCTGCAACCTAGTTAGATTGTCAGTTTGTTAGTTAGTTTGCAGTTTGTTAGTTAGTATGCAGTTAGTTAGTTGGTTTGTAAGTTAGTTAGTTAGTTTGTCAGTTAGTTAGTTAGTTTGTCAGTTAGTTGGTTAGTCTGCAGCAAACTAGTTAGATTGTCAGTTAGTTAGTTAGTTTGCAGTTAGTTGGTTAATTTGCAGTTATTTAGTTAGTTTGTCAGTTAGTTAGTTAGTTTGACAGTTAGTTAGTTGGTATGCAGCTAATTAGTTAGTTTGTCAGTTAGTTAGTTAGATTGTCTGTTAGTTAGTTAGTTTGTCAGTTAGTTTGTTAGTTTGACAGTTAGTTAGTTAGTGTGTCGGTTTGTTAGTTAGTCTGCTGCAAAATAGTTAGATTGTCAGTTAGTTTGTTTGCAGTTAGTTGGTTAATTTGCAGTTATTTAGTTAGTTTGTCAGTTAGTTAGTTAATTTGAAGTTATTTAGTTAATTTGTCAGTTAGTTAGTTAGTTTGACAGTTAGTTAGTTAGTACGCAGTTAATTAGTTAGTTTGTCAGTTAGTTAGTTAGATTGTCTGTTAGTTAGTTAGTTTCTCAGTTAGTTAGTTAGTTTGTCAGTTAGTTAGTTAGTTTGTCAGTTAGTTAGTTAGTCTGCTGCAAACTAGTTAGATTGTCAGTTAGTTAGTTAGTTTGCAGTTAGTTGGTTAATTTGCAGTAATTTAGTTAGTTTGTCAGTTAGTTAGTTAGTTTGACAGTTAGTTAGTTTATATGCAGTTAATTAGATAGTTTATTTTGTCAGTTAGTTAGTTAGTTAGTTTGACAGTTAGTTAGTTAGTATGCTGTTAGTTAGTTAGTTAGTCAGTTAGTTAGTTTGATGTTCTGTTAGTTAGTTAGTTAGTTTGTCAGTTAGTTAGTTAGATTGTCAGTTAGTTAGTTAGTCTGCAGCAAACTAGTTGATTGTCAGTTAGTGGTTGGTTTGTCAGTTAGTTGGTTAGTTAGTTGTTAGTTTCTCAGTTAGTTAGTTTGTCAGTTAGTTAGTTTGTTTGACAGTTAGTTAGTTAGTCTGCAGCAAACTAGTTGGTTAGTTAGTTGGCAGTTAGTTAGTTAGTTGCAGTTAGTTAGTTAGTTTGTCAGTTAGTTAGTTAATTTGTCAGTTAGTTAGTTAGTTTGTCAGTTAGTTAGTTAGGTTTGTGCAAACAGTTAGTTAGTTAGATTGTCTGTTAGCAGTTAGTTAGTTTGTGCAGTTAGTTAGGTAGGTTGTCTGTTAGTTAGTTAGTTTGCAGGTTAGTAGTTAGATTGTCAGTTAGTTGGTTAGTTTGCAGTTAGTTAGATTGGTATGCAGTTAGTTAGTTAATTTTGTAAGTTAGTTAGTTAGTTTGTCAGTTAGTTAATTGGTTGGTTGTCAGTTAGGTAGTTAGACTGCAGCAAACTAGTTAGTTTGTAAGTTAGATAGTTAGTTTGACAGTTAGTTTGTTAGTTTATCAGTTAGTTAGTTAGTTTGTCAGTTAGTTAGTTAGTTTGACAGTTAGCTAGTTAGTCTGCAGCAAACTAGATAGTTTGTCAGTTAGTTAGTTAGTTTGCAGTTAATTAGTTAGTTTGCAGTTAGTTATTTAGTTTTTAAGTTAGTTAGTTAGTTTGTCGGTTAGTTAGTTAATTTGGTATGCAGTTAGTTAGTTAGTTTGTCAGTTAGTTAGTTAGGTGCTGTTATTTAGTCTGGTTAGTTAGTTAGTTACATTTGCAGTTAGTTAGGTTGGTTTGTCAGTTAGTTAGTTAGTCTGCAGCAAACTAGTTGGATTGTCAGTTAGATAGTTAGTTTGAAGTTAGTTAGTTAGATTGTCAGTTAGTTAGTTAGATTGTCAGTTAGTTAGTTAGTCTGCAGCAAACTAGTTTGATTGTCAGTTAGTTAGTTAGTTTGCAGTTAGTTAGTTAATTTGTAGTTATTTAGTTAGTTTGTCAGTTAGTTAGTTAGTTGTTAGTAAGTTAGTTAGTATGCAGTTAGTTAGTTAGTTTGTCAGTTAGTTAGTTAGATTGTCTGTTAGTTAGGTAGTTTATCAGTTAGTTTGTTAGTTTGACAGTTAGTTAGTTAGTCTGCAGCAAACTAGTTAGTTTGTCAGTTAGTTAGTTAGTTTGCAGTTAGTTAGTTAATTTGCAGTTATTTAGTTAATTTGTCAGTTAGTTAGTTAGTTTGACAGTTAGTTAGTTAGCATGCAGTTAATTAGTTAGTTTGTCAGTTAGTTAGTTAAATTGTCTGTTAGTTAGTTAGTTTGTCAGTTAGTTAGTTAGTTTGACAGTTAGTTAGTTAGTCTGCAGCAAACTAGTTAGTTTGTCAGTTAGTTAGTTAGTTTGACAGTTAGTTAGTTAGTATGCAGCAAACTAGTTAGTTTGTCAGTTAGTTAGTTAGTTTGCAGTTAGTTAGTTAGTTTATCAGTTTGTTAGTTAGTTTGACAGTTTGTTAGTTTGATTTTCTGTTAGTTAGTTAGTTAGTTAGTTAGTTGCTGTTAGTTAGTTAGTTTGTCAGTTAGTTAGTTAGTTTGTCAGTTGGTTAGTTAGGTTAGTTGTCAGTTAGTTAGTTAGTTTGTCAGTTAGTTAGTTAGTTCTGTTAGTTAGTTAGTTTGTCAGTTAGTTGGTTAGTTTTCAGTTAGTTAGTTGGTCTGCAGCAAACTGGTTAGTTTGTAAGTTAGTTAGTTAGTTTGACAGTTAGTTTGTTAGTTTATCAGTTAGTTAGTTAGTTTGACAGTTAGTTAGTTAGTATGCAGTTAATTAGTTAGTTTGTCAGTTAGTTAGTTAGATTGTCTGTTAGTTAGTTAGTGTGTCAGTTACTTAGTTAATTTGCAGTTATTTAGTTAGTTTGTCAGTTAGCTAGTTAGTTTGTCAGTTAGTTAGTTAGTATGCAGTTAATTAGCTAGTTTGTCAGTTAGTTAGTTAGTTTGTCGGCTAGTTAGTTAGTCTGCTGCAAACTAGTTAGATTGTCAGTTAGTTAGCTAGTATGCAGTTAGTTAGTTAGTTTGCAGTTAGTTAGTTAATTTGCAGTTATTTAGTTAGTTTGTCAGTTAGTTAGTTAGTTTGACAGTTAGTTAGTTAGTATGCAGTTAATTAGTTAGTTTGTCAGTTAGTTAGTTAGATTGTCTGTTAGTTAGTTGGTGTTTGTCAGTTTGTTAGTTTTGAAGTTGGTTTGTCAGTTGGTTAGTTAGTCTGGTTGAAACTAGTTAGTTAGTTGGTTAGTTAGTTAGTTAGTTGGTGTCTGTTAGCTAGTTAGTTTGTCAGTTAGTTAGATAGTTGTCAGTTAGTTGGTTAACTTGCAGTTATTTAGTTAATTTGTCAGTTAGTTAGTTAGTTTGACAGTTAGTTAGTTAGTATGCAGTTAATTAGTTAGTTTGTCAGTTAGTTAGTCAGATTGTCTGTTAGTTAGTTAGTTTCTGAATTAGTTAGTTAGTTTGTCAGTTAGTTAGTTAGTTTGTCGGTTAGTTAGTTAGTCTGCTGCAAACAAGTTAGATTGTCAGTTAGTTATTTAGTTTGCAGTTAGTTAGTTAATTTGCAGTTATTTAGTTAGTTTGTCAGTTAGTTAGTTAGTTTGACAGTTAGTTAGTTAGTATGCAGTTAATTAGTTAGTTTGTCAGTTAGTTAGTTAGATTGTCTGTTAGTTAGTTAGTTTGTCAGTTAGTTTGTTAGTTTGACAGTTAGTTAGTTAGTATGCAGTTAATTAGTTAGTTTGTCAGTTAGTTAGTTAGATTGTCTGTTAGTTAGTTAGTGTGTCAGTTACTTAGTTAGATTGTCAGTTAGTTAGTTAGTTTGCAGTTAGATAGTTAATTTGTAGTTATTTAGTTAGATTGTCAGTTAGTTAGTTAGTCTGCAGCAAACTAGTTAGATTGTCAGTTAGTTAGTGAGTTTGCTAATAGTTAGGTAATTTGTAGTTATTTAGTTAGTTTGTCAGTTAGTTAGTTAGTTTGACAGTTAGTTTGTTAGTTTGCCGTTAGTTAGTTAGTTTGTCAGTTAGTTAGTTAGTCTGCTGCAAACTAGTTAGATTGTCAGTTAGTTAGTTAATTTGCAGTTAGTTAGTTAATTTGCAGTTATTTAGTTAGTTTGTCAGTTAGTTAGTTAGTTTGACAGTTAGTTTGTTAGTTTGCCGTTATTTAGTTAGTTTGTCAGTTAGTTAGTTAATTAGTTTGTCAGCTAGTTAGTTAGTTTGTCGGTTAGTTAGTTAGTCTGCTGCAAACTAGTTAGATTGTCAGTTAGTTAGTTAGTATGCAGTTAGTTAGTTAGTTTGCAGTTAGTTAGTTAATTTGCAGTTATTTAGTTAGTTTGTCAGTTAGTTAGTTAGTTTGACAGTTAGTTAGTTAGTTTGTCAGTTAGTTAGTTAGTTTGTCGGTTAGTTAGTTGGTTTGCAGCAATTAGTTAGTTAGTTTGTCAGTTAGTTAGTTAGTTTGTCGGTTAGTTAGTTAGTCTGCTGCATAGTTAGATTGTCAGTTAGTTAGTTGGTTTGCAGTTAGTTAGTTACTTTACAGTTATTTAGTTAGTTTGTCAGTTAGTTAGTTAGTTTGACAGTTAGTTAGTTTGTCAGTTGGAGTTGGTTAGTGACTGTTAGTTAGTTAGGTCTAAAATAGTTGCGTTTGTCAGTTAGTTAGTTGGTTTGTCGGTTGAGTGGCGTCTGCTGCACGGTAGTTAGATTGTCAGTTAGTTAGTTACTTTGCAGTTAGTTTAGTTAATTTGCAGTTAGTTAGTTAATTTGCAGTTATTTAGTTAGTTTGTCAGTTAGTTAGTTAGTTTGTTAGTTTGCCGTTAGTTGGTTAGTTCATCAGTTAGTTAGTTGGTTTGCAGTTAGTTGGTTAATTTACAGTTATTCAGTTGGTTTGTCCGTGGTAGTTGAGTTTGACAGTTAGTTTGTTGGTTTTTTTAGCCGTCATTAGGGAGCCTTACAACCTCCACTTGCATCCCCGTCCAATGGGCAATCGACCACTGAATCGGTGAAGAAAAGAAGTTTAATTCTTTTCCAAGCCCAAATACAGTCCACTGTATCATTCGTAATTTACGAACGTTCACAATTCTCCGCTCCGGTACGTTCGAATTACGAAGCCAGGAGCGCGTGCAAACCAGCGCGACGAAGATACGTATACCGTGTACGTGTGGCTAACACATAGTCGTGTTTTTCTGTTCATAGGAATCCTGGCCTACCTCAACGAGCGAGTTCGGCGACCGAGCTAGGCAGGGACGAGGCAGAAGCGTTTTTCGTTCAATGAATTTCTTATTGTTCAGTCTCGTTATTTTTTTTGATTATAATTGTTCTTTGGTTTTTCTTTTTTGTTTTTTTATACTTTATCATTTGGTAATAAACGGTCGGTCTTAAAGGCCGACGAAAAGAGAACGATTTGTGTCCCATTCACTTCCCCGATAAAATTCCTATTCCTCGATCCGGACTTCGTAGTTAAAATCATCAGCTTTTTAACACTATCTAAATAACTTACTACCTAATAACTAACTAACTAACTGCAAACTATCTAACTACCTGACAAACTAACTATTTTACTGCAAACTAACTAACTAACTGACAAACTAAGTAAATAACTGCGAACTACCTAACTAATTGCAAACAAACTAACTAACTGCAAACTAACTAACTAACTGACAAACTAAATTACTAACTGACAAACTAACTAACTAACTGCAAACTAACCAACTAACTGACAAACTAACTAACTAACTTCAAACTAACAAACTAACTGACAAACTAATTATAAAACTGCAAACAAACAAACTGACTTACAAAAGTAACTAATATAATCCAAACTCACTAACTAACTGCAGACTAACTAACTAACTGCAAACTAACTAACTAACAGACAAACAATCTAACTATCTGCAAACAATCTAACTAACTGACAAACCAACAAACTAACAGCAAACTAACTAACTAACTGACAAACTAACTTACTAACTGACAAACTAAATAACAAACTGCTAACAATCGAACTAACTGCAAACTAACTGTGTAACTGACAAACTAATTATGTTTAAATAACGCGTTAATTCGTTAATAAGAAACGGCGGTTAAATTCTCGCGTGATCTATTGAAAAAAGGGGACATTTCTTATACGGTGTTGTCCTGAGTGTTCGCGACATTCCAGAGCCTTCTCTGCGTCGTAACCTGCTTCGGGAGCAATACCGTGTTGAAAAAATCCAAATTTACATTCGATAATAGTCACGCGATCTGCCCAGTAACGGTTCCATGAGAATCACTTGCTCTCTGGTTCTCGACGAGTTCGCATCGTCCAAGCCGACCTCGTCCAACATTGCGATCACGATATACGAGCAATTAAATCCGTTTAATTGTATAGTTGCACCACAGACCCGAAACGGAACGAAATTAAGACTGTGGTAAATTCGAAAGAATTAACCTAGTCGGATTTCGTACCTCACGGTTTCGTGAGTTTAGTGATCGTTGTGTTAACAGAACCATTCTGGAATCTAACGGTATCAGCATTGAAACAATTTTCAGTTAACAACCGGTGGCTGACAATAATCGTTTGTGCACTTCAATAGTGTTCGATTATCGCCACCGTTGCGTCAATTGTTTCAAAGCATAAGCGATTTCCCACATTAACAACCGGTGGCTGATAACAATCATCGTAACACTTAAATAGTGTTTGATTGTCGCCACCGTTGTGTGGAAGGCACGTACCGCTGTAATCAGCTGTCGTGCAACGAGAACCGAGAAAACTTCTCGGTTTTCCTTGATTTTTTGTACGATTCAAACACTCTTATAGGGGCCTTTTGGCGCATAACCTGAGTGGGATCGTCGTTTCCTAGGATCGTAATTCAGTTTGAGTACCACCCCCATAGGGGCCTTATTTGGCGTATTCCCTGGGTGCACTCGGCTGAATTCGATTGGCTCGAACGTCGGTTGCGGATCACCAGTGTGTACGGACACTCGGTGTAGAGCGACGTTCAAAGGGCACCGTGGTGTAGGCACCTTAACCTTCAGACGCTTCTAGCGCAGTTAAGGGCTTGCATCACACCGGTCCCGTACAGACCAGGAAACGACGCTGAATCACGGAGTGGACAATTTTTGGAGCCTTACAACCTCCAAATGTTGTCACCTCCAGCCAAATTCAAGCCAGCAGCAGTGGGAAGATCGAGATTCAAATCTTGTCTTCCCCATCTGCTATTAAAAGTTTCCAGAACTGCAGTCGAACGTTTCTCGATCACACGAGAAACGTTTAAGAATACAGTCCACTAACACAGCTGCTTATCGCTGTGAAGGAATCCCGCTCCTGTTTATCATAAACAGAGACAGGAGCGTGTGGATTGACGCGAGTCAGACAACGCGACGAGCGTTGTCACATATTTACAATAAAATTTCGGACTCTTTTTGTTGCAGACGACCGAGACGAGAGCCGTAGTGGCCTAAGACGCGGCCAGGATTTTTACGAGCCCGTCAACGAGCTCGGTTTTTCCTGGCGAATTTTTAAAAATTTAAATTTCTTTATTTTTGTTTTATTTAATTTTGGTTTTTCTTTTAATTTCAAACATTTTAAATAAACGGCCTAGTCTACCAGACTAGTCGAAAGAAATTTACAGTGTACCGATTCACTTTCCCACACATTCCCACTCCCTCGTAATTCGGACACCTCGTTAAAGGGTGAGAGCGACAATAACTCGCACCTATTTTAACAAACTATCTAATTGCAAACTAACTAACTATCTGCAAACAATCTCACTAACTGCAAACTAACTAACTACTGCAAACTAACTAACTAACTGAAAAATTAAATAACTAACTGCAAACAAACTAATTAACTTACAAAAGTAACTAATATATTGCAAACTAACTAACAAACTGACAAACTAACTATCTAACACACAAACTAACTAACTAACTGCAAATTAAATAACTAACTTACAAATTAAGTAATTTATACCAAACTAACTAACTAACTAACAGGAAACTAACTAACTGCCTCAAAAACTAACTAACTAACTGAGATATGAAGTAACTTACTGCAAACTAACTAACTAACTGACAAACTAACTAACTAACAGCAAACGATCTAACTGACTTAAAAGCTAACTAACTAACTGACATATTAACAAACTTACTGCAAACTAACTCACTGACTGTCAAACTAACTAACTAACTGACGAACTAAATAACTAACTGTAAAAAAACAAACTAACTGACAAACTAAATAACTAGATGCAAACAAACTAACTAACATACAAAAGTAACTAATATAATGCTAACAAACTAACTAACTACAAACTAACTAACTACTTCACAAACTAACTAACTAACTGCAAACTAACGAACTAACTGACAAACTAAATAACTAACTGCTAACAAACTAAATAACTAACTGACAAACAAACTTGCTTAATGACAAACTAACAAACTTAATGCAAACTAACTAATTAACTGACAAACTTAATAACAACCTGACAAACTACCTAATTTAATGCAACCTGACTATCTAATTGCAAACGAACTAACTAACTGCGAACTAACGAACTAACTGTCAAACTAAATAACTAACTCACAAATTAAGTAATTTACACGAAACTAATTAACTAACTAACAGGATACTAACTAACTGACTCAAAAACTAACTAACTAACTTACATATTAAGTAAGTTACTGCAATCTAACTAACTAACTTACAAACTAACTAATATAATGCAAACTAACTATCTAACTTACAAACTAACTATCTAACTGAGAAACTATCTAAGTAACTGACAAACTAACTAAATAAATGGAAACTGTCTAACTAACTGCAAACTAGCTAACTATCTGCAAACAATCCAACTAACTGCAAACTAAATAACTAATTGCTAATAAACTAACTATCTAACTGACAAACAAACTAGCTTAATGACAAACTAACTAAGTTAATGCAAACTAACTAATAAACTGACAAACTACCTAATTTAATGCAAACTGACTAACTAATTGCAAGCTCACTAACTAACATCAAACTAACGAACTAACTGACAAACTAAATGACTAACTGCTAACAAACTCACTAACTGCAAACTAACTGACTAACTTACAAACTAACTAATATAACGCACACTAACTCACTAACTGACAAACTAACTAACTATCGGACAAACTAACTAAATAACTGCAAACTAAATAACTAACTGCAAACTAACTAAGAAACTGACAAACTAAATAACTGATTGCTAACAAACTAACTAACTGACAAACTAAACAACTAACGGCAAACTAACTCTGTAACTGACAAACTAACTAACTAACTGCAAGCAATCTAACAAACTGCAAACTAACTAACTAACTGAAAAACAAACTTACTAACTGACAAACTAACTAAAGAACTGCAAACAATCTAACTAACTGCAAACTAACTAACTAACTGACAAACTGACTTACTAACTGACAAACTAACTACTTAACTGACAAACTAACTAAATAACTGCAAACTATCAAACGAACTGTCAAACTCACTAACTAACTGACAAACTAACTAACTAACTGCAAACTAACTAAATAACTAAATGCTAACAAACTAACTAACTGCAAACTAACTAACTAATAAAATACAATTTAACGAACTAAGTAACAAACTAACTATCTAACTGACAAACTAACTAATTAACTGTCAAACAATCTAACTAACTACAAACTATCTAACTAACAGCAAGCAATCTAACTAACTGCAAGCCAGATATCAAACTGTAAACCAACTAACTAACTGATACTCGAACTAATTTACTGCAAACTAACTAAATAACTGCAAAACATCTAACTAACTGCAAACTAGCTAACTAACTGCAAACAATCTAACTAAGTGCAAACTATCGAACTAACTGACAAACCAACTATCTAACTGACAAACTAACTATCTAACTGATAAACTAACTAACTAACTGCAAAGCAACTGACTAACTGCAAACTAACTAACTAACTGCAAACTAACTAACTAACTTACAAACGAACTAACTAACTGTAAACTAACTAAATAACTGCAAAATATCTAACTAACTGCAAGCAATCTAACTGACTGCAAACGAACTAACTAACTGCAAACAATCTAACTAACAGCAAGCAATCTAACAAACTGCAAACTAACTAACTAACCGGCAAACAATCTAACTAACTGCAAACTAACTAACCGTCTGACAATCTAACTAACTAACAGACAAACTAACAAACTAACTGCAAGCTAGATAACTTACTGTAAAGAAACTAACTAACTGACAATGGAACTACTTTACTGCAAACTAACTAAATAACTGCAAAACATCTAACTAACTGCAAACTAGCTAACTAACTGCAAACATTCTAACTAACTGCAAACTATCGTACTAACTGACAAACTAACTAACTAACTAACAGACTAACAATCTAACTATTAAACTAACCAACTAACTTCAAAACAACTAACTAACTGCAAACAAACTTACTAACGAACAGGCAAAGTAACTAACTTACTGCAAGCTATCTATCTAACTGCAAACTAGCTAACTAACTGCAAACAATCTAACTAACTGCAAACTAACTAACTAACTTAAAAACTAACTAAATAACTGCAAACTGTCTAACTAGCTGCAAACTATCTAACTATCGGCAAAGAATCTGACTAACTGCAAACTAACTAAATAACTGCAAACTGTCTAAGTAACTGAAAACTAGCTACCTAACTGCAAACAATCTAACTAACTGCAAACTATCTAACTAACTGCAAACTAACCAACTAACTGCAAACAATCTAACTAAGTGCAAACTATAGAACTAACTGACAAACTAACTAACTAACAGCAAACCAACTGACGAACTGCAAACTAACTAACTAACTAACTGACAAAGTAACTAATTTACTTCAAACTATCTAACTAACTGCAAACCAACTAAATAACTGCAAACAATCTAACTAACTCCAAACTAACTAACTAACTGACAAACTAACTAAATGTCAAACTAACTAACTAACTGCAAACAAACTAACTAACTTACAAACTAACTATCTAACTGCCAACTAACTAAATAACTGCAAAATATCTAACTAACTGCAAACTAGCTAACTATCTGCGAACAATCTAACTAACTGCAAACTAACGAACTAACTGACAAACTCACTAACTAACTGACAAACTAACTAACTAACTGCAAACTAACTAAATAACTGCAAAATATCTAACTAACTGCAAACTAGCTCGCTAACTGCAAACTTTCTAACTAACTGACAAACTAACTAACTAACTGCAAACTAACTAAATAACTGCAAAATATCTAACTAACAGCAAACTAGCTCACTAACTGCAAGCAATCTAACTAACTGTCAAACTAACTAACTAACAGAAATCTCACTAACTAACAGACAAACTGAATAACGAAATGCTAACAAACTAACTAACTGCAAACTAACTAACTAATATAATGCACTCTAACTAACTAAGTAACAAACTAACTATCTAACGGACAAACTAACTAAATAACTGACAAACTAACTAAATAACTGCAAACTGTCTAACTACTGCAAACTAGCTAACTATCTGCAAAGAATCTAACTAACTGCAGACTAACTAACTAACTGAAAACTAACTAACTATCTGACAAACTAACTAAATAACTGCAAACTATCTAACTAACTGCAAACTAGCTAACTATCTGCAGACAATCTAACTAACTACAAACTATGTAACTAACAGCAAGCAATCTAACTAACTTCCAACTAACTAACTTACTGGCAAACTAACTAACTAACTGACAAACCAACTAACTAACTGCAAACTAACCAACTAACTGCAAACAATCTAACTAAGTGCAAACTATAGAACTAACTGACAAACTAACTAACTAACAGCAAACCAACTGACTAACTGCAAACTAACCAACTAACTAACTGACAAAGTGACTAATTTACTTCAAACTATCTAACTAAATGCAAACTAAATAAATAACTGCATAATAGCTAACTAACTGCAAACTAGCTAACTATCTGCAAACAATCTAACTAACTGCAAACAAAGGAACTAACTGACAAACTAACTAACTAACTGAAAAAGTTACTATCTGAGTGATAAACTAACTAACTAACTGCAAACCAACTAACTAACTGCAAACTAAATAAGTAACTAACTGACAAAGTAAATAATTTACTGCACACTATCTAACTAACTGCAAACTACCGAACTAACTGCAAAAAACTAACTCAATAACTGCAAAATATCTAACTAACTGCAAACTAGCTAACTAACTGAAAACAATCTAACTATCTGCAAACTAACTAACTAACTGAAAACTAACTAACTAACTGAAAACTAACTAACTAACTGCAAACTAACTAACTAACTCACAAACTAACTAACTAACTGCAAACTAACTAAATAGCTGCAAAATATCTAACTAACTGCAACTTAGGTAACTATCTGCGAACAATCTAACTAACTGCAAACTAACGAACTATCTGACAAACTCACTAACTAACTGACAAACTAACTAACTAACTGCAAGCTAACTAAATAACTGCCAAATATCTAACTAACTGCAAACTAGCTCACTAACTGCAAACAATCTAACTAACTGTCAAACTAACTAACTAACAGAAATCTATCTAACTAACAGACAAACTGAATATCGAATCGCTAACAAACTAACTAACTGCAAACAAACTAACTAACTTACAAACTAACTATCTAACTGCCAACTAACTAAATAACTGCAAAATATCTAACTAACTGCAAACTAGCTAACTATCTGCGATCAATCTAACTAACTGCAAACTAACGAACTAACTGACAAACTCACTAACTAACTGACAAACTAACTAACTAACTGCAAACTAACTAAATAACTGCAAAATATCTAACTAACTGCAAACTAGCTCGCTAACTGCAAACCTTCTAACTAACGGACAAACTAACTAACTAACTGCAAACTAGCTCACTAACTGCAAGCAATCTAACTAACTGTCAAACTAACTAACTAACAGAAATCTCACTAACAGACAAACTGAATAACGAAATGCTTACAAACTAACTAACTGCAAACTAACTAACTAATATAATGCACTCTAACTAACTAAGTAACAAACTAACTATCTAACGGACAAACTAACTAAATAACTGACAAACTAACTAAATAACTGCAAACTGTCTAACTACTGCAAACTAGCTAACTATCTGCAAACAATCTAACTAACTCCAAACTAACTAACTAAGCAACTAACTTCCAACTAACTAACTTACTGGCAAACTAACAAACTAACTGACAAACCAACTAACTAACTGCAAACTAACCAACTAACTGCAAACAATCTAACTAAGTGCAAACTATAGAACTAACTGACAAACTAACTAACTAACAGCAAACCAACTGACTAACTGCAAACTAACCAACTAACTAACTGACAAAGTGACTAACTAACTTCAAACTATCTAACTAAATGCAAACTAAATAAATAACTGCATAATAGCTAACTAACTGCAAACTAGCTAAGTAACTGCAAACAATCTAACTAACTCCAAACTAACTAACTAACTGACGAACTAACTAAATGTCAAACTAACTAACTTACAAACTAACCATCTAACTGCCAACTAACTAAATAACTGCAAAATATCTAACTAACTGCAAACTAGCTAACTATCTGCAAACAATCTAACTAACTGCAAACAAAGGAACTAACTGACAAACTAACTAACAAACTGAAAAAGTAACTATCTGACTGATAATCTAACTAACTAACTGCAAACCAACTAACTAACTGCAAACTAAATAGGTAACTAACTGACAAAGTAAATAATTTACTGCAAACTATCTAACTAACTGCAAACTACCTAACTAACTGAAAAAAACTAACTCAATAACTGCAAAATATCTAACTAACTGCAAACTAGCTAACTAACTGAAAACAATCTAACTATCTGCAAACTAACTAACTAGCTGAAAACTAACTAACTAACTGAAAACTAACTAACTAACTGCAAACTAACTAACTAACTCACAAACTAACTAACTAACTGCAAACTAACTAAATAACTGCAAAATATCTAACTAACTGCAACTTAGGTAACTATCTGCGAACAATCTAACTAACTGCAAACTAACGAACTAACTGACAAACTCACTAACTAACTGACAAACTAACTAACTAACTGCAAACTAACTAAATAACTGCAAAATATCTAACTAACTGCAAACTAGCTCACTAACTGCAAACAATCTAACTAACTGTCAAACTAACTAACTAACAGAAATCTATCTAACTAACAGACAAACTGAATAACGAATCGCTAACAAACTAACTAACTGCAAACTAACTAACTAATATAATACAATCTAACTAACTATGTGACAAACTAACTATCTAACGGACAAACTAACTATATAACTGACAAACTAACTAAATAACTGCAAACTGTCTAACTACTGCGAACTGTCTAACTACTGCAAACTAGCTAACTATCTGCAAAGAATCTAACTAACTGCAAACTAACTAACTAACTGAAAACTAACTAACTATCTGACAAACTAACTAAATAACTGCAAACTATCTAACTAGATGCAAACTAGCTAACTATCTGCAAACAATCTAACTAACTGCAAACTATCGACCGAACTGACAAACTCACTAACTAACAGACAAACCAACTATGTAACTGATAATCTAACTAACTATCTGCAAACCAACTGACTACCTGCAAACTAACTAACTAGCTGCAAATTAACTAAATAACTCCAAAATATCTAACTAACTGCATGCAATCTAACTAACTGCAAACTAACGAACTAACAGACAAACTCACTAACTAACTGACAAACTAACTAACTAACTGCAAACTAACTAACTAACTTACAAACTAACTAACTAACTGCAATCTAACTAAATAACTGCAAAATATCTAACTAAATGACAAACTAACTAATTAACTGTAAACTAACTAACTAACAGACAAACTAACTAAATAACTGTAAACTATCTAACTAACTGCAAACAAGCAAACTATCTGCAGACAATCTAACTAACTACAAACGATCTAACTAACAGCAAGCAAGTTAACTAACTGCAAGCTAGATAACTAACGGTATACAAGCTAACTAACTGACAATCGAACTAATTTACTGCAAACTAACTAAATAACTGCAAAACATCTAACCAACTGCAAACAAGCTAACTAACTGCAAACAATCTAACTAACTGCAAACTATCGTACTAAGTGACAAACTAACTATCTAACTGGCAAACTAACTAACTAACTGACAAACTAACTAAATAACTGCAAAATATCTAACTCACTTCCAACTAGTTAACTAACTGCAAACTAACTAACTAACTACAAACTAACTAACTAACTTACAAACTGACAAAATAACTGCAAACTAACTAAATAACTGCAAACTAACTAACTAACTGCAAACAAACTATCTAACTGACAACCTAACTAACTAATAAACATGTTAACTAATTAACTGCTAACTAGATAACTAACTGTAAACAAAGTGACTCACTGATAATCAAACAAATTTCCTGCAAACTAACTAAATTACTGCAAACTATCTGAATAACTGCAAACTAGCTAACTAACTGCAAACAAACAACTAACTGCAAACTAACAAACTAACAGACAAATTAGCTAACTAACTGCAAAGTAACTAACTAACTTACACCCTAACATATATAATGCAAACTAACTAACTAACTGGCAAACTAACTAACTAACTGACAAACTAACTGAGTAACTGCAAACTAACTAACTTACAATCTAACTAACTAAGGGACAAACTAAGTAACTGAGTGCAAACTAACTATTTAACTGACAAGCTAACTAACTAACTGCAAACTAACAAACTAACTGACAAATTAACTAACTAACTGCAAAATAACTAACTAACATACAAACTAACTAATTTAATGCAAACTATCTAACTAACTGCAAACTAACGAACTAACTGACAATCAAACTAATTTACAGCAAACTAACTGTATAACTGCAAAATATGTAACTAACTGCTAACTAGCTAACTAACTGCAAAAAACTAACTAACTGCAAACTAACTAAGTAACTGACAAATGAACTTAGTAACTGCAAACTAACTAATTAACTGACAAACTAAATAACTAACTTGCAAAGAAGCTAACTAACTGCAAACTAACTAACTAGCTTCCAAACTAACTAGCTAACGGACAAACGAAGTAACTAAATGCAAACTAACTATCTAACTGACAAACTAACTAACTAACTGACAAATGAACTAAATAACTGAAAACTATATAAATAACTGCAAAATATCTAACTAACTGCAAACTAGCCAACTAACTGCAAGCAATCTAACTAACTGCAAACTAACTAACTAACTGCAAAAAACTAACTAGATATCTGCAAAATATCTCACTAACTGCAAACTAACTAACTAACCGGCAAACAATCTAACTAACTGCAAACTAACTAACAGTCTGACAATCTAACTAACTAACAGACAAACTAACTAACTAACTGCAAGCTGGATAACTAACTATAAACAAACTAACTAACTGACAATCGAACTAATTTACTGCAAACTAACTAAATAACTGCAAAACATCTAACTATCTGCAAACTATCGTACTAACTGACAAACTAACTAACTAACTGACAAACTAACTTTCTATCTGATAAACTAACTAACTAACTGCAAACCAACTAACTAACTGCAAGCTAACTAACTAACGGCAAACTAACTAAATAACTGCAAAATATCTAACTAACTGCATGCAATCTAACTGACTGCAAACGAACTAACTAACTGCAAACTAACTAACTAACTAACAGACAAAGTAACTAATTCACTGCAAAATATCTAACTAACTGCAAACTATCTAACTAACTGCAAACTAGCTATCTATCTGCAAACAATCTAACTAACTGCAATCTAACTAACTGACTGCAAACTAACTAACTAACTGCAAACTAACTAACTAGCATACAAACTAACTAATATAATGCATACTAACCAACTAACTGGAAACTAACTAATATAATGCAAACTAACTAACTAACTGACTAACAAACTGTCTAACTGACAAACTAACTAACTAACTGACAAAATAACTAAATAACTGCAAACTATCTAACTAACTGCAAACAATCTAACTAACTGTCAAACTAACTAACTAACAGTCAAACTGAATAACGAATCGCTAACAAAGTAACTAACTGCAAACTAACTAACTAATATAATGCAATCTAACTAACTAAGTGTCAAACTAACTATCTAACTGACAAACTAACTAACTAACTGACAAACTAACTAAACAACTGCAAACTGTCTAACTAATTGCAAACTAGCTAACTATCTGCAAACAATCTAACTAACTGCAAACTAGCTAACTATCTGCAAACAATCTAAATAACTAACTGAAAAACTAACTAACTAACTGCAAACAATCTAACGAACTGCAAACTATCTAACTAAATGCAAACTAGCTAACTATCTGCAAACTAACTTACTAACTAAAAACAATCTAACTAACAGACAAACTAACTAACTAACTTACAAATTAACTAAGTAACTGCAAACAAACTAACTAACTTACAAACTAACTAAATAACTAAAACTAACTAACTAACTGCAAACTAACTTAATAATATAATGCAATCTATCTAAGTAAGTGTCAAACTAACTATCTAGCTGACAAACTAATTAAACAACTGCAAACTATCTAACTAAATGCAAACTAGCTAACTATCTGCAAACAATCTAACTAACTGCAAACTAACTAACTAACTTCAAGCAATCATACTAACTGTCAAACTAACTAACTAACTGACAAACTAACTAACTAACTGCAAACTTACTAACTAACTGCAAACTAACTAACTAACTGACAAACTAACTAACTAATTGCAAACTAACTGACTAAATGATAAACTAAATAACTAAATGCTAATAAAGTAACTAACTGCAAACTAACTAACTAATACAATGCAATCTAACTAAATAGGTAACAAACTAACTATCTAACTGACAGACTAACTAACTAACTGACAGACTAACTTACTAACTGCAAACTAACTAACTAACTGCAAACTATCTAACTAACTGCAAACTAACGAACTAACTGCCAAAAACTAACTAAATAACTAACTGCTAACAAGCTAACTAACTAACTGACAAACAAACTAGCTTAATGACAAACTAACTAACTTAATGCAAACTAGCTAATTAACTGACAAACTTAATAACAACCTGACAAACTACCTAATTTAATGCAAACTGACTAACTAATTGCAAACGAACTAACGAACTAACTGACAAACTAAATAACTAACCGACAAAATAAATAACTAACTGCTAACAAACTAACTAACATCAAACTAGCTAACTAACTCACAAACTAAATAACTGACAAACTAAATAACTAACTGCTATCAAACTAACTAACTAACAAACTAAATAACTAACTTACAAATTAAGTATTTTACACCAAACTAACTAACTAACCAACAGGAAACTAACTAACTGACTCAAAAACTATCTAACTAACTGACATATTAAGTAACTTACTGCAAACTAACTAACTGACGGACAAACTAACTTACTAACTGACAAACTAACTAACTAACTTACAAACTAACTAATATAATGCAAACTAACTCACTAACTCACAAACTCACTAACTAACTGCAAACTAACTTACTAACTGACAAACTAACTAACTACCTGCAAACTAACTAACTAACTGACAAATTAACTAATATACTGCAAAGTAACTAACTAACTGAAAACTAACTAACTAATATACTATCTAAATAACTTACTACCAAAGAAGTAACTAACTAACTGCAAACTAAGTAACTACCTGACAAACTAATTATTTTACTGCAAACTAACTAACAAACAGCAATCTAACTAACTAGCAAAGTGGAAAAATAACCAATTTACAGCAAACTATCTAACTATCTGCAATGTAGCTAAATAACAGACAAACTAACTAATACAATGCTATCTCACTAACTAACTGCAAACTAACTAACTAACAGACAAACAATCTAACTATCTGCAAACGACCTAACTAACTGACAAAGCAACAAACTAACTGCAAACAATCTAACTAACTGCAAACTAGCTAACTAACAGCAAACTAACCAACTAACTTACAAACCAACTAACTAACTGCAAAGTAACCAACTAACTGCAAACAATCTAACTATGTGCAAAGTATAGAACTAACTGACAAACTAACTTACTAACTGACAAACTAACTAACTAACAGCAAGCCAACTGACTAACTGCAAACTAACTAACTAACTAACTGACAAAGAAACTAATTTACTTCAAACTATCTAACTAACTGCAAACTAACTAAGTAACTGCAAAATATCTAACTATCTGCAAACTAGCTAACTATCTGCGAACAATCTAGCTAACTGACAAACTAACTATCTAACTGACAGGCTAACTAAGTAACTGACAGACTAACTTACTAACTGCAAACTATCTAACTAAATGCAAGCCAGTCAACTATCTGCATACAATCTAACTAACTGGAAACTAACTAACTAACTGCGAGCAATCTAACTAACTGCAAACTAACTAACTAACCGGTAAACAATCTCACTAACTGCACACTAACTATCCAACTGGCAAACTAACAAAATAACTGGCAATCTAACTGACTAACTGCAAACTAACTAAATAACTGCAAAATACCTAACTAACTGCAAACTACCTCACTAACTGCAAACAATCTAACTAACTGACAGACTAACTAACTAACTGACAGACTAACTTACTAACTGCAAACTAACTAACTAACTGCAAACTAAATAAGTAACTAACAGACAAAGTAAGTAATTTACTGCAAACTATCTAAATAACTGCAAACTAACGAACTAACTGCAAAAAACTAACTAAATAACTAACTGCTAACAAGCTAACTAACTAACTGACAAACAAACTAGCTTAATGACAAACTAACTAACTTTATGCCAACTAACTAATTAACTGACAAACTTAATAACAACCTGACAATCTACCTAATTTAATGCAAACTGACTAACTAATTGCAAACGAACTAACGAACTAACTGACAAACTAAATAACTAGCTGACAAAATAAATAACTAACTGCTAGCAAACTAACTAACTTCAAACTAGCTAACTAACTCACAAACTAAATAACTGACAAACTAAGTAACTAACTGCTATCAAACTAACGAACTAATTGCAAACTAACTAACTAACTGAAAATCTAAATAACTAACTGCAAACTAACTAACTAACTAACTAACTGACAAACTAACAAACTTACTGACAAACTAACTAACTAACTGACAAATTAACTAAGTAACCGCAAACTAACAAACTAACTGACAAACTAACTAACTAACTTCAAACTAACTAACTAATTGCAAACTAACTAACTAACTGCAAACGAAGTAACTAACTGACAAACTAACTAACTAACTGACAAACTAACTAACTGAATGCAAACTTCCTAACTAACTGACGAAATAACTACTTAACTCCAAACTAAGTAAACAACTGCAAACTAACTAAATAACTGCAAACTCTATCTAAACTAACTTAACTACCATGAAGTAACTAACTAACTACAAACTAACTAACTACCTGACAAACTAATTATTTTACTGCAAACTAACTAACAAACAGCAACTAACTGCAAACTAACTAAAGTAAACTATCTAATTTACAAACTGCAGACAATCCAACTAACTGCAAACAATATAACTAACTGACAAACTGACTAACTGACTAACTAACTGCAAACTAACTAACTAACTTACAAACTAACTAACTAACTGAAAACTAACTAACTAACTGACAAACTAACTAACTAACTGCAAACTGACTGACTAACTGCAAACTTACTAAATGACAAACTAACTAACTAACTGACAAACTAACTAACTAACTGACAAACTAACTAAATAACTGACAAACTAACTAACTAACTGCAAACTAACTAACTAACTGACAAACTAACTAACTAACTGCTAACTAGCTAATTAACTGCAAACAATCTAACTAACTTCAAACTAACGAACTAACTGACAAACTAAATAACTTACAAGAGTAACTAATATAATGCAAACTAACTAACTAACTGACAAACTAACTATCTAACTGACAAACTAACTAACTAACTGACAAACTAACTAACTAACTGCAAACTAACTAACTAACTGCAAACTAGCTAACTATCTGCAAACAATCTAACTAACTGCAAACTAACTAACTAACTGCAAACAATCTAACTAACTGCAAACTAACTAACTAACTGAAAACTAACAAACTATCTAACTAACAAACTAACTAACTAACTAACTAACAAACTAACTAACTGCAAACTAACTATGACAAACTAATATAACTAACTGCAAACAATCTAACTAACTGCAAACTAACTAACTAACTGCAAACAATCTAACTAACTGCAAAATAACTAACTAACTGCAAACTAACTAATATAATGCAAACTAACTAACTAACTGACAAACTAACTAACTAACTTCAAACTGCCTAACTAATTGCAAACTAACTAACTAACCGCAAACAATCTAACTAACTGCAAACTAACTAACTAACTGACAAACTAACTAAATAACTAAAATAAAACTAACTATCGAACTAACTATCTGCAAACTAACTAACTATCTGCAAACAATCTAACTAACTGCAAACTAACTAACTAACTGCAAACTAACTAACTAACTGCAAACTAACTAACTCACTGCAAACAAACTAATATACCAAACTAACTAACTAACTAAACTAACTATAACTACAAACTAACTGCAAAACTAACTAACTAACTGACAACAAACTATCTAACTGACAAACTAACTAACAAACTGACAAACTAACTAAATAACTGCAAACTAACTAACTAACTGCACAAACTAGCTAACTACAAACTAATCTAACTAACTGACAAACTAAATAACTAAATGCTAACAAAGTAACTAACTGCAAACTAAGTATCTAATATAATGCAAACTAACAAACTAACTGACAAACTGACTATCTAACTGACAAACTAACTAACTGACAATCTAACTAAATAACTGCAAACTGTCTACCTAACTGCACACTAGCTAGCTATCTGCAAACAATCTAACTACCTGCAAAATAACTAACTAACTGTAAGCAATCTAACTAACTGCAAACTAACTAATATAATGAAAACTAACTAACTAACTGATAAACTAACTAACTAACCTGCAAACAATCTAACTAACTGCAAACTAACTAACTTTCTGACAATCTAACTAACTAACAGACAAACAATCTAACTAACTGCAAACTAACTAACTAACTGGTAAGCTAACTTACTAACTGACAAACTAACTAACTAACTGACAAACTAACTAACTAACTGCAAACTAACTAAATAACTGCAAACTAACTAACTAACTGACAAGCTAACTATCTAACTGACAAACTAACTATCTAACTGCAAACTAACTAACTAACTGCAAACTAACTAACTAATATACAAACTTACTAAGTAACTACAAACAACTAAATAACTGCTAAATATCTAACTATCTGCAAGCAATCTAACTAACTGCAAACCAACTAACTAACTGCAAACTAACTGACTAACTGACAAACTAACTAACTAACTGACAAACTAACGAACTAATTGCAAACTAACTAACTAACTGAAAATCTAAATAACTAACTGCATACAAAGTAAATAACTTACAAGTGTAACTAATATAATGCAAACTATCTAACCAACTGACAAACTAACTATCTAACTGACAAACTAACTAACTAACTGACAATCTAACTAAATAACTGCAAACTATCTAACATAATGCAAGCTAGCTAACTATCTGCAAACAATCTAACTAACTGCAAACTAACTAATTAACTGCAAACTAACTAACTAACTGCAAACTATCTAATTTACTGCAAAATAACTGAATAACTGCAAACTAACTAACAATCTGCAATCTAACTAAATTATTGACAAACTAACTAATGTAATGCAAACTCACTAATTAACTGACAAACTATGTAACTAACTGGAAACTAACTCTCTAACTGATTAACTAACTAACTCACTGCAAACTAACTAACTGACGGCAAACTAACTAATATAATGCAAACTAACTAGCTAACTGTCAAATTAACTATCTAACTGACAAACTAACTGACTAACTACAAGCAATCTAACTGACTGCAAACTAACTAAATAACTGACAAGCTAACTATCTAACTGACAAACTAATTAACTAACTTCAAGCAATCTAACTGACTGCAAACTAACTAAATAACTGACAATCTAACTAACTAACTGACAATCTAACTAACTAACTGACAAACTAACTTACTAACTGACAAACTAACTAACTAACTGTAAACTAACTAACTAAATGTCAAGCTAACTAACTAACTGCAAACAAACTAACTAACTGACAAAATAATTCACTAACTGCAAACAAACTAAATAACTTACAAAAGTAACTAATATAATGCAAACTTACTAACAAACTGACAAACGAACTATCTAACTGACAAACAAACTAACTAACTGACGAACAAACAGTCTAACAGAAACTCACAAATTAACTGGCAAACTATGGAACTAACTGCAAACTAGCTAACTAACTGCAAACAATCTAACTAACTGCAAACTGACTAACTATTATAATGCAAACTAACTAACTAACTAACATACTAACTATCTAAGTGATAAACTAACTAACTAAATGACAAACTAAATAACTAACTGCAAACAAACTGACTAACTTACAAACTAACTAATATAATGCAAAGTACTAACTAACTGACAAACTACCTAAGTGACTGACAAACTATCTAAATAACTGCAATCTATCTAACTAACTGTAAACTAGCTAACTATCTGCAAATAATCTAACTAACTGCAAACTAACTAACTAACTGCAAGCATTCTGACTAACTGCAAACTAACAAACTAACTGCAAAAAACTAACTAACAGACAAACTAACTAACTATCTGATAATCTAACTAACTAACTATCTGACAAACTAAATAACTAACTGCAAACTAACTAACTATCCGGCAAACAATCTAACTGACTGCAAACCAACTAACTATCTGACAATCTAACTTACTAACTGACAAACTAACTAACTAACTGCAAAATAATTAACTAACTGAGAAACTAACTAACATACTGCAAACTAACTAACTAACTGACAAACTAAATCACTAACTGCAAACTTGCAAACTATCTGCAAACAATCTAGCTAACTTACAAACTAATTAATATAATGATAATTAACTAACCAACTAATAAACTAACTATGCAACTCACAAACTAAATAACCAACTGCTAACAAACAAACTAAATGCAAACTAACTAAGTAACGTACAAACTAACTAATATGATGCAAACTAACTAACTAACTGACAGACTAACTATCTAACTGACAAACTAACTATCTAACTGCAAACTAACTAACTAACTGACAAACTAACTAACTAACTGGAAACAATCTGTCTAACTGCAAACTAGCTAACGAACTGCAAACAATCTAAATATCTGCAAACTAGCTGACTAACTGCAAACTAACTATCTAACTGACAAACTAACTAACTAACTGACAATCTAACTAAATAACTGCAAACTATCTAACTAACTGCAAACTAGCTAACTATTTGTAAACAATCTAATTAACGGCAAACTAACTACCTAACTGCAAGCAATCATACTAACTGCAAACTAACTACCTAACCGGCAAACAATCTAACTAACTACAAGCTAACTATCTAACTGGCAAACTAACTAACTAACTGACAAACGAACTAACTAACTTCAAACTAACTAACTAACATACAATTTAACTAATATAATGCAAACTAACTGACTAACTGACTAACAAACTATCTAACTGACAAACTAACTAACTAACATACAAACTAACTAATATAATGCAAACTAACTAACTGCAAACTAACTAACTAACATACAAACTAACTAATATAACGCAAACTAACTAACTAACCTGCAAACAATCTAACTAACTGCAAACTAATTAATATAATGAGAACTAACTAACCAACTGATAAACTAGCTATGCAACTGACAAACTAAATAACTAACTGCTAACAAACAAACTAAATGCAAACTAACTAAGTAACATACAAACTAACTAATATGATGCGAACTAACTAACTAACTGACAGACTAACCATCTAACTGACAAACTAACTATCTAACTGCAAACTAACTAACTAACTGACAAACTAAGTAAATAACTGCAAACTATCTAACTAACTGCAAACAAGCTAACTATCTGCAAACAATCTAACTAACTTACAAACTAACTAATATAGTGATAACTAACTAACAAACTAATAAACTAACTATGCAACTCACAAACTAAATAACTACCTGCTAACAAACAAACTAAATGCAAACTAACTAAGTAACGTACAAACTAACTAATATGATGCAAACTAACTAAGTAACTGACAGACTAACTATCTAACTGACAAACTAACTATCTAACTGCAAACTAACTAACTAACTGACAAACTAACTAACTATCTGGAAACAATCTGTCTAACTGCAAACTAGCTAACGAACTGCAAACAATCTAAATCTCTGCAAACTAGCTGACTAACTTCAAACTAACTATCTAACTGACAAACTAACTAACTAACTGACAATCTAACTATCAAACTGCAAACTATCTAACTAACTAACTAACTATTTGTAAACAATCTAATTAACAGACTAACTACCTGCCAAGCAATCATACTAACTGCAAACTAACTACCTAACTACAAACAATCTAACTAACTACAAGCTAACTATCTAACTGAAAACTAACTAACTAACTGACAAACGAACTAACTAACTTCAAACTAACTAACTACGATACAATTTAACTAATATAATGCAAACTAACTGTAACTAACTGCAAAACAATCTAACTAACTGACAAACTAACTAACGAACATACAAACTAACTAATATAACTGCAAACTAACTAACTGCAAACTAACTAACTGACATACAAACTAACTAATATAACTGCAAACTAACTAACTAACCTGCAAACAATCTAACTAACTGCAAACTAATTAATATAATGAGAACTAACTAACCAACTGATAAACTAGCTATGCAACTGACAAACTAAATAACTAACTGCTAACAAACAAACTAAATGCAAACTAACTAAGTAACATACAAACTAACTAATATAATGCGAACTAAATTACTAACTGACAGACTAACCATCTAACTGACAAACTAACTATCTAACTGCAAACTAGCTAACTAACTGACAAACTAAGTAAATAACTGCAAACTATCCAACTAACTGCAAAACAAGCTAACTATCTGCAAACAATCTAACTAACTAACTAACTATGGCAAACTAAGTAACTAACTGACAAACTAACTAACTAACTGACAAACTAACTAATATAAACTATCTAACTAAACTGCAAACTATAACTATCAAACAATCTAACTAACTGCAAACAAACTAACTAACTGACAAACTAACTAACTAACTGATAAACTAACTAACTAACCAAGCTAAGTAACTAACGGACAAACTAAATAACTAACTGCTAAGAAACAAACTAAATGCAAACTAACTAACTAACATACAAACTAACTAATATAATGCAAACTAAATAACTAACTGACAAACTAACTATGTAACTGACAATCTAACTAACTAACTGACATTCTAACTAAATAACTGCAAACTGTCCAACAGACTGCCAACTAGCTAACTATCTGCAAACAATCTAACTAACTTACAAACTAACTAATATAGTGATAACTAACTAACTAACTGATAAACTAACTATGCCACTGACAAACTAAATAACTAACTGCAATCTAACTAACTAACGGACAAACTAAATAACTAACTGCTAACAAACAAACTAAATGCAAACAAACTAACTAACATACAAACTAATTAACTAACTGAAAACTAATTAACTAACTGACAAACTATATAACTAACTGCAAACAATCTGACTAACTTACAAACTAACTAATATAATGATAACTAACTGACTACCTGATAAACTAACTATGCCACTGACAAACTAACTAACTAACTGCAAACTAATTAAGTAACTGCAAACTTATTAACTAACAGACAAACTAAATAACTAACTGCAAACAAACTAACTAACTTACAAACTAACTAATATAATGCAAACTAACTAACGAACTGACAAACTAACTGTTAGAGCACTCAGGGGCTCTAACTTGGTGGTTCCGGACGAGGGAGAAGATAGGGTAGAGAAATTGTTACAAGTTTTCAAATACCTTTTTATTACAAAAATAACCAAAACTATTATTTTTACAAATTAGAAAAAGACGGATAAATAAAGGAAAACTGGACCCAGGCTCACGTTTTGGCCTGGTCCGCCACTTTCTCCGTCCTTGTTACTGCGTCGGAGGTTTTCTGTAACAGAAATTCCGGCAAATATAAATATTTTGCGGACAAGTCAACGATTACGCGCTCGTCAGCTGCTTTTCTCGCACTCCAGCGACAGTCTGGTGTGCTTGGAGGAAGAGCTAACTGGCAATTCAGCGCAATAGCTAGTGGACTGTATTATTTTGCTTTGGTCGGGGATAGTCGTTTTTTACGATATCACCGATGCGCACAACCGGGTAGACGAGGTTTTCCTCTGATCTACCGGGTTCGCTTCGCAATGCCACGGACGGGAAACCAAATGGAGGTTGTAAGGCTCCAAATGGCTATATCCCGCTAGCACGCTCACCGTGCGGGTGACGTTTGAACGCCACCCACGCAAGAGGACGTCTCGTCCAGGTACGGGTACCTCGTCGGCGGCTCCTCAGGAACGGCCTGCGGCCAACCCACGCAGCTGCCTAGACAGGGATTCCTTTCCTTGAAAGAATCGCCCGGCAGCCTGTCGTGGCCCCTCGTCGGCGGTTCCCTTCACGAGGAGCTGGCCTGCGGCTCGCCGAATTAGGACGACGTCCTTTGCAATTCCTAACCACCCTACGGTCACAGCCCAGTGTGGTCGACTCACATCTGGTAGTGGGTGTAGCGGTGGAAGGCCGATGCTTCGAACCCCTGTGCTCCAGTGGTCGCTTATGCTCAACCTTGTCAAGTCACGACTGGTTCACTGGAGCGGGTTCTCTAAAGCCGGTGCACGGTGAGCACCGCGAAGTGATACCAATATCTGGGTATCCAACTTCCGGTTGCTCCTACGCCGTATAGCTCACACGGGTCGATGAAACCACAACTCCACCGGTCGGTGCACTCTATGTGGTACACCTAACGGGCGATTCGAGTGGGTTCCTCGATCCCTTCGAACGGCGAACCACCGCCAGGAGATAACCAGTATGTCGGTATCTCCGTTACAGTGGCTCAAACCGTATTCAATAGGAAGAGACTCAAAGTGATTAACACCGAATCCCTAACGTCGCAGTCGCGGCAACGAACTGCAACGTTCAATCACAATCCTGCGTCTACGATCGTGTCACGCGCGGCGTGTACTGCGATCGCTGCAACGACAGGCAGATTGTCCTTTTATTCGAGAAAATCTCAAGTCGCTATGACGAGATTTTCCTGAATAAATCAATGTCCGCAAACTTGATCCGATTACGAGGAAAGAGATCGTCTCATTCTCCTCGGAGCTTCGTACGAAAATGGGAGAGATCGTCACAGGATCTGCTCCTGATCGCCGACGGCTCACGAATGATCCGTAACGATCTGCAAGCATCGACGGCCACGGCTGGGCTCCGTCGCGCAAGCGCAGTCGCGTAGCGACGCATCGCGCTGCTGGGCCCGGGCGGCTACGCGCCGCATAGCCACGACGAGGCGCTGCCGCGTCTCGGCTGTCGATCTCGATTCGATAAATCGATTCTTCTCTCTCTCTCGGCGCTAACAACACGATTTCTGGAATTTGTTCTCAGAATCGAGAATTCCAGTGAAGCTAGCTAGCAAAAACACGAAAATGGCCGCGGTATACTAATCTGACGAAGAAAAATTTCTCCGTCAGCAGAACCTTCCAGAATTACGCGAATTCATGATAAATACGGGCATCGCGGCCGAGTTTTTACGTCTCGGACTCACACGATATATAAACACTAACTAAATAACTGCAAACTATCTAACTATCTGCAAACAATCTAACTAACTGCAAACTGACGAATTAACAGAAACTAGCTAACTAACTGACAAACTAACTAACTAACTGCAAACTGACTAACTAACGGACAAACTAAATAACTAACTGCTAACAAACTAAGTAACTGCAAACTAACTAACTAACATAGAATCTAACTAATATAACGCAAACTAAATAACTAACTGACAAACTAACTATCTAACTGACAATCTAACTAACTAACTAACTGCAAACTGTCTAACTAACTGCCAAATAGCTAACTATCTGCAAACAATCTAACCAACTTACAAACTAACTAATATAATGCAAACTAACAAACTAATTACCTAACTGACAAACTAACTAACTTACAGACAAACTAACTATATAACTGAAAACCAGATAACTATCTGCAAACAATCTAACTAACTTACAAACTAACTAATATAATGAAAACTAACTAACTAACTGATAAACTAACTATGCCACTGACAAACTAAATAACTAACTGCTAACAAACAAACTAAATGCAAACTAACTAACTAACTGCAAACTAACTAACTAGCTTACAAACTAACTAATATAATGCAAACTAACAAACTAATTACCTAACTGACAAACTAACTAACTTACAGACAAACTAACTATATAACTGAAAACCAGATAACTATCTGCAAACAATCTAACTAACTTACAAACTAACTAATATAATGAAAACTAACTAACTAACTGAAAAACTAACTATGCCACTGACAAACTAAATAACTAACTGATAACAAACAAACTAAATGCAAACTAACTAACTAACTGACAAACTAACTAACTAACTGCATACAATCTAACTAACTGCAAACTAACGAACTAACTGACAAACTAACTAACTAACTGACAAACTGAATAACTACCTGACAAACTAACCAACTAACATCAAACTATCAATCTAACTGACAAACGAACTAACTAACAGCAAAGTAACTAACTAACTTACAAACTAACTAACTAACTGCCAACTCCCTATCTAACAGCATACTAGCTAACTAACAACTAACAATCTAACTAACTGCAAACTAACTAACTAACCGCATACAATCTAACTAACTGCAAACTAAGTAACTAGCTAACTTGCAAAATAACCAATTTACTGCAAACTATCTCACTAACTGCAAACTATCTAACTACATGCAAACTAAATAACTAACTGGCAAACTAACTAACTAACTGCAAACAAACTAACTAACTTACAAACTAACAAACTAACTGCAAACTAAATAACTAACCTCAAACAAACTAACTAACTTACATCAGTAACTAACTAACTGACAAACTAACTATCTAAGTGACCAACTAACTAACTAACCTCAAACAAACTAACTAACATACAAAAGTAACTTATATAATGCAAACGAACTAACAAACTGACAAACTAATTATCTAACTGACAAACTAACTAACTAACTGCAAACTAGCTACCTAACTGACAATCTATCTAACTAACTAACAAACTAACTGACTAACTGACAAACTAACTAGCTAACTGCAAACTAACAAACTAACTGACAAAATAACCAATTTACTGCAAAATATCTAAAAAACTGTAATCTAGCTAAGTAACAGACAACCTAACTAATATAATGCTAACTCACTAACTAACTGCAAACTAACTAACTAACTGGCAAACTAACTAACTAACTGCAAACTAAATAACTAACATACAAACTAACTAACTAACTGCGCAATATCTGATTTAATGCAAACTAAGTAACTGACTGCAAACTAACTAACTAACTGACGATCAAACTAATTTACTGCAAACTAACTAAATAACTAAGTAACAAAAGTTATACTAAGTAAGCAAAATATCTAAGTAACTGCAAACTAGCTAACTTACTGCAAACCAACTAACTAACTTACAAACTAACTAACTAACTGCAAGCAATCTAACTAACTGCAAACTAACTAACTAACTGCAAACTAACTAACTAACTGCAAAACATCTAAGTAACTGCAAACTAGCTAACTTACTGCAAACAATCTAACTAACAGACAAACTAGATAATTTACTGCAAAACAACTAACTAACTGCAAACTAACTAACTAACTGCAAACTGATTAACTAACTGACAAACAAACTTACTAACTGACAAACTAACTAACTAACTGCAAAGTAACTAACTAACTGACAAAATAACTAATTAACTGCAAACCAACTAACTAACTTACAAAAGTAATTAATCTAATACAAACCAACTAACAAACTGGCAAACTAACTATCTAACAGCCGAACTAACTAACTAACTGACAAACTAACTAAATGACAAACTAACTAACTAACAGCAAACTAACTAACTAACTGACAAACTAAATAGCTAACTGCTAACAAACTAACTAACTGCAATCTAACTAACTAACTAACTTACAAAGTAACTAATATAATGGAAACTAACTAACTAACTGACAAACTAACTATCTAAGTGACAAACTAAATAATTAACCTCAAACAAACTAACTAGCTTACAAAAGTAACTCATATAATACAAACCAATTAACAAACTTGCAAACATACTAACTAACTGCACACAAACTAACTAACTGCAAACAAACTAACTAACTTACAAACTAACTAACTAACAGCAAACTTACTAACTAACTGACAAACTTACTAAATGACAAACTAACTAACTAACTCCAAACTTACTAACTAACTCACAAACTTACTAAATGACAAACTAACAAACTAACTCCAAACTAACTATCTAATTGACAAACTAAATAGCTAACTGCTAACAAACTAACTAACTGCAATCTAACTAACTAACTAACTCACAAAGTAACTAATATAATGGAAACTAACTAACTAACTGACAAACTAACTAACTAACTGACAAACTAAATAACTAACCCCAAACAAACAAACTAACTTACAAAAGTAATCAATATAATGCAAACCAACTAACAACCTGACTAACTAACTATCTGACTGACAAACTAACTATCTAACAGACAAATTAACTAAATAACTGCAGACTAACTAACTAACTGACAAACTAAATAACTAACCTCAAACAAACTAACTAACTTACAAAAGTAACTAATATAATGCAAACCAACTAACAAACTGACAAACTAACTATCTGACTGACAAAGTAACTAACTAACAGACAAACTAACTAAATAACTGCAAACTATCTCACTAACTGCAAACTATCTAACTAACTGCAAACTAAATAACTAACTGGCAAACTAACTAAATAACTGCAAACAAACTAACTAACTTACAAACTAACTAACTAACTGCAAACTTACTAACTATCTGACAAACTAACTAAATTACAAACTAACTAACTAACAGCAAACTAACTAACTAACTGACAAACTAAATAGCTAACTGCTAACAAACTAACTAACTGCAATCTAACTAACTAACTGCAAACTAACGAACTAACTTACAAACTAACTTGTTTAAATATCGCGTTAATTCGAAGCATATAAGAATTGTAGAATATTATTCGTCACCCGGTATTGTTTTCTGCGTATGTAACCGACTCGAGACTGTTCGACTCTCGTGTCCGCTACGCGAAAACAAGACAGGTTATAAAAACTGTCACATACGGATTTCCTTGAAACATCACGCGATCGACGAAACTACGCGTGATTTCGAGCTAACGTTTCGGCGCGTGTATAAAGAGAAGGTACGACAATAATAAGTTGGACAAAGACGAATTCAAATTCGTCTACAGCGCCGATAGTCGGAGATTCTCCCCTCCGAATTTGACTAGCCGTGCTGGATCGTCACTCTTAATTTGGAATCGGCAGTGAGCAGATGGGCATACGATCCCGCTACCCCGTAATTTCCAAGATTTTCGAATAGTTTCGAGTTCCTCGAACTTTCGACGAAATTGTAAACGTGGGTTGGAAGTGCAGTACGAGAACGGATTGGGGATCCATCCGGTACCGTCAATACTTCCGCAAAACCCGTTTACAATTTAAAATCAAAGAGTCGTGAACGTGGGCAGGAAGTTCAAATACGGAACGGATTCTAAAACAATCCCATACCGTGAACTTCCACAACCCGTTTACTATTTAAAAGAGCCGTAAACGTGAACAACAAGTTCAATACGGAACGGATTGGAAAACAATCCTATACCGTGAACTTGCACAGGACGTTCAATACGGAACGGGTTGAAAACAACCCCATCCCGTGAACCTCCGTAGGACGTTCAATACGGAACGGGTTGAAAAACAACCCCATCCCGTGAACCTCCGCAGGACGTTCAATACGGAACGGGTTGTAAAACAATCCCATCCCGTGAACTTCCGTAAGCCGTTTACCAATTAAACAGATTAGGTCAGAACACGACCTGATCCAAAGACTGTAAAGATCTCGCAGGTTATAATCCGAGATTTCGAATTCAGCAGTGGGTACGATCCACCTCAGCCTGAATACAGACACGTATCGCTGTAATCAGAGGTCGTGTCCGAAGTATTCAGCAGTGGCTATGACCCACCTTGGTCTGAAAAATAAAAAGTAAAAGAAAACACGTATCGCTGCAACCAGAGGTCGTGTTTAAGGTATCGAGGTTGATTCTCGTACCTCTCTTGAATATCAAACGGTTCGGAACCCACAATCCAGGGGTGTATAAAATACCCTGGGTGGATTTACCACCTTCTAGTCGAAGTGTGGGACAATTTAACTCCCAGCTTACGACGAATCGCAGAATACCTCCAAAGATCGCCAGTCTAGTACGGTCACTGTGCGTAGGACGTTAATTCATTATGCTACGTGGTGTCAGGCCCAATCGTAAGTCGACCCAAGGGCGCCGTTGGCACACCTGCATCACACCGTGCCCGTACGCACGCAATAAGGTGGTAAAAAGGGCCGAGGAGCGGGTACGGTTGCAGCCTTACAACCTCCATCCGTTACCCTCTCCTACGATAGTCGAAACCTGCAGTCGGGAAAGAAACGAGGTTGAATCTCGTCTTCCCCAAAACTGCAATCAGCTGTTTCCCGGTTTAAAGGGAACGCACACAAACATATACAGTCCACTAACTTAGCTGCGTAACGCGGCGGCTGAGTTTCCCGCTCCTGAGTGCGACAAGCACAACAAGGAGCGCGTGAACATTAAAACGAGACGGAGAGAGTGACAAACGTTACCGTATATTTACATCTCGTACCGTCTCTTTTGTTTCAGAACAGCGTGACGCGAGCACACGCCAGACGCCGGTCAGACAGGCGAGGTTTTTGTCGCGTATAATTTAATTAAGACAGGCTGTTCGCATTTAAAGGTCCACAATAAACGACGTCGTCGAACTCTTTCGACGACGTGAAATTATATATAACGGGTGACAATTACTTTTCCATCCTCCTATTCCCTCGTGATCCGGACCCCCGTTAGACGAGGTTCTCAAATCAGTGTTTGAGCCCTCCACATTCTAACATAACTAATATAATGCAAACTAACTAACTAACTGACAAACTAACTATCTAAGTGACAAACTAACTAACTAACTGACAAACTAAATAAATAACTGCAAACAATCTAACAAACTACAAACTAACTAACTAACTGACAAACTAAATAACTAACCTCAAACAAACTAACTAGCTTACAAAAGTAACGAATATAATACTAATCAACTAACAAACTGGTAAACAAACTAACTAACTGCGAACAAACTAACTAACTAACTGACAAACTGACTATCTACCTGACAAACTAACTGACTATCTGCAAACTAACTAACTAACTGGCAAACTAACTAACTAACAGCAAACTATCTATCTAACTGACAAACTAACTAACAAACTGTAAAGTAACTAACTAACATACAAACTAACTAACTAACTGCCAACTATCTATCTAACAGCAAACTAGCTAACTAACTACGAACAATCTAACTAACTGCAAACTAACTAACTAACTGCAAACAATCTAACTAACTGCAAAGTAACTAACTAACCGCACACAATCTGACTAACTGCAAACTAAGTAACTAACTAACTTGCAAAATAACCAATTTCGTGCAAACTATCTCACTAACTGCAAACTATCTAACTAACTGCAAACTAACTAACTAACTGCAATCTAACTAAGTAACTGACAAACTAACTAACTAACTGCAAACTAACTAAGTAATATAACAAGGCGGGATCTAACCCAGGGGGCAATGAGGGGGGCGCGGGTCGCGGAAGAAGTGGAGTCGCGCGGAGAGTGCGGCGTGGTGAAACTAGGGCGCGGGGGCCTACTGGGGGTGGAAAACAGGTTGCGCGCGCACAAGCCGCGGAGTGGGGGATGGCTCAATCGTGGAGGGGATTAGTCCGGGCTGAGCCGTCGCGGAGACCGCTCCAAACCTGACCCACCGTCGGAAATTTTTCAGACGGGCGCGAGGCCTTCGGGGAGCGGATAATCGGTTGCACGCGAACGAGCCGAGGAGTGGGGGGTGGCACAATCGTGGAGGGTATTAGTCCAGACCGAGCCGCCGCGGGGACCTCTCCAGACCTGTACCACCGTCGGAAATTTTTTCAGACGGAGGGAATGATCCCTGAAATTTTTTTCAGACTCCGATTCACCACCGGAAATTTTTTTTTTTTCGAGGGGAGGGACAACCTTGGTCCATCCCCGCGCGAATCGATATGTAGCGAATCAATGCCGCATCGATCGGAGAAAATGACATTGATATGCAATATTTGCAATTGTATTTATTCTGAAGCAAATCATTTTTCAAAATGTTTACTTCAATCTTAACGTCGCAGCGTATCGCGCGATTGCATGTAATTTGAACCCCCTCGAGCAGACGCACCGAATGACATCATTTAGCTGCATGAAGAACGCCCGAATGAAATATAAGACTTTTGAAACGTTGCCTCTTAGAATTAGGTGGCGAGGAGAGAGATGGTGGAAGACGTTTGAAATAAAATTGGAGAAATAATATATGTTTTAAATGATAATACATTGTACATAAAAAATTATTTAATTATTAATAGCATCGTATAACATATTATCCACTGCAAATGTCAACAGCTCGCAATCTGCAATAGAATTTTTATCACAATATTCATGAAGGATTTTGACGGCCTCATGTTTATGCGCAATACTGTTCCGTTTTAATATCGTTACAAATTGTTTATATTTCTCGCTGACATAGTGCGTATTTTGACACAGCCACGAATACGCGTGCTCGGCACACAGTTCCAGTTCGAATAAAAATAATACAGTCGATGGTTTCATATACATGCAGGCATCATACAATTTCATTTGCACAAGGTTCATGCCACGCATTGTAACAACCGTAAGCACCAAATCACAAATCGTTAATGACGTTGGAGGAGGAGCTGATTTTACATGTTCGATATCCTCGCGTTTCTGGATCAATGTCGCCCATGTCGAGTGTGGCAACAACAACACATTTCCTCGAGTATCGCCAAGAATAATTTCCACAGCGGACACAGGTCCTACCGCGATTCTAATATCCAGGTACTTGTATGCCGTGGATGTGAGGGCAAACCTCCTCCCCAGTATATAAGGCGTCGAACGTTGTTTATTGCTATCGTAATATATAGAAAAAGTATGTAAAGAATTAAAGGTAAGTAATAACGCTAAGGAAATGATGATAATAACACTTACTCGCGACTTATGCACGCCGTTTCGCGAGAAATGTAGTAATTCATGTTTGTAGAATCCAATAGATAACGTTTCACGACGACGGCGACGACGATACTATTAAAACGAGTGTGCAGCACATAAAAAAGTGTAACGATGCATCAAGGGTAGCGAGGTGCTGGGAGAGGAATTTTTATGTCACGTGTTCTTCTGCGAAAAGTGCAACTTTTGCAAAAGCGTTTTTAGATTACCTTGAACACGTCCAAACGTGCAAATTCTATGACATCACATTCGCGGTACGAATCGACCGAAATCATGTGTATCATGCGAATTTTTTGTCACATGTTCTTCTTCTTCTGCGAAAAGTGCAATGTTTGCAAATACCATTTATATTACCGTGTACACGTGCAAAAATGTAGCCTCAGCAGAACAAATAACATTGACGAGCATTATGGGCGCGGGAAAAGAAATTAGATGCCTTTAAAATATGATATATTTTATTGTATATAAAAAAATAATAAAAAATAGATAAAAATACTAAAAATTAAATAAAAAAAAGTAAAAATTAAAAGAATTATTGTTCCGGCAACAGGGGCCCATCGATGTCGACGAAATTCTGCATTCGAGGCCATCGGAAGTACGGAAAGTGCATGTTCAATATCTGTAATCGCTCGAAACGCTGGAGCGGTGGCGATGGCGAGGATGGCGGTGATGGTGTGTCTGGTGGCGTGGGGGTGCTTGGAGACGACGGCCAGAGCGGCGGAGACGGATAGTTCTAGAACCCACAATAACTGATATAATATTCACATGTAATAAATGCCATAAACATTGGTATGTACATACCTCCTCATTGTCTCGCCGGGGCAATTATTCGAATGCAGGAATAATTCTCGAATTTACCATATTGCTGTTGAATGTCGACTGAGAACTGATCTCGCTGCATCTGCGATCTCATGCATGTAAACGTATATCTCGAAAGTTGCATAGCTTGCAAAATAGGATGTCTTTGTTCTTCATGTTCTTCGAAATCTTTGTTGACCATCTCCATTCTTCCTTGCATGTATCATTGTCTAAGCCGAATCACTTCTCCTTCTTCTTTAAACCGATTATTCGACTAGTCCATATCAGGTGAACATGTAGGGGTACCACTTTTGAACGTGTCTCATACCATTTTGAACATCCAATGTACCACATTTGAACATCTAATGTACCACTTTTGAACATCAATCGCACCACTTTGAACGTGTATGGTACCCATTTGAACGTATATGATACCACTTTTACATAATAATTATAACTATCATCTTAATCTAGTGTACATCACGTGCAGGAAATTGGATGGTAGGGATTAAGAAAAAAAAACATTTGTGCATTAAAAATTGATTATATTTTTATTTATGCATTTCTCTCTGGCGTTTAGACCACCAGTTGTATATTTTAAATACATTTTGCAAGGCACAATGCTTTGCGTGTCTGTCACATCGTAAGGTATGAAGTGCATTTAGCTTTTTTAAGATATGATATCCTCGTAGTCCATATCCAGTGTCTCAATGATCACGCTCGCTCTCGTATTTTCATCGAGGGAATCCGCAAGCCAGTCTCGTTTCTGCAGCTCTTTAATATATGCGATATGCTGTGCGTCATCTTCCACATCGACAACAGCTTTCGTAATTAGCTGTTTAGCAATACTGTACGGAACGTCTCCATCTTCCCACCGCAGTCCGTGATGTTTTGCCGTCAACCATCGGATGCATGATTTGTCAGATTTCGTAAGAAGATATTGCGGCATCGAACTCCCAAATATGTAATGCGAGAGAATTGTTCCTTTTCGTAGAACAGCCACTTCCTTCACAACAAATCTTCCATCAACGATGAACCCTCGCATGTCAACAAATGTTGGTACGCTCACTATCGGAACAATGTAGAGATCCGCTCATTTCCAAGCCCAGCAGGAGTATGTGGTCTTTCTCGTAAAGCATCTCGATTTTCATGATGAAAATTTGTACGAATTTGACACATGAGAGGGCAGGTCAGTAGCGTTGGAATTTAATTGATTTTGCGCACCATGTTTGTCAACGGATTGTATTCAACCACCCGATCATGCAAAATGAGACAGTAAGGTCGTATTATTCGCCGGCACGTTCTCTTTACAATCAAAGTCTATGCGCACGTCCACGGTGCTATTCTTGATCGACTCATTTTGTTGCGAGCAGTCAATCACCACGAGTGGGCCAAATTGTAAAAATTGTGCAACGGTGAATAATGCCTCGTTGCAACTATGTCCGTAATACGATTTACGGAAATGCGTATACATGTTAAACAAGATGGCGTACCTATTCTTGTCAAAGTCCAAGTTCATGTCATCGTACGGATAAAATTCCGAGTTGAGAAAAAGTTTTACATTGGTCAAATTGCAGTGGTCAAACCGAGTAGCATCTTCGGTCATCACATTTTTTCGAGCTGTCTGTAGAGCAAAGAGAACATATCGCGCCTTCTCCAGCTGTGCGGCTGCCTTGACGGCCCACGAATGTTTGGTCGTGCTCTGTAAGAGTGGATACTCGTACAGATCCCACGAGCGAAAACTAAAGCTCAGGTTTTGCCCACTTTAGAAGGCATGTAGCAGCGATAGCATATTAACATCGTTTAGCGTCACATGAGGCATCCGCCATTGCACTTTAAGTAATTCAATTTCTGGTTCCAACTTTGGAGGTCCAATTAGAGAATTGTTATCGTTGCGCGATCGTATTAAAATCAATTCGTGACGCGCATTCATAACCATGCGTTTGTAGTCCTCGCAAAATCCCAGCAAATATTTGAGTGGGACGCAATAATTGAAATGATTTTTCACTACCAGCTCATCGTGTCGTTTCAAGCCCCATCCGGCATTCTCCATATTTTTGTCTTCACCGGATGTCAGTGATACATAATTTTTAATCGTGCTAGTTATTCCAACGTTTCTGTTGCGATCCATCTCCACACCATTCAGCTCATATCGAATCTCATCAAATATGAACGCCATGCAATTATTTCCAAACATCAACGTTGAAGCATCATTTGGCTTATGTATCGTCCATTTCCCTCCACGTAGAGGAAACTTTCACACGGCAATGTGTATAAATCTTGCTGTTGTATAGGTATTCTTATCTCATCACTGTGTCCAAACGTCGTGTTAACGTATGGGTTGTATGTGTGAGTCTCGAGCTTAACAATGCGATCATCAAACGTCGGCTTCCCTCCAATGCTTAGAATGTCAACCATTTTCAACTTAAATGCGCACACTGAATCCCAACGATTTTAAAAATGCAATGTTTGCAGCACTGAGCCTCTTCGTTTTAACGTAATCAGAGCTGTTACTGTTGTCGACAATTTCGTTTGGAAGAAACGTGTTTCTGGAGTCGTTCAACACAAGCATCTCATTCGTTCGCACCACAGGTATTATCGTCGTCGCACGTGCAGTCTGATGGTAATCTCTTCACCGCGAAAATCCAGCAATCGTCCGTTTTGATCCACAACGCGTATCGTTAGATCCGTAATGATCCGTGCGGTGATTGGATGATAAATGATCTGTGCGGGCGTTTCCGATATCTTATATCCTGGCGGAACTCTCGGAGAAAATTCATGTATCGTATGTACGCGCTTCCCATTGTTGTACGCGCCAGCGGTCGCACTACATTCAATGCGAATAATGTTTACGCTCATGATATTAATCGGATCGTCCGATTCGTGCCACAGTCCTGTTTTTAATACCCGATTCGCCGAGAATCCCAATAGCGATCCAATGTTATTGGGTTTCGTAAAATCTATGGCAAATGAGCAGAACAGCTCGCTTTTCATGGTGTTGTTGTTGGGGCGCAACACTATAGGATATACATCATCGGTACTACCGGGATTTTGAGGATATCGCTCGAGTAATCGCTGCTTCAAATACTTAGCAATGGCGTCTAGTTCGTAGGAGCCGTGGGGAATCGTAATGTACTCGTGGCCAGTGTCGACGCTGTTGTTGCCGATGTCATAGTTTGTGGTGAAGTAGAATTTATAGTTGCTCGAGTCGATGTTGGGTATTGTATGATACGTTTCAAAGGTTGTTAGACCAAGCTCGTAATCATCGTCGCTCAAATCTATGGGTGGAAAGTAGCTTACAGCGAGGGTGCTACTCTTGCCAGTTAGAGTCAATGTTAACGACATATTCCGAGATACAGCTCGACTAGTACTGAAGCAGAGTGGTGGGGAGACAGTCCTTAAATTTGGTGCCAATCGTTTGTAGAAAGCGTAGACATAGTTGTCCGCAATTGCTCTGATCATACTCCTGATAAGACGTTCGATTGTATTCAATTTTTACATCATCATCATTATCCAAATACTGTGTCAATTCCTTAGGCGGTCGAAGATTGCCAAAGCTATCGAAGTATACAGCTCGATGCCCTCTCTTCGCATACGCCACTTAATGAGTCACCGGTCCCTCGACATTGTCCAAATTCACGATGCCACTCTCGTTTCGACGTACTCCTCCGGCGGGTAGCGCGTTGAGCATAAAAACACCTCTAAAGAATGGAATACGCATACGTTTTGCCAACTCATTCAATTGCATGTCGGTAGTTACACCCACAGGCATTTTTATTGTCTTTTCGATATTTTTTTTTTTCCGTTTCGAGATTCCCTGTCCGCGCTTGTATGGTGTCAGATAAAGGCCACGACCTTCCATGGAGCGATTATGACGCTGCATTTCCTGCAGCTGACGTTGCGCTGCCGTATTATCGTTTACCGCCTTGGCGATCCCCGCTGCTCCGCCAGCTAGTGATCCGAGAACACCTTGCAGCGGGAGAAGTGGTAATATACCACCCCGTCTGGCCACTGGAAGAATCCGCTTTTGCGATGCTATTCTTACAGTCCTTTTGCGGAGTTTTGTTTTCATCCACATTCCGATTTTCGTCTTGGCCTTCATAGCTGCCCCAACAGCTGTAACAGCTCCTCTTTCACCCAGAGTCGAGTCTCGCGCAACGATGCGTTTTCGCGCTTTGTCAGCGAGTACGTTATCTGCTGCGTGCCTTTCGTCAAGGTCGTTGCTACGCGAATATGCAATATCGTGTTCGCGACACGCTGCGTCCAACGGATTGATGCCTTGATCACCTCTAGCCAATCGTTTTGCCAGATGAGTTCCTGGGCCACAAAACTGGTATCCTGGGATATGTAATTCGATAGGTAGCGCGTTTATCGCTCGATTTAACAAACCACCGCCATTCTTTACTCTCGTCGGCGTCATTCACTGCAGTTTTTAATCAGTGGTGCTGGACCGTCGATATGCGTTTGCTGCTAAGGGCGATTATTATGTTCCAGACACCGACGATACTGCCGAAACTCAAAATTGGCTTTTATATGCTCGGGGAGTCTGTCCCACAACTGGTCAATGTGTCTGTCAAATTCTTGGAGTAAAATAATCTTTGGTATACATTTCAGCTTCTCAGAGGTTATTTCGAATACAGAGCTGCTTTGCTTCGACGCGGGTCTATACATAGGGCGCGTCGTCGCTTCGATGTATCAAAATCAATTTCGCGGTTCGTAGAGAGGAAAGCATGCGATTCGTACGACAGCCAGTGACGATACGCGTGTCAAATTTCGACAATAAATCGCAAATGATGTCTACGAAACAAAGACGCAAACATGGCAGCATGCTACCAAACACTATACGTTGCATCATTTGTGGTCCATCAAATTGTGGAAAGAACAACGTGATAGTGAGCTTGTTGGAAAGTCCTCACGGCGTTTGCTTCGAGAACGTGTACGTGTATTCCAAGTCGTAGCAACAGCCGAAATATCAGTATTTGGAGAATTTATTGGCTCCGATATATGAAATTGGCTACTTTACGTTTTCAAATAACAGTGACGTCATCCCACCGAGCGAATCGCTTCCGAATTCCATTTTTATCTTTGATGACGTGGCATGCGACAAGCAAGATACGATACGAGAATACTTTGCAATGGGGCGCCACTCGAACGTTGACTGTTTCTATCTCTGTCAGACGTACGCAAAGATTCCCAAACATCTTATACGAGACAATGCAAATCTGCTGATTCTGTTTAAGCAGGAAGGTACCAACTTGAAACATGTGTACAACGATCACGTAAACACCGACATGTCTTACGAGGATTTCTGCGCTTTGTGTCGCAATTGTTGGCAACGAGAGTACGGTTTCGTGGTGATAAACAAGGATAGCGCGATGTCCAATGGGCGTTATAGAAAGGGATTTAACGAGTTTGCGGTATCGTGAGATGGTCAATCGTAATGGACACGTCGGTGGAAAAGCAACGTCTGCGGCACAATGATTGATATCGATAGTCTGGAGATTAAGGATCGCGAGAGAATAGCGAAGGAAATTGCAAAAACCAGTGATTCCATTCGCAAGAAACATCAGGCTTTGAAGACTGGTAAGATGGAGGAAGATATCGCGTTGGAGAAATACTTTAAACCTGTTGTTGAGCCCTTAAAACATATTGTGGAACATACAACAGCGACAAATGCTGGCATACCATCGCTGACGAGCATGAACGTTGAAGGGAATGAAACATTAAGACATAAACCAAAAATCCAACCGAAAGGGAACACATCACATAAGAGAAATAGAAAACGATTATACATGTCATCGGAAAATTCGCTCGTAACCTCCACACCAGTTCAATCGAAGCGGAAACAACCGAATGTCATGTCAAACGATTCCCCGGTTCCGCCTGCAACAATAAATACATTTCCCGATGTACAGTCGATCACAACCAATGCTGAAGACGTTTACGAAACTTCTGCCGATGAGTCATTTGCAACATCTATTAGGCATGAACTCCAAACATCCGAGGGGCAACAAACATTTCGCAACCATTTCGGTCCGTTGGGGCAAAAATACATGCGCGCAATCCTAAGTCGTGATAGGGATCCGATCATGGATCATGTGTATGGAGTATACTTTGACAATAATGGAACGATGCTTGGTGGTAAGGCTTTCGATATGGACAAGGATGATAATATAATCATAGATGGTGTAAAATATGGAGGAACTCCCGTTCTTTATGAACTTATTTTCAAGAGAATTCCCGACGACGCCATATACACAGATGCCGATAGGCAAATATACAAAAGTATACTACTGACAACAAATGCTCACATACGTGGCCATAACGCACAAAATCCTATAATGGGTAACAAGGGATACAAGTATAAACATGTAATTGCACCGCTACTACCCCGTGTATCTGCCAGTAAGGCAGGGAAAGGCCTGCCGGTTCCGCATGTCATGACGGTAAATGATAACAAGATCGATTACGTGCACTGGGACGATCCCAACGAGCTGGTGGATCAACTCCGTTTGTTGGAAGCGTCGCGTCAGGCGGGTAACAACTCGCATGACCATGAAATTCTATCGATTATCGAGGAACTTCGCGAGGTAGGCCTCATTATAAATTAAACCGCGCACCGATGATGTGCACTGTATGCATTGAGATGATAATCAATCAACAAATTTGGGGTATCGCTCGAAAAGAGTGGAGCAGTTAGAATGGACTATTACAAATGGAGCGGTATGCTTCGAAATTATATGCGAGACAATGCTCTTTGCGTGGCAGGTGCCGACTTTGATGCAAAATCACGCAAGATACGACGCGTAGCACAACCCGCAGCCGACTGCGATGCTGTCAATAAACTATATGTGGAAAAGAGCATTAAACTTTTGAGAGAGCAGCAGGAAGAATTGGAGAGGAAGCTGATTGTGTGGCAGAGAGATATGCTAATGTTGCAAAACAGTGTTCAATAGATATCGCAGACATTGAATCCTATCCCGCAGCAGAATTGCGATGGAGAATCATGCGTGACGGTTGAACATGTCCAGAATTATTTTGGGACGATGGGAAGCACATAATACATGTACTCAATAATTATCACTTCATTCGTGTCAAAGATACCTCTTGCGATCAAACATGTCGCCATTATCGAAATCCAAAAGTAAAGAAAACCATAGCCGCAAGAAGCGACAACTTGTTGAGGAATTGCATGCCCCGGCTCGAAGACATTTCCCACGGAGGCGCGTCATAGTCCATGGATACGATGATCTGTGGCAAGCTGATGTTGTAGAAATGCGTCCTTACTCGCGATTCAACCAAGGTCACCGCTATATACTCACCGCCATCGGTGTGCTGAGCAAGTATGCTTGGGCGGTCCCGCTCAAGACTAAAAGTAGTGCCGAGGTGACTAAAGCGTTTGCAAAGGTATTTAGAGATCGATATCCGAAAAATTTGCAAACCGATCAAGGAAAAGAATTTTACAACGCTGATGTGCAGAAACTCTTGACAAAGCATGGCATTAATCATTATTCAACGTGTTTAAAAATTGCATAATGCCGAGCGATTATCCTCGGCCGTAATTACCGTTAATCCTGTTAGCGTACAATAACCAAGAGATTATCTCTAATTGGATTTGTATAGCGAACGGTGATTGAAAAACGTGTGTATTATTAGTTTTTCTGGCATCGGTAACGGCTCATTACCTTTCGATTCGAGTGTGCTAACGGTGTTAGTGACGTTAGTACCGTGAGAGAGTAGTGCGCCGATAATGTGACATGGAGAGACGGCCGAAATTCAGACAGCGCCACGGATCGACCAGTAAGAGTACCACGGCGACTTCTGAACGAGACGCATCGGCTCCCGATCATATTCGATCAGAAGTTAATCGCGATTTAAGAGGGAAAATCCTCGTGCGAGAAAGCCGAAAAGACTGCTATTTAAAAGGGTGTAGCGAGCCTTGCTTGAAAAGGTCGGAAAATTCATTCCCACCTTGCTTGGAAAACACGATTCGCATCCCGATTCGTGCAAGTTGCACCTGAATCTCGTTCGAGGAAATCTCGATCGAGTTTAATTGATTTAAATTTACTGCAGATTTTGGAGGGCTCGAGAATACACCGATAAGGTGTTCGACCCCTCCTGTGCGGAATTTAACGGTCGATTCCAACGTATAAACTACAGAAGTCGGCGGTTACCGTCCATACTTCTGTGTGATTGCCCTTCGGCTTAGGAGACACCAAAGGGAGGCACCTACGTGGTGTACCTCCGGGTGGGCTCATGTAGTCAGGTCGGCGTCCATTTCGGACGTGTGATTTTCGGTCTTCGCCTCCTTACTTCTACAGATCCCGCCGGTGTAACGTTTAGAGGAGCACCAGTGCGGAGAAGTAAGGGAGTCGTGGGTCAGGCCCCCGCGTTGTTCAAAATACTGCAACGTATCACATCGAGTAGTGCATTCGTGCAGTGAACAGCGTGTTGTCGGGCTTCGCAGTGCAACTCTCGGCCAATAAGTCATCTGTTGGAACGTGTAAAGAGAAGCCGCAGATTGACGGTCGTGCCGTTGCATTGCAGTGCGACTCGACGCACAGACTCAGTGTGCATACCCACGGGAACAGTGCATTAGGAGCCTTACAACCTCCTCTTGCATCCCCGCCCACTGGGCAATCGACCACTGAATCGGCGAAGAAAAGAAGTTTAATTCTTTTAATAGCCAAAATACAGTCCACTTTATAATTCGTAATTTACGAAAGTTTACAATTCTCCGCTCCGGTACGTTCGAATTACGAAGCCAGGAGCGCGAGCAAACGAGCGCGACGAAGATACGTATACCGTGTACGTGTGTCTAACACATAGTCGTGTTTTTCTGTTCATAGGAATCCTGGCCTACCTCAAGCTGGCGCGAGGAACGACCTGGCCTCGCGGAACGGCCAGAAACGGGGCCAAACATTAATTCTTATTGTACAGTCACGTTATTTTTATTGTAATTGTTCATTGGTTTTTCTTTTTGTTTTTCTTTACTTTATTTTTGTAATAAACTGTAGGTCTTGAAGGCCGACGAAAAGAAAACCATTTGTGTCCCATTCACTTCCCCTGTAAAACTCCTACCCCTCTATCCGGACTCATTCGTTAAAAGTGTCAACCTTTTAACATAAGGTCCATCGAGCCGGATATTGAGGTAATCGGAGAAAGGGAAGTGTTGGACGTCATACACGCGAGTTTCTCCCGTGTGCGGTTGTTTTGAATAACTTTACCTTCAACAACCATGTCCGTTACGAAAGATCCCGACTGGTCTGACCTTGGGGTATACCTCGAGATCCTGACCAGAGGGATGGAACGGATAAATAGGGCGTCCATCAACCTCAAAAAGATGGGTCGAGCCAAATATACCCAGAAAGTTCTGGAAGAAAGTTTCGATTACGTTAAAACGCTGTCGCAACAGATGAACGATCAGTATATGGTCGTGTGTAGGCTTCTCCCTCCTGGGGAACGACACGATTACGAGTTGTTCCAACGGGATTTCATGGGGGAAACCGAAAACGAGTTTCTGAAGTCCCAGGCCTATGTGGCCGCGGAGATAACCCGACTCACCACAGGTCCAAGAACGGTGATGTCGGAAATCCAGCAAACAATACCGATCGAACTCCCGAAGATGAGGTTGGAGAAATTCGACGGGGATCCTTCGAAATGGGAACATTTCGAGGACCTATTTACCGCCGGAGTTATAAACAACCCCACGTTAACGGATGTGCAAAGGTTACAATACCTAAACACCTGTATAACCGGGAGAGCCGCAGCCGCTATCGCATCTCTTGCGATAACGGATAATAATTTCTCAGTAGCGTGGTCGACCCTGAAAGCAGAATTCGGGCTCCCACGCTTGGTACTGATCAAGCTACTTGATCGGATTCTGAGATTGACAAAAATCCGAAAGGGCGACCTGTCGAGTGTTCAGCAGGTTACCATCGGCTTTCGGCAAGCACTCGCTATCCTTGCTAAAAAAGGAAAAGCGGAAGAGCAGCTTAGTTGGCTGCTCACGCATATTGTAGCGAGCCAATTCGATGCCGCGTTGCAAGGGAATGGGAACGATCCTCAAAATGTCAACGGAATATCCGATGATAGAGGAGATATTCAGATTCCTCGATCAGGAGGCGCGGGCTATGTCCGTAATTGACGAACATAACCGCAAAATTGCCTCAAAACAGGAACAGAAGCCACGAGTACGGAGTCATAACACCGTCGTGAATCCCTCCCCCCCCTGCGCAGCGAAAGTGCACGATTTGCGGACAAACGCATGCACTCTCGGAATGCGGCACATTTAAGCGTTTCTCCACACGAGCACGTTACCAGATCGTAAAGGACAGTCAGGGATGTATAGCCTGCCTGGCCCTGGATCATGACGTAAGAGGCTGCCGGAGCCAACAAGGCTGTTCGAGATGCGGTGGCAGGCATCACGCGCTGTTGCATTTCGAACAATACGAAAAGGAGGCTAAAAGCCAGAAGCCGAAATCGAAATATTCGAACGGCAAGCGCGAGGAACGGCGAGATAACGCCCCTCCACAGCGCCGTACGGCTAAGGCGAAAGCCGGCACCGATACCTCGAACGCGCAAGCAGCTACGTCACGGGCCACTACGTCACACTGTACGGCAAGTACAGACGTACCGAGGCCGGTGCTATTAGCAACCGCGATCGTACGAGTGTACGGAGAAAACGGTGCGTCGCGTTTAACGCGCGCGCTGTTGGATCAAGCGTCCGAAACATCCTTCATCTCGGCGAAATTGAGGAATGACCTCAACCTCCCGAGGAAGAAAACCTCAGCCACGGTATCGGGCTTGGGGGGTGGTCGGACCCAAAAAATCAAGTACAGCGTAGGGCTGAATTTGGGAACGGCTTCCGGGGTAACCCCTGTGGTTTCGGCGAGAGCGTACGTCGTGACAAAAATCACGAGTTATGCCTCGCGATCAGTAAACGCGCTCGATATCGACGCGTTGCAAAACCTGAAGCTCGCCGATCCCGAGCCCGCGTCTGGCCAAAACATTGAAGTTTTGATCGGCGCAGATTTGTACGCTCAAGTTATTCGGTCGGGATTCCGTCGAATATCTCCCGAAGGGCCTATTGCACAAGAAACTGCATTTGGCTGGATATTATCCGGACCGATAGATGCAGCGAGCTAGGCCCAGGGTCACGTGCGAACTTTGCATTGCAACATATTCGAATCGCTGGATCACGCGATTCGACGGTTCTGGGAAATTGAAGAAATTCCCTCGACCTCGGTGCTTACAAAAGCAGAGGAAGAGTGCGAAACTCATTTCCAAAAAACTGTCGCACGGGATGCAACGGGAAGATTTATTGTCCGATTGCCGTTTAATCATCCGAAACCGGAAGGTGCATTGGGAGATTCACTCCGTATCGCCCTCTCCGCATTGACAAGGTTGAGAAGGAAATGGACCAGGATCAGACCCTCGTACGAGAATATCAAGAATTTCTCACGGAGTATGAGTCGTTGGAACACATGACTCGTATCGAGCCCTCTGAAAAATCCAGACTCTACATTCCGCATCGAGCGGTCATCCGTACGGAGAGTGCAACTACCAAACTGCGAGTCGTGTTTAATGCGACGAGCCGTACGGTGGGTGGAAACTCCCTAAACGACATCCTACACGTGGGGCCGAAATTGCAGAACGACATCACGCCCGTTTTGACGAGATGGAGGCTGTACGAATACGTGTTAGTGGCCGATATCGAGAAAATGTTCCGACAAATTCTCGTCGCCTCGCAGGATCGTCGATTTCAGTGCATCTTATGGCGCACGCCCGAAACCGAAGGGCTTCAAGCCTTCGAATTAAACACCGTTACGTACGGAACGGCGTGTGCACCATATTTATCGATGCGTACTCTTCTCGAGCTGAAAAAGCGGGACGGTGACAGATTTCCTCTCGCCGCTCCGATACTCGAGAAAGACATATACGTTGATGACGTATTTATGGGGGCACCCGATACGACCCTATTGGAAAGAATTCGTATTCAAGTTTGCGAACTCCTACAGGGCGGCGGGTTTAAATTGAGAAAGTGGGCTGGCAATTCACAGAAATTACTGCGAAACATCCCACAAAGTTCTCACTCCCACGCTGTCGATCTCACCTTATTCGATGACACCGAACTCAAGGTGCTCGGATTGCGATGGATACCATCGGGTGATTACTTCTATTTCAACCTGCAACAGTTTCAACCGGCTGCAGGTCCGATTACAAATCGAACTTTGTTTTCCGAAATAGCCAAACTTTACGATCCGCTCGGCTGGTTATCACCAGTCGTAATTCTGGCGAAGATTTTGATGCAATCCCAATGGCTGGAAAAAATCCAGTGGGACGATCATGTCTCCGCGAATACGTTAAAAACGTGGAACACGTTTTGCGAGGATTGGAGCAGTTTGGAAAAAGTAAAATTTCCCAGATGGATCCGTTACGGAGCAGACACAGTTTCGGTGGAATTACACGGATTCTGCGATGCTTCGCTCGGAGCGTACTCGGTCGTTACGTATTTACGCGTAACGACCATGACCGAGGAAGTTTACACAACCTTGATCATGGCAAAAACGAGGGTGGCTCCTATAAAAACGCAGTCGATTCCGATTCTCGAATTGAATGGAGCTGTACTGCTTACCGAGCTTATAGTGCACGTGGGACGGTCACTTTCCATAAAAATTGACCGCATAATCTGTTGGTCAGATTCCACTATTACACTTGCTTGGTTGAAAAAACATGTTTCGACTTGGAAGATTGTGATAGCCAACCGAGTATCAAAAATCCAAACCTTGCTTCCGAAGGCTGAATGGAGACACGTTCCCACCCGCTTCAATCCCGCGGATTTGAATTCGCGCGGTGTCGAAGCAGCGGAACTCATTCAGTCGAAGCTATGGATTTGTGGACCAGCATGGTTGAGACAATCTGAAGAAAATTGGCCGAAAACGCCTGATTCCATCGATACGAGCGAGGGCAAGCGCATTCCGCACGCCCACGTTGCAACTCCAGAGAAAGAATGGGAATTCGTGTTTCGATTCTCAACCTGGAGTAAGCTACTTCGCGTAACTGCATATTGTCTCCGATTACGAAGACCGATGCAAGGAGAGCGAAGGTCGTTCGATGCAAACATTGTCGAAGCTTCAGAATTGCAACTCGCCAAGGAAGGAATCGTCCGCTACATACAGCGAACGCACTTCGCGGGCGAGTACCAGTGCTTAAAAAAGCGCAGGGAAATTCCCGCGAAATCTCCATTAAAACGTCTGAACCCGTTCCTAGACGCACACGATGTCTTAAGGGTAGGTGGACGATTGGAGAATGCGACGCTGGCATGGGAAGCGAAGCACCCCATAATTTTGTCAAAACATCATGTGTCCACCATGATAACCCGGCAGTGCCACGTAAATACGTTGCATGGGGGCTTGCAGCTGACGATATCCATGGTAAAACAGCAATTTTGGATCCTCGGTTGCAGAACAACAGCTCGAAAGGTCATTCATCAATGCATGAAATGCGTGAGATGGAGGGCACAAACCTCCACGCAGATCATGCAGGATTTGACCTTGGAACGAAGTCGTCCAGCCCGTGCTTTTCTAAACTGCGGAGTTGATTATGCGGGACCGTACAAAGTCCGCGACTCCGCGGGCCGAGGAAAAACAGCTCATAAAGCGTACATAGCGGTTTTGTCTGCTTCGCTACAAGGGCTATACACATTGAACTCGTCCACGATTACACGACGAGTGCATTTTTGGCTGCATTGGAGCGATTCATTGCCCGACGAGGAATCCCGTCCTGCATACGCAGTGACAACGGGACAAATTTCGTCGGTGCAGATCGTGAATTAAGAAAACATTTCAATATGGTGTGTAAAACGCCGGAAATGCGAAACGAATGTGGCCAGAAGTGCATTCGGTGGAAATTTAATCCACCCAGTGCCCCTCATTTTGGTGGGATGCAGGAAGCTGGTGTCAAATCAGTGAAGCATCATTTGAAGCGCATCGTAGGAGAATTCACTCCCACGAGCGAAGAATTACAGACGTTACTCTGTAAAATCGAAGCCAGTTTAAACTCGCGACCGATTGCCGCTCTGAGTGACAGCCCAGATGATTACGCGCCTCTCACACCGGCCCACTTCCTAATCGGAGGGCCTACGTTGGCACCCCCACTGGAATCCGTGGAAAATGCAAATATTTCGCATCTTACAAGATGGAGAGCAATGAAAAAATTCCACGGGCAGCTCTGGAGACACTGGACGAGAGATTATCTCACGCATCTCCAGAACCGCTACAAATGGCAGACGGAAAATACACGCCTAAAAAAGAACGATCTTGTTCTGGTACAGAATCCTCTCCTCCCCCAAATCAGTGGGAAATGGGAAGAATAGAGGAAGTATTTCCGGGAAAGGATGGGCATGTACGTGTAGTGAAAGTACGTACAGCCAAATCCACATATACACGACCAATTACGCGATTGTGTAAACTGCCTGTGGCTGAGTTTTCGTTTGAGTCACCTTCGGCAACGGTTCCCGAAGCCGAACAGGTGATCTAAACAAAACCGTTCAAGTTCGAAAGTACAAGGATTTCGGAAGGTGAGAACGGTTGATTCTCACCGGCCGCTTGTCGCCTATACGAAAACGGAAAGTAGGGGGTAATATCCACCAATCTCGCTATCGCTTAGGCACGGGGACAATTAGCCTCCGCTAACGCCCCTAAATCGAAATTTGAACGACTCTTCGCCGGAAAAGGTCAGTTCCTGATTAACCATGGAAGGCGAAGGTCCAATTTCAAGCCCCGCGACCCCGGAAACCGCGATCTCCTCGCCGGGATTCGACCACGCGTTTGAGCGAATCCTCCAGCTGGGAGGGCTGGCGGAAACCACCGGCAGCAAACCGGAGGTCGAAGAAATTCAGCCGGTGCCCTCGACCAGCAAGGGCCACCAGGAGCCGCTGATTTTCCCAGTGGGCAACCGGGTAATTACAGTGCCGGAACATATTCCACGCACGAGTCGCTGGTGGAAAAGTTTTGTTCCCGGAGGCTGCTACGTCCTCCGGTGGTACAAGGACGGGACGCTGAAGTCCTGCGACCACCGGAGGGACAATCCACCGACGCCGGCTCAACCGGCAGCGTCAACTGCAGCGGCTGCGCCAGCACCGGCTGCACCTGCACCAGCCGGTCAGCCGACGAAGGCGAAAGCCAAGAAGCGGCAGCGGCACCGCCAACCACGCGCAGCCGAGTCCAGGGGGCCGGAGCACCGGACACAGAAGCCGGAAACCCGGAGGGAAAGACGCTGGCGTAGGCCGGCCAACCCCCATAACAAGGAGGGCAAAATGATACCGTTGGAGGCCCTGCAGGCGTTCCGTAATTCCCTGCAAGTGATGCAGGGAAAACCACCAGCGGCCCCACCCCCCAACAACTGTAAGTAGATTGCATTTTTTTAAAAAAATTTGCATGCGCCTACTCTCACTCGGGTCGTGGCCATTCGGTAGAATCGCTCCCTAGTTCATTGCACGGACCGTGCAAGGGGGGGCGGTATGTTTAAAGATTGCATAATGCCGAGCGATTAGCCTCGGCCGCAATTACCGTTAATCCTGTTAACGTACAATAACCAAGAGATTATCTCTAATTGGATGTGTATAGCGAACGGTGATAGAAAAACGCGTTTATTATTAGTTTTTCTGGCATCGGTAACGGCTCATTACCTTTCGATTCGAGTGTGCTAACGGTGTTAGTGACGTCAGTACCGTGAGAGAGTAGTGCGCCAATAATGTGACAAGGAGAGACGGCCGAAATTCAGACAGCGCCACGGAACGACCAGTAAGAGTACCGCGGCGACGTCTTCGGCTGTCAATCCGTATCATTCTTACGGCGACTTCTGACCGAGGCGCATCGGCTCCCGATCATATTTCGATCAGAAGTTAAGCGCGATTGAAGAGGGAAAATCCTCTTGCGAGAAAGCCATAAAGACTGCTGTTAAAAAGGGTGTAGCGAGCCTTGCTCGAAAAGGTCGGAAATTCATTCCCACCTTGCTTGGAAAACACGATTCGCATCTCGATTCGTGCAAGTTCACCTGATTCTCGTTCGAGCAAATCTCGATCGAGTTTAATTAGTTTAAATTTACTGCATATTTTGGAGGGCTCGAGAATACACCAATAGGGTGTTCGACCCCTTCTGTGCGGAATTTAAAGGTCGATTCCAACGTATACACGTTGAATCATACACAAGTCGGCGGTATCGTCCATACTTCTGTGTGATTGCCCTTCGGCATAGGAGACACCAAAAGGAGGCACCTACGTGGTGTACCTCCTGGTGGGCTCACTGTAGTCAGGTCCACGTCCATTTTGGACGTGTGATTTTCGGTCTTCGCCTCCTTATTTCTACAGATCCCGCCGGTGTAACGTTTAGAGGAGCACCAGTGCGGAGAAGTAACGGAGTCGTGGGTCAGGCCTCCGCGTAGTTCAAAATACTGCAACGTATCACGTCGAGTAGTCTATTCGTGCAGTGAACAACGTGTTGTCGGGCTTCGCAGTGTAACTCTCGGCCAAATAAGTCATCTGTTGGAACGTGTTAAGAGAAGCCGCAGATTGACGGTCGTGCAGTGCATTGCAGTGCGACTCGACGCACAGACTCAGTGTGCATACTCACGGGAACAGTGCATTAGGAGCCTTACAACCTCCTCTTGCATCCCCGTCCACTGGGCAATCGACCACTGAATCGGCGAAGAAAAGAAGTTTAATTCTTTTCCTAGCCAAAATACAGTCCACTTTTACATTTCGTAATTTACGACGAGTTTACAATTCTCCGCTCCGGTGCGTTCGAATTACGAAGCCAGGAGCTCGAGCAAACGAGCGCGACGAAGATACGTATAACGTGTACGTGTGTCTAACACATAGTCGTGTTTTTCTCTTCATAGGAATCTTGGCCTACCTCAAGCCTGCGAGTTCGGCGACCCAGCTTCGCGGAACGGCCTGACACGAGGCCGAATATTAATATTCTCTGAACTGTCTCGTTAATTCTGATTATAATTGTTCTTTGGGTTTTCTTTTATTTCCTTTATTTGTTTTTTTTCGAATAAACGGTCGGTCTTAAAGGCCGACGAAAAGAAAACCATTTGTGTCCGATTCACTTCCCCTATAATATTCCAACACCTTTATCCGGACTCACACGTTAAAAGTATATATCCATTACTTTTTAACACTAACTAACTGAAAACTAACTAACTAACCGACAATCCAACTAACTAACTGCAAACTAACTAACTAACTGCAAACTATCTAAATAACTGCAAAATATCTAACTAACTGCAAACTAGATGACTAATTGCAATCAATCTAACTAACTATCTGACAATGTAACTAACTAACAGACAAACTAACTCATCTAATTGCAAACCAACTAACTAACTAACTATCTGACAAAGTATCTAATTTACTGCAAACTATGAAACTAACTGCAAACTAACTAACTAACTTCAAAAACTACTATCATGGATGTTGGATTTGCGACCCCCAACGCCGTGCGCATGGTGTCGGGTTGGCAGGTGGTCCCGGGGGCAGAGACACTCTCCGATCACCGGTATATCCGGATGGAGGTCTCTGCCGCCGGGGCTGCATCCCGGCACCACCGCCCGGATGCCACACCACCACGCCGCTGGGCGCCTCGGCGCCTGGACCAGGACGCCCTGATGGCAGCTGCCCTCGCTGCTACTTGGCCGCTGGTGGCGGCCAAGTTGCCAAGCATGGAGGAGGAGGCTGCCCGACTCGGGGTACTAGTCGCAAACATTTGCGACGCGTCGATGCCCCGGGTCGGGCGAGCTTCTCGCCGGGCGGTATACTGGTGGTCGACCGCGATCGCGGAATTGCGGGTCGCGAGTGTCTGCGCCCGACGCCTGTACGCCCGCGCGCGCCGTCGTCTACGACCGGACGATGGTGTGGCGCGAGCGAGGGCAGATGACCTCCCCAGATGAGGTATCTGGGGCTGATCCTCGATAGCCACTGGCGCCTCGAGGAGCATTTCCGCTGCCTGGTCCCCCGGCTGGAGAGGATGGTCGGGGCTTTGGGCCGGATTCTGCCCAACCTGGGGGGCCTGGCGGGCCGAGTTCGCCGCCTCTATGTGGCAATGGTTCAGTCGGTGGTCCTATACGGGGCCCCCGTCTGGGCGGACGACCTGGCGGCCTCACGGCGCGGCATGACTATGCTGCGTCGGGTGCAGAGGCGGATGGCTCTAAGGGTCGTCCGCGGGTACCGGACCGTGTCACATGAGGCGGCGACGGTTCTTGCAGGGATGCCGCCCATGGATCTCCTCGCGCGGTCGCACGCGATGATGTATCGTCACCGCGTCGACCGTCGCGCGGGGGTGGGGGCGGTCCCGGGTGTGCAGGAACCTGCTTGGGGCGAGTTGAAGCGCCAGGCCCGGCAGTCCGGGGAGCACGCGTGGCAAGAGCGGTTGGCTCTGCCTACCGCGGGGCACCGGACAGTCGGGGCTGTTCGGCCACTCCTATGTGAGTGGCTGGACAGAGGTCATGGAAGCCTCACTTACAGGATGGCACAGGTGTTCTCGGTTCATGGCAGCTTCTGGAGATACCTGCGCCGGATAGGGAAGGAGCCGACGGCGCGTTGCTGCCATTGTGACGCTGAGCAGGACACGGCGGAACATACCCCCGAGGTATGCACTGCGTGGGATGGGGAGCGCCATGTCCTGGTCGGTGTCATCGGGCGGGATGTCTCCCCTGCAGGGCATGGTGAACGCCATGCTCGGCAGCGAGGAGAAGTGGAGGGCCCTGGCCTCCATCTGCGAAAGCGTAATGCTGCAGAAGGAGACCGCGGGAAGGGAGCGCGAGCGTCAGCGGCGTGCTGAGGCTCGCGCTCGTTTGGTGGCGAGAGTGCGTCGCCTGGGCGTCAGGCGTCGCGGGCGGCCCCCTCGGCGTGGCGCATGACCCAGGCTGGGAGGGGGGTCCTGATAGGAGCACCCCTCCCGCCAGGCGGCGTATGGTCGGACCGGATGGGGTTGCAGTGCCTCCTGTCCGGGTCCGGCGCACGGAGCTAACCCTCGGTGGCCTGGTGCGGCCGTTAGCTGCCGGCCTCAGAGGGGTAGAAACGGGGTCGCGGGCGGTTGCGAGTTGGGGCTCGCAGCCGCCACTAGACGCGGCCCCGGGACGGATGGCGGCAGGACGAAGTGTCCTCGTCCTGCCGCTATGAGACAGGGCGATTGCCAGGGGGACCGTTTGTCCCCCCGCAGGTGGGCGCAAAGCGCGGGCACGGGGAGGATACCGCAAGTATGCTTCGAGCGATTCCCGGTATTCTCCCAAATCGTGCGGAAGGGTGAACTTGGGGTTTTTAGTGGGTAGGTCCCGCGCCCGTCATAATGGGCGCGGGAATCCCACACACCCCTCCCACCTCTTTGGGGAGTGGCTCTTCGAGTCTTTCGAAGATTTTCCCTACAAAAAAAAAAAAAAAAAAACTACAAAAAATTAACTAACTAACTAGCAGACAAATTAACTAATTTAATGAAAACTAACTTATTAACTGACAAACTAACTAACTAACTGACAAACTAACTCACTAACTGACAAACTAACTAACTAACTGACAAACAAACTATCTAACTGATAAACTAACTAACTAACTGCAAACCAACTAACTAACTGACAAACTAACTATCTAACTGTTAAACTAAGTAACTAACTGCAAACTAACTATGTAACATACAAACTAACTAACTAACTGCAATCTAACTAAATAACTGCAAAATATCTAACTAACTGCAAACTAGCTAACTATCTGCACACAATCTAACTAACTGCAAACTAACGATCTAACTGACAAACTAACTAACTAACTGACAAACTTACTATCCGACTGATAAACTAACTAACCAACTGCAAACCAACTAACCAACTGCAAACTAACTAACGAACAAACTGACAAAGTAACTAATATACTGCAAACTATCTAACTAACTGCGATCAAACTAACTAACTGCAAACTAACTAACTATTATAATGCAAACTAACTAACTAACTAACAAACTAACTATCTAGCTGACAAACTAACTAACTAACTGACAAACTAACTAACTAACTGTAAACTGACGAAATAACTGACAAACTAACTAACTTCAAACTAACTAACAAACTGCAAGCAATCTAAATAACTGCAAACTAACTAACTAACCGGCAAACAATCTATCTAACTGCAGACTAACTAACTAACTGCAAGCAATCTAACTAACTGACGAACTAACTAACTAGCACACAACTTAACTAATTTAATGCAAACTAACTTATTAAGTGACAAAGTAACTAGCTAACTGCAATCTAACTATGTAACTGACAAACGAACTGACTAACTGCAAACCAACTAACTAACTGACAAACTAACTAACTAACTGTAAACTAGCTAACTATCTGCAATCAATCTGACTAACTGCAAACTAACTAACTAACTGCAGACAATCTAACTAACAGCAAAGTAACTAACTGTCTGACAAAAGAACTAACTAACTGACAAATTAACAAACTAACTGCAAGATAAATAACTACCTCACGAACTAACTAACTTACTGCAAACTAACTAACTAACTGACAAACTGACTAACTAACAGCTGACTAACTAACTAACTGACAAACTAACTCACTAACTGACAAACTAACTAACTAACTGAGAAATTAACTAATTTACTGCAAACTAAGGAACTAACGGAAAACTAACTATCTAATATACTGTCTAAATAACTAACTACGGAAACAAACTAACTAACTAACCGTCAAACTAACTAATTTACTGCAAAATAACTAACTAACTGACAAACTGACTAACTAACAGCTGACTAACAAAATAACTTACAAACTAACTAACTAACTGCAAACTAACTAACTAACTGACAAATTAACTAATTTACTGCAAACTAAGGAACTAACGGAAAACTAACTATCTAATATACTGTCTAAATAACTAACTACGGAAACAAACTAACTAACTAACCGTCAAACTAACTAATTTACTGCAAAATAACTGACTAACTGCAAACTGAATAACTAACTGCAAACTAACTAATCTAATGCAAACTAACTACCTAACTGGCGAACAAACTATCTAACTGACAAATTAACTAACTAACTAATAAACTAACTAAATATCGGCGAACTGTCTAACTAACTGCAAACTAGCTTACTACCTGCATACAATCTAACTAACTGCAAACTAACTAACTAACTGCGTACCAAGTATCTAACTGACATGCTAACTAACTAACTGACAATATAACTATCTAACTGCAAACCGACTGATTCACTGAAAAAACTAAGTAAATAACTACAAACAATCTAACTAACTGCAAGCAATCATACTAACTACAAACTAGGTAACTGTCTGCAAACAATCCCCCTAACTGCATACTATGTAACTAACTGCCAAACTAACTAACCAACTGACAAACTAACTAACTTACTGTAAACCTTCTAACTATCTGCAAACTAGCTAAAAAACTGCAAACCATCTAACTAAATTCACATAGGTAACTATTTGCAAACAATCTAACTAACTGCATACTAACTAACTAACTGACACACCAACTAACTAACTGACAAACTAACTATCTAACAGCAAACTAACTAACTAACTGATAAACTAACTAACTAACTCCAAACTAACTAACTAACTGACAAACTAACTATCTAACTTAAACCTAACTAAATAACAGCAAACTATCTAACTAAATGCAAGCTAGCTAACTATCTGCAAACAATCTAACTAACTGCAAACTAGCTAACCATCTGCAAACAATCAAACTAACTGCAAACTAAATAACTAACTGACAAACAAACTAACTAACTGTCAAACTAACTAACTAACTGCAAACTAAGTAACTAACTGCAAGCTAACTAACTAACTACCAAACTAACTAAAAAACTGCAAACTATCTAACTACCTGCAAACAATCTAACGAACTGCAAACTAACGAACTAACTAACTGACAAACTAAATAAAAAACTGCAAACTATCTAACAAACTGCAAACTAGCTAACTATTTGCAAACAATCTAACTAACTGCACACTAACTAACTAACTGACATACCAACTAACTAACTGACAAACAAAGTATCTAACAGCAAACTAACTAACTAATTCCAAACTAACTAACTAACTGACAAACTAACTATCTAACTTAAATCTAACTAAATAACTGGAAACTATCTAACTAAATGCAAGCTAGCTAAATATCTGCAAACAATCTAACTATCTGCAAACTAACTAATTAACTGCAAACTAGCTATCTAACTGCAAGCAATCGAACTGACTGCAAACGAACTAACTAACTGACAGACTATCTAACTAACTGACAAACTAACTAAATTGCTGCAAACTATCTAACTAAATGCAAGCTGGCTAACTATCTGCAAACAATCTAACTAAGTGCAAACTAACTAATTAACTGCAAACTAGCTAACTAACTGCAAGCAATCGAACTGACTGCAAACGAACTAACTAACTGACAAACTAACTAACTAACTGACAAACTAACTAATTAACTGACAACTAACTAAACAACTGCAAACTGTCTAACTAACTGCAAATCAGCTAACTATCTGCAAACTGACTAAGTAACTGCAAACTAACTATCTAACTATCTGCAAACTAACTAACTAACTGCAAACTAACTAACTAACTGACAAACTAACTAAAAAACTGCTAATTATCTAACTATCTGCAAACTAGCTAACTATCTGCAAACAATCTAACTAACTGCAAACTATCTAACTAACCGCAAGCAATCTAACTAACTGCAAACTAACGAACTTCAAACTAACTAACTAACTGACATTCTAACTAAATAACTGCAAACTGTCTAACAGACTGCCAACTAGCTAACTATCTGCAAACAATCTAACTAACTTACAAACTAACTAATATAGTGATAACTAACTAACTAACTTACAAACTAACAAACTAACTGCTAACTAGATAACTGACTGTAAACAAACTAACTAACTGACAATAGAACTAATTTACTGCAAACTAACGAAATAATTGCAAAACATCTAACTAACTGCAAACTAGCTTACTAAGTGCAAACTATCGTACTAACTGACCAACTAACTATCTAACTGACAAACAAACTAACTAACTGACAAACTAACTAAATAACTGCAAACTACCTAACTAAATGCAAGCTAGCTAACTATCTGCAAGCAATATAACTAACTGCATGCTAACTAACTAACTAACTGCATGCTAACTAACTAACAGCAAACTAGCTAACTAACTGCAAACTAGATAACTAACAGCAAGCAATCTAACTAACTGCAAACTAACTAACTAACCGGCAAACAATCTAACTAACTGCAAACTAACTGACGCTCTGACCACCTAACTAACTAACCGACAAACTAATTAATTAACTGCTAGCAAGATAACTAACTGTAAACAAACTAACTAACTGACAATAGAACTAATTTACTGCAATCTAACTATATGACTGTTAACAAACTAACTCACTGCAATCTAACTAACTAACATACAAACTAACTGATATAATGCAACCAAACTAAATAAGTGACAAACTAACTATCTAACTGACAAACTAACTAACTAACTGACAAGCTAACTTAATAACTGCAAACTGTCTAACTAACTGAAACATAACTAACTAACTGACAAACTAACTATCTAACTGCAAACTAAATAACTAGACGCTAACAAACTAACTATCTGCAAACTAACTAACTAATATAATGCAATCTAACTAACTAAGTAACAAACTAACTATCTAACTGACAAACTAACTAACTACCTGACAAACTAACTAAATACCTGCAAACTAATTAACTAACTGCAACCAACTAACTATCCGGCAATCAATCTAACTAACTACAAACTATGTAACTAACAGCAAGCAATCTAACTAACTGCAAGCTAGATAACTAACTGTATACAAGCTAACTAACTGACACTCGAACTAATTCACTGCAAACTAAATAACTAAATTACAAACTAAGTAATTTACACCAAACTAACTAACTAACTGACAAACTAACTAACTATCAGCAAACTAACTAACTAACTTACAAACTAACTAAACAACTGCAAACTAACTAACTAACCGCAAAATATCTAACTAACTGCAATCTAGCTAATTAACTGCAAAATCTAACTAAATAACTGCAGAAAACTAACTAACTGACAAACTAACTATCTAACTGCAAACTAACTAACTAACGGCAAACTAAATAACTAACTTACAAACTAACTAACTATCTGCAAACTAACTAACTACCTGCAAGCAATCTAACTGACTGCAAACGAACTAACTAACTGCAAACAATCTAACTAACAGCAAGCAATCTAACTAACTGCAAACTAACTAACTAACCGGCAAACAATCTATCTAACTGCAAACTAACTAACTGCCTGACTTTCTATCTAACTAACAGACAGACTAACAAACTAACTGCAAGCTAGATAACTATCTGTAAACAAACTAACTAACTGACAATCGATCTAATTTACTGCAAACTAACTAAATAACTGGAAACTTACAATCTAACTGCAGAAAACTAACTAACTGAGAAACAAACTATCTAACTGCAAAGTAACTAACTAACTGCAAACTAACTAACTGACAAACTAACTATCTAATAATACAATCTAACTAACTAACTGCAAACTAGCTAACTAACTAACTGCAAACCAACTATCTGCGAGCAATCTAACTAACTGCAAACGAACTAACTAACTGCAAACTATACTAACTAAATTACAAACTAACTAACTAACAAACTACCTAACTTACTGACAAACTAACTAACTAACAGCAACCTAACTGACTAACTTACAAACTAACTAACTGACTGCAAACTAACTAAATAACTGCAAAATATCTAACTAACTGACACAATAAATAACTTACTGTTTAACAAACCAGCTAACTGCAAAGTAACTAAATATCTGCAAAATATCTTACTAACTGCAAACTAGCTAACTAACTGCAAACTAACTAACTAACTTACAATCTAACTATATAAGAACAAACTAACAGAATAACTGCAAAATATCTAACGAACTGCAAAGAATCTAACTGACTGCAAACTAGCTAACTAACTGCAAACAATCTCACTAATTGCAAACTAACTAACTAACTACAAACTAACTAACCAACTGCAAACTAACTAACTAACTGCAAACTAGCTAACTATCTGACCAACTAACTAACTAACTAACAAACTAACTAACTAACTGCAAACTAACTAACTAACTGCAAACTAACTAACTAACTTACAAACTAACTAACTAACTGAAAACTAACTAACTAACTGACAAACTAACTAACAGACTGCAAAATAACTAGCTAACTTTCAAACTAACTAACGAACTGCAAACTAACTAACTTACTGACAAACTAATTAACTAACTGACATACTAAATAACTAACTGCAAACATACTAACTGACTGACAACCTAACTAAATAACTGCAAACAATCTAACTAACTGAAAACAATCTAGCTAACTGTAAACTAACTATCTAACTGACAAACTAACTAACTAACTGACAAACTAAATAACTAACTGCAAACAAACTAACTAACTTACAAACTAACTAAACAACTGCAAACTGTCTAACTAACTGCAAACAATCTAACTAACTGCAAACTGTCTGACAATCTAACTAACTAACAGACAAACTAACAAACTAACTGACAAACTAACTAACTAACTGCAAAGAATCTAACTAACTAACTGAAAACTAACTAACTAACTGATAAACTAACTAAAAAACTACATAATATCTAACTAACTGCAAACTAGCTAACTATCTGCAAACAATCTAACTAACTACAAACTAACTAACTAACCGGCAAACAATCTAACTAACTGCAAATTAACTAACTGTCTGACAATCTAACTAACTAACAGACAAATTAACTAAATAACTGCAAACTATCTAACATAATGCAAGCTAGCTAACTATCTGCAAACAATCTAACTAACTGCAAACTAACTAATTAATTGCAAACTAACTAACTAACTGCAAACTATCTAATTTACTGCGAAATAACTGACTAACTGCAAACTAACTAACTATCTGCAATCTAACTAAATAATTGACAAACTAACTAATGTAATGCAAACTCACTAATTAACTGACAAACTATGTAACTAACTGGAAACTAACTCTCTAACTGATTAACTAACTAACTCACTGCAAACTAACTAGCTAACGGCAAACTAACTAATATAATGCAAACTAACTAGCTAACTGTCAAACTAACTATCTAACTGACAAACTAACTAACTAACCGGCAAACAATCTAACAAACTGCAAACTAACTAACTATCTGACAATCTAACTAACTAACTATCTGACAAACTAAATAACTAACTTACAAACTAACTAACTAACTGCAAAATAATTAACTAACTGAGAAACTAACTAACTAACTGCAAACTAACTAACTAACTGACAAACTAAATCACTAACTGCAAACTTGCAAACTATCTGCAAACAATCTAGCTAACTTACAAACTAATTAATTTAATGAAAATCAACTAACCAACTGATAAACTAACTATGAAACTGACAAACTAAATAACTAACTGCTAACAACCAAACTAAATGCAAACTAACTAAGTAACATACAAACTAACTAATATGATGCAAACTAACTAACTAACTGACAGACTAACTATCTAACTGACAAACTAACTATCTAACTGCAAACTAACTAACTAACTGACAAACTAGCTAACTATCTGCAAAGAATCTAACTAACTGCAAACAATCTAGCTAACTGTAAACTAACTATCTAACTGACAAACTAACTAACTAACTGACAAACTAAATAACTAACTGCAAACATACTAACTAACTTACAAACTAACTAAACAACTGCAAACTGTCTAACTAACTGCAAACCAACTAACTATCTGCAAACTGACTAAGTAACTGCAAACTATCTAACTAACTGCAAACAAGCTAACTATCTGCAAACAATCGAATTAACTGCAATCTAACTAACTAACTGACAAACTAACTAAATTGCTGCAAACTGTCTAACTAACTGCACACCAGCTAACTATCTGCAAACTGACTAAGTAACTGCAAACCAACTATCTAACTATCTGCACACCAACTAACTAACTGCAAACTAACTAACTGACTGACAAACTAACTAACTAACTGACAAACTAAATAACTAACTGCAAACAAACTAACTAACTTACAAACTAACTAAACAACTGCAAACTGTCTAACTAACTGCAAACAATCTAACTAACTGCAAACTGTCTGACAATCTAACTAACTAACAGACAAACTAACAAACTAACTGACAAACTAACTAACTAACTGCAAAGAATATAACTAACTAACTGAAAACTAACTAACTAACTGATAAACTAACTAAAAAACTACATAATATCTAACTAACTGCAAACTAGCTAACTATCTGCAAACAATCTAACTAACTACAAACTAACTAACTAACCGGCAAACAATCTAACTAACTGCAAATTAACTAACTGTCTGACAAACTATCTAACTAACTGCAAATTAACTAAATAACTGCAAACTATCTAACTAACTGCAAACTAGCTAACTATCTGCAGACAATCTAACTAACTACAAACTAACTCACTATCTTACAAACTAACTAACTAACTGCAAACTAACTAAATAAATGCAAAATATCTAACTAACTGCAAACTAGCTAACTAACTGCAAACAATCTAACTAACTGCAAACTAACTAACTAACTGAAAACTAACTAACTAACTGACAAACTATGTAAGTAACTGGAAACTAACTCTCTAACTGATTAACTAACTAAATAACGGACAAACTAACTAAGTAACTGCAAACTATCTAATATAATGCAAACTAACTAACTAACTGTCAAACTTACTATCTAACTGACAAACTAACTAACTGCAAGCAATCTAACTAACTGCATAGTAACTATCTGACAATCTAACTAACTAACTATCTAACTAACTAACAAACTAAATAACTAACTTACAAACTAACTAACTAACTGCAAAATAATTAACTAACTGAGAAACTAACTAACTAACTGCAAACTAACTAACTAACTGACAAACTAAATCACTAACTGCAAACTTGCAAACTATCTGCAAACAATATAGCTAACTTACAACCTAATTAACTTAATGAAAATCAACTAACCAACTGATAAACTAACTATGAAACTGACAAACTAAATAACTAACTGCTAACAACCAAACTAAATGCAAACTAACTAAGTAACATACAAACTAACTAATATGATGCAAACTAACTAACTAACTGACAGACTAACTATCTAACTGACAAACTAACTATCTAACTGCAAACGAACTAACTGACTGACAACCTAACTAAATAACTGCAAACAATCTAACTAACTGCAAACAATCTAGCTAACTGTAAACTAACTATCTAACTGACAAACTAACTAACTAACTGACAAACTAAATAACTAACTGCAAACATACTAACTAACTTACAAACTAACTAAACAACTGCAAACTATCTAGCTAACTGCAAACTAGCTAACCATCTGCAAACAATCGAACTAACTGCAAACTAACTAACTAACTGACAGACTAACTACCTAACTGCAAGCAATCGAACTAACTGCAAACTATCTAACTAACCGCAAGCAATCTAACTTACTGCAAACTAACTAGCTATCTGCAAACAATCTAACTAACTGCAAACTATCCTACGAACTTCAAACTAACTAACTACCTGACAAACTAGCTAACTAACTGTCAAACTAAATAAAAAACTGCAAACTTGCAAACTATCTGCAAACGGTCTAACTAACTTACAAACTAACTAATATAATGAAAACTAACTAACTAGCTGATAAACTAACTATGCCACTGACAAACTAAATAACTAACTGCTAACAAACAAACTAAATGCAAACTAACTAACTAACATACAAACTAATTAATATAATGCAAACTAAATAACTAACTGACAAAGTAACTATCTAACTGACAATCTAACTAACTAACTGACATTCTAACTAAATAACTGCAAACTCTCTGACAGACTGCCAATTAGCTAACCATCCGCAAACAATCTAACTAACTTTCAAACTAACTAATATAGTGATAACTAACTAACTAACTGATAAACTAACTATGCCACTGACAAACTAAAAAACTAACTGCAAACTAACTAACTAACGGACAAACTAAATAACTAACTGCTATCAAACAAACTAACTAACATACAAACTAACTAATATAATGCAAACTAACTATCTAACTGCAAACGAACTAACTGACTGACAACCTAACTAAATAACTGCAAACAATCTAACTAACTGCAAACAATCTGGCTAACTGTAAACTAACTATCTAACTGACAAACTAACTAACTAACTGACAAACTAAATAACTAACTGCAAACAAACTAACTAATATAATGCAAACTAACTAACGAACTGACAAACTAACTAAATAACTGCAAACTATCTAACTAACTGCAAACAAGCTAACTATCTGCAAACAATCTAACTAACTGCAAACTAACGAACTAACTGACAAACTAACTAAATTGCTGCAAACTATCTAACTAAATGCAGGCTGGCTAACTATCTGCAAACAATCTAACTAACTGCAAACTAACTAATTAACTGCAAACTAGATAACTAACTGCAAGCAATCGAACTGACTGCAAACGAACTAACTAACTGGCAAACTAACTAACTAACTGACAAACTAATTAACTAACTGACAACTAACTGAACAACTGCAAACTGTCTAAGTAACTGCAAACCTGCTAACTATCTGCAAACTGACTAAGTAACTGGAAACCAACTATCTGCAAACTAACTAACTAACTGCAAACTAAGTAACTAACTGACAAATTAACGAAAAAACTGCTTATTATCTAACTATCTTCAAACTAGCTAACTATCTGCAAACAATCTAACTAACTGCAAACTATCTAACTAACCGCAAGCAATCTAACTTACTGCAAACTAACTAGCTATCTGCAAACAATCTAACTAACTGCAAACTAACTAACGAACTTCAAACTAACAAACTAACTGACAAACTAGCTAACTAACTGACAAACTAAATAAAAAACTGCAAACTTGCAAACTATCTGCAAACAATCTAACTAACTTACAAACTAACTAATATAATGAAATCTAACTAACTAACTGATAAACTAACTATGCCACAGACAAACTAAATAACTAGCTGCTAACAAACAAACTAAATGCAAACTAACAAACTAACTAATATAATGCAAACTAAATAACTAACTGACAAACTAACCATCTAACTGACAATCTAACTAACTAACTGACATTCTAACTAAATAACTGCAAACTCTCTGACAGACTGCCAACTAGCTAACTATCTGCAAACAATCTAACTAACTTACAAACTAACTAATATAATGCAAACTAACTAACTAATTGACAAACTAACTATCTAACTGACAAACTAACTATCTAACTGCAAACTAACTAACTCACTGACAAACTAACTAAATAACTGCAAACAATCTAACTACCTGCAAGCAATCTAACTGACTGCAAACTAACTAACTAAATGCAAACAATCTAACTAACTGCAAACTAACTAACTAACTTACAAACTAACTAACTAACTGACAATCTAACTAACTAACTGACAAACTAACTAACTAACTGCACACTGATTATCTAACTGCAAACTAATTAACTAACTGACAAACTAAATAACTAACTGCAAACAAACTAACTAACTTACAAACTAACTAATATAATGCAAACTAACTAACGAACTGACAAACTAACTAAATAACTGCAAAATGTCTAACTAACTGAAAACTCGCTTAGTATCTGCAAAGAATCTAACTAACTGCAAACTAACTAACTAACTACAAACTAACTAACTAACTGACAAACTAACTAACTAACTGGAAACAATCTGTCTAACTGCAAGCTAGCTAACTAACTGCAAACAATCGAAATATCTGCAAACTAGCTGACTAACTGCAAACTAACTATCTAATTGACAAACTAACTAACTAACTGACAATCTAACTAAATAACTGCAAACTATCTAACTAATTGCAAACTAGCTAACTATTTGTAAACAATCTAATTAACGGCAAACTAACTAACTAACCGGCAAACAATCATACTAACTGCAAGCTAACTATCTAACTGGCAAACTAACTATCTAACTGACAAACGAACTAACTAACTGCAAACTAACTAACTAACATACAAACTAACTAATATAATGCAAACTAACTAACTAACTGCAAACTAACTAATATAATGCAAACTAACTGACTAACTGACTAACAAACTATCTAACTGACAAACTAACTAACTAACATACAAACTAACTAATATAATGCAAACTAACTAACTGCAAACTAACTAACTGCCTGACAATCTAACTAACTAACAGACAAACTAACTAACTCACTGCAAGTTCTAAACTAACTGTAAACGAACCAACTAACTAACTGCAAACTAACTAACTGTTTTACAAACTAACTAACTAACTATCTGCAAACAATCTAACTAACTGCAATCTAAGTAACGAACATCAAACTATCAAATTAACTGACAAACGAACTAAGTAACTGACAAACTAAATAAAAAACTGCAAACATGCAAACTATCTGCAAACAATCTAGCTAACTTACAAACTAACTAGTATAATGATAACTAACTAACTACCTGATAAACTAACTGTGCCACTGACAAACTAACTAACTAACTGCAAACTAATTAACTAACTGCAAACTTATTAACTAACAGACAAACTAAATAACCATCTGCAAACAAACTAACTAACTTACAAACTAACTAATATAATGCAAACTAACTAACTAACTGACAAACTAACTAAATAACTGGAAACAATCTAACTAACTGCAAACAATCCAGCTAACTACAAACTAACTATATAACTGACAAACTAACTTACTAACTGACAAACTAAATAACTAACTGCAAACAAACTAACTAACGGACAAACTAAGTAACTGCAAACTAACTAACTAACATAGAATCTAACTAATATAATGCAAACGAAAAAACTAACTGACAAACTAACTATCTAACTGACAATCTAACTAACTAACTGACATACTAACTAACTAACTGCAAACTAAAAAACTACCCGCAAGCAATCTAACTGACTGCAAACGAACTAACTAACTGACAAACTAACTAACTAACAGACAACTAACTAAACAACTGCAAAGTGTCTAACTAACTGCAAACAATCTAACTAACTGCAAACTAACTAACGAAGTAGTATAGCTATGGGGATTCTAACCCATGGGGTAATGAGGGGAGCGTGCGGCGAGGGGAAGGTAGGTCGCGCGGGGGAGTGCGGCACGGAGAACTTAAGGCGCGGGGCCTGTGGGGAGTGGAAGAGTGGTTGCGCGGACACGAGCCGCGGAGTGGGGGATGTCAGGGGATTAGTCCAGGCCGAGCCGCCGCGGAGACCTCTCCAGACCTGGCCCGCCGTCGGAAATTTTTTAAGAGGGGGGGGAATGATCCCCGAAAACTTTTCATACGGAACCGAGTGATGGGATTAACCCCTAAATTTTTTTTCTACACCCACAGGAATTTTTTTATTGTCTTCGGCGTTCTCGGTACGTTTGATGAGATCTAAAAAAAAATGAATTACATAATGTTCTCCTAAGAAAATATTTACAGCTAGCGAAAAAAAACAACACATCATTCGGCTCGTAAATCTATTCTTTCTATTTATTATTCTAGTACTCGTATAAATTCAGATTTTATAGTTCACTGTGGTTAGGTTTGGTCAAACTCTTGCAAAACGCGTTATAGAAAATGGTTAATATCATTACGAAACACAAGAAATAAAAAGTTTCATACTGTATACTAAATGCGAAAATTTACTCGAAAAAATGCAGTTCCTCTTTCATCCAGAGTCGAGTCGAGTCTCGCGCAACGATGCGTTTTCGCGCTTTGTCAGCGAGTCCGTTATCTGCTACGTGCCTTTCGACGAAGTCGTTGGTAAGCGAATATGCAATATCGTGTTCGCGACACGCTGCGTCCAACGGATTAAAATATAAATTAAATCGACGGTCCAGCCTTAGATTTATGCGAGGAGAGAATGTGGAAGACGGGTAAATAAAATTCGAGAAATAATATATGTTTTAAAATGACACTATATTGTTACAATAGAAGAATATATTGTTTTTGGAAACGTCGAATCTTAGAATTATGCGAGGAGATAAGGTGGAAGACGGGTGAAATAAAATTGGAGAAATAATATATGTTTTAAATGATACTATATATTGATTGTTAGGTGTAAAGTAAAAATTACAAAAAATAAAGAAATAAAAAAATCGGATTAAAATATAAATTAAATCGACGGTCCAGCCTTAGATTTATGCGAGGAGAGAATGTGGAAGACGGGTAAATAAAATTCGAGAAATAATATATGTTTTAAATGACACTATATTGTTACATTTTTTTATGCGAGCATCAACTACAATATCATTGATGGCACATCCTAACAGTTCACAATCTACAAGATAATCCTTGGAGTAATATTCACTGTCGCGTATGATTTTAGCAGCACTACGCGTATCTAATGTTTCGGTAATATATTGTTACGTTTTTTCTTACGAGCTTCAATTACAATATCATTGATGGCGCATGCTAACAGTTCGCAATCTACAAGATAATCCCTGCAGTAATATTCGCTGTCACGTATGATTTTAGCAGCACTACGCGTATCTAATGTTTCGATGACAGCATTGCTCTGTTGCAACACGCTAACAAAAGTTATAAATTTTTTCCTCACATCTTCTACAGTGTGATAGAGCCGCGGATATACATAGCTTACACATGGCTCAAGATTAAATAAAATGCTACTGTATTCGGTTTGAAATACAGCGACTTATTATCAATTGTCATCTTTACAATCGACGAATCAAACATCCGACAAAATTCCACCGTTAATTCATTAATCTGCATCAATGATGATCCAGGCAATTGTGCACGTTCTTCGATGGTTGTACAGCAGTCGAATAGTGAGTTCCATGTATGCCATGGTATTCTAAGATGATTCCCACGATTATCACCGAGAAGAATTTCTACATCGGCTGTAGGTCCTACGCTGATTCCAATTTCCAAATATTTGCAGCCCGTGGATGTTAATGCGTATCTTCTGACCATGACACGCGATGGTTGGCGTGGCCTAAAAAGCATAATCATACAAATTACCTTTTTTCATGAAAAAACATAAATAAATAAATAAATAAAAAATTATGAAAGGTTACCTGTTAAATGTATTCTCCTTGCATGGAGATACGCCATCATCTTGCCTGATTGGAACGTAATAGCCCACGGCACTGGTACTACACATTGTTTTTCAGAGCACTATTTGTTCCGTCGAAAATTCAGCGAAGCTACTGAGCGATTGATGGAATAGCGTCCGGAGAGCCGGCTTAAATAGACGTGCAATCCCCACCACATTTTATTCTAAAGCTACCATTTTTCCCCCCATAATGCTTTTGTTCAATCTTAACATCGCAGCATATCGCGCGATTGCATGTAACTTGGGCCTCCAAGGATAAAAGTCTCGACACGTGTTGAATGTAATATAATATCTGTGGAAGCGCTGAATATTTTATTCTAAAACTACCATTTTTTTTTTTCCATAATGCTTTTGTTCAATCTTAACATCGCAGCATATCGCGCGATTGCATGTAACTTGGGCCTCCAAGGATAAAAGTCTCGACACGTGTTGAATGTAATATAATATCATGGAAAGAATTATGCGATATCAGCAGAAACTGCATAGAACCATGTTGGCATGCAATGCATTTGAGGGAAGGGGAGAGACACCGAAAGAGTTAGGCAGAGATACCAAATCGCTGTGCTGGTATAAAAGCACGCTTTAAACTGCACAAGGCCTCAAATAGTTACAACGTGTTGCATTGAAAAAAAAGGATATTACATTTACATTTACATTTACATTTACATTCCATTTACATTCCATTTTACAATCATGGAACAATTCGCACAAGTAGAACGCCAATTGTTGGATCAATCCGAACGATTGATTTCGCAGGAAGAGTACCTCGCGTGGGAAGAACGGTGCAACGAGTGTATCGAATCTTTGGAAGAACACAGCCGCGTGAAACGCCCGCGATTATCGATCGGTGTTCGACAATCGTTGGTTGCTCGAATCGCGCGACTCGAAGGATTGAAACATTTGGTGCGCAGACGTTTCGCGCGTCAAGGTGCCGGACATTCGAGTACGGGACTTTGTGGCGTGAAATACACACTGCGTTCGATACTCGCGTATTAACAGGTGTCATCCTAAATTCGAATTATATCGAACCGCGCAACTTCCTCCAGGATGCAGAGACCATTGTGCTGGAGCATGTTCGGGACACCTTGAGGAAACATCGAAACGTGGAAGGTGACAAGCATGCTTGTAAAAGCATCAACACCCAAAACTGTGAACTCTTCCACACATCCGATCTGCAGGAGTGGTACCAGCGATGCGTCGTCGAATCCACCCTGGCATCGCTTTAAGAGTTCCAGGAACGCGACAGCGGATGGGCATTGGCGAGAATCATGAATCTGACCGTCAATGTCAATAAGTATAATCCACTCCGCGCGGGGTGTCACTTCAAGTTGCCGCGAGAAATCATGCTGAAGAGGGCAACAATAAGCATACAATCCTCGGACAACGCATGTTTCGCGTGGGCAGTTGTCGCAGCTCTTCATCCAGCAACAAAATATCCTGAACGTCCAGGTTCATACCCGCAGTATACGTCGATCCTAAATCTCCAGGGCATTGAGTTCCCAATGTCTCTGGGGTATATTGGGAAGTTTGAACGGCTGAACGACATCTCCGTCAATGTCTACAGCTTCGAGGAGAAGATGAAGAAGGGGCCAACAGTCTTCCCGCTGCACCTCACCAGCCAGAAGAGGGATAGACATGTAAACTTGCTTTACACGCCGAATCGAGAGCACGGCGATGTAGGGCACTTTGCATGCATTAAGGACTTGTCCAGGCTGGTGGGCATGCAGCTGAGCAAGCACAAAGCCAAGAAATTCATCTGCGATCGGTATGTATAAAAAAAATTTATGAAATGTTTAAAAAATGTTGAAATATATGTGAAATTAAATAAATTTTTTTTTGGGGTTTACAGATGCATGCACTACTTCGGATCTACCGAGAAGTTGGAGGTGCTTGATAATAAGTCGCTGTATTTCAAACCGAATACAGTAGCATTTTTATTTAATCTTGAGCCATGTGTAAGCTATGTATATCCGCGGCTCTATCAAACTGTAGAAGATGTGAGGAAAAAATTTATAACTTTTGTTAGCGTGTTGCAACAGAGCAATGCTGTCATCGAAACATTAGATACGCGTAGTGCTGCTAAAATCATACGTGACAGCGAATATTACTGCAGGGATTATCTTGTAGATTGCGAACTGTTAGCATGCGCCATCAATGGTATTGTAATTGAAGCTCGTAAGTAAAATCGTAACAATATATTACCGAAACATTAGATACGCGTAGTGCTGCTAAAATCATACGCGACAGTGAATATTACTCCAAGGATTATCTTGTAGATTGTGAACTGTTAGGATGTGCCATCAATGATATTGTAGTTGATGCTCGCATAAAAAAATGTAACAATATAGTGTCATTTAAAACATATATTATTTCTCGAATTTTATTTACCCGTCTTCCACATTCTCTCCTCGCATAAATCTAAGGCTGGACCGTCGATTTAATTTATATTTTAATCCGATTTTTTTTATTTCTTTATTTTTTTGTATTTTTTCCTTTAAACATAACAAAAAATATATAGTATCATTTAAAACATATATTATTTCTCCAATTTTATTTCACCCGTCTTCCACCTTATCTCCTCGCATAATTCTAAGATTCGACGTTTCAAAAAACAATATATTCTTCTATTGTAACAATATAGTGTCATTTTAAAACATATATTATTTCTCGAATTTTATTTACCCGTCTTCCACATTCTCTCCTCGCATAAATCTAAGGCTGGACCGTCGATTTAATTTATATTTTAATCCGTTGGACGCAGCGTGTCGCGAACACGATATTGCATATTCGCTTACCAACGACTTCGTCGAAAGGCACGTAGCAGATAACGGACTCGCTGACAAAGCGCGAAAACGCATCGTTGCGCGAGACTCGACTCGACTCTGGATGAAAGAGGAACTGCATTTTTTCGAGTAAATTTTCGCATTTAGTATACAGTATGAAACTTTTTATTTCTTGTGTTTCGTAATGATATTAACCATTTTCTATAACGCGTTTTGCAAGAGTTTGACCAAACCTAACCACAGTGAACTATAAAAATCTGAATTTATACGAGTACTAGAATAATAAATAGAAAGAATAGATTTACGAGCCGAATGATTTGTTGTTTTTTTTCGCTAGCTGTAAATATTTTCTTAGGAGAACATTATGTAATTATTTTTTTTTACATTTAATAAAACGAAACGAGAAAGCCGAAAAGACAATAAAAATGCCTGTGGGTGTAGAAAAAATTTTCGGGGTCATCCCTCCCTCGGTTCGGTATGAAAAGTTTTCGGGGATCATTCCCCCTCTTAAAAAATTTCCGACGGCGGGCCAGGTCTGGAGAGGTCTCCGCGGCGGCTCGGCCTGGACTAATCCTGACATCCCCACTCCGCGGCTCGTGTCCGCGCAACCACTCTTCCACTCCCCACAGGCCCCGCGCCTTAAGTTCTCCGTGCCGCACTCCCCCGCGCGCCCTACCTTCCCCTCACCGCACGCTCCCCTCATTGCCCCATGGGTTAGAATCCCCATAGCTATACTACTTAACGAACTTCAAACTAACAAACTAACTGACAACCTAGCTAACTAACTGACAAACTAAATAAAAAACTGCAAACTTACAAACTATCTGCAAACAATCTAACTAACTTACAAACAAACTAATATTATGAAAACTAACTAACTAACTGATAAACTAACTATGCCACTGACAAACTAAATAACTAACTGCAATCTAACTAACTAACGGACAAACTAAATAACTAACTGCTAACAAACAAACTAAATGCAAACAAACTAACTAACATACAAACTAATTAACTAACTGAAAACTAATTAACTAACTGACAAACTATATAACTAACTGCAAAGAATCTGACTATCTTACAAACTAACTAATATAATGATAACTAACTAACTACCTGATAAACTAACTATGCCACTGACAAACTAACTAACTAACTGCAAACTAATTAACTAACTGCAAACTTATTAACTAACAGACAAACTAAATAACCGTCTGCAAACAAACTAACTAACTTACAAACTAACTAATATAATGCAAACTAACTAACGAACTGACAAACTAACTAAATAACTGCAAACTATCTAACTATCTGCAAACAATCTAACTAACTGCAAACTGACGAACTAACAGAAACTAGCTAACTAACTGACAAACTAACTAACTAACTGCAAACTGACTAACTAACGGACAAACTAAATAACTAACTGCTAACAAACTAAGTAACTGCAAACTAACTAACTAACATAGAATCTAACTAATATAATGCAAACTAAAAAACTAACTGACAAACTAACTATCTAACTGACAATCTAACTAACTAACTGACATACTAACTAACTAACTGCAAACTGTCTAACTAACTGCGAAATAGCTAACTATCTGCAAACAATCTAACTAACTTACAAACTAACTAATATAATGAAAACTAACTAACTAACTGATAAACAAACTATGCCACTGACAAACTAAATAACTAACTGCTTACAAACAAACTAATTGCAAACTAACTAACTAACTGACTGTTTAAATATCGCGTTAATTCGACGTGCAAGAATAGTAGAATATTATTCGTCACCCGGTATTGTTTTTCTGCGTATGTAACATACTCGAGAATGTTCGGCGCTCATGTCCGCTACGCGTAAACAAGACCGGATACAAAAACGGTCACATACGGATTTCTTCGAAACATCACGCGATCGACCAAACTACGCAGAATTTCAAGCTAACGTTTCGAAACGCGTAAGATAGAAAAGGAAAGACAATCGAAAGATAGACAAGGACAAACTCAAATTCGGCTACAGCGCCGCCAGTCGGAAATCGCTCTCCGAATTTGACTCTCCTTGTTAAGCGAATCACTCTTGGTTTGGAAACGGCAGAGAGCAGATGGGTATACGATCCCGCTCCTCCGTACATATCATATAGAACGAATAGTGTAGAGCTTGTCATTCTTTCGAGCCAGTTAAGAACGTGGTGAAGAAGGTGCAGTGCGAGAACGGATTGGGGTCCGATCCGGTAACGCAAATACTTCCGCTACACGTTTTAACTGGAGTGAAAAAGAGTCGGAAACGCAAAGAAGTGCAGTACCTAAACGGATTGGGATACCATCCGGTACCAACAACACTTCCGTTTCTAACGAGGAATCTCGTGGGTTATTTCCGAACGTTTCTAGTGCAGCTGTGGTAAAAACCACCTAAGACTGAGGAAAAAGGATACGTATCGTTGGACCGATCGGTCGTATCCGAAGTTTCGAGTTTGACCTACGAACCTCCCTTGACTGTCGAACGGTTAAAACCCCACCCAGACGGACCACGTGGTATTCCGTGGGTGCACTTGCCGCCCTCCAGTCAGTGCTAGGAATTTAAATGACGTGTCCAGCATCAGGCGACCTGCTGAAGCGGTATTTCGAAAATACGCCAAGGTGTGCGTGGAATACCGCTCAAGAGCAACAGTGGGAAACGTACGCTAACCGTAAGTCGTTGTGAACGCAGACAAGGTACAGTCCCACACCGTACACGGACGGATTACGAGGACGGTAAGAAACCGAGGATTCGACAACATTTCTAGCCTTACAACCTCCATCTGTTGCCCTTTCCTACGACGGTCGAGATAACGCAGTATAGGAAGAATCGAGGTATAATCTCGTCTTCCTTAGAACTGCAATCAGCTGTTTCCCGGTTTAAAGGGAACGCACACATAAATAAATACAGTCCACCTGTTTCGCCGCGTAACGCAGCGGCAGAGAATCCCCGCTCCTGAGTGCGACAAGCACAGCTAGGAGCGCGAGAACTTCAGAACGAGACGGAAAACGTGACAAACGTTACCGTGTATTTACACCGAGTTCCGTCCTTTTTGTTACAGATAAGAGTGACGCCAGCCGAAGACTCGTCGAGCGAGAGACGATTAATTTTCAATTATTCATATCGGCAAACGGCCAACAAATTAGGTTCTGTTTATTTCTGTAAATTTTTGTTCTGAGTTAATTTATTTTTGATTATCACAATGTTTTTTATAAGTTTCGTTTCGTTTTTTTTCTTTGTTTTTCAAATAAACGGCGTCGTCGAAGATCGACGACGCGAAAATACAATCAAAAAAGAAACGATTTACTTTTCCTACGGCCTACTCCTTCGTAATCCGGACACCCGTTAGATGAGGTTCTCAAATTAATATTTGAGCCCTCCATATTCTAACACTGACAAACTAACTAACTAACTGCATACAATCTAACTAACTGCAAACTAACTAACAAACTGACAAACTAACTAACTGACTGCAAACTAATTAACTAACTGCAAACTAATTAACTAACTGACAAACTAAATAACTAACTGCAAACAAACTAACTAACTTACAAACTAACTAACTAACTGACAAACTAACTAACGAACTGACAAACTAACTATATAACTAACTGCAAAATTGCTAACTATCAGCAAACAATCTAACTAACTTACAAACTTACTAATATAATGAAAACTAACTAACTGACAGACAAACTAACTATGCCACTGACAAACTAAATAACTAACTGCTAACAAACAAACTAAATGCAAACTGACTAACTGACATACAAACTAACTAATATAATGCAAACTAACTAGCTAACTGCATACAATCTAACTAACTGCAAACTAACGAACTAACTGACAAACTAACTAACTAACTGAAAAGCTAACTTACTAACTACAAACTAAATAACTAACGGACAAACTATCTAACTAACTGCAAACTAACGAACTAACTGACAAAGTAACAAAACTAACTGCAAACTAACTAACTAACTGACAAACTAAATAACTAACTGCAAACCAACTAACTAACTGCAAACTAACTAACTAACTGCAAACTGATTAACTAACTGCAAACTAATTAACTAACTGACAAACTAAATAACTAACTGCAAACAAACTAATTGACTTACAAACTAACTCATATATTAAAAACTAACTAACGAACTGACAAGCTAACTAAATAACTGCAAACTATCTACCTAACTGCAAACTAGCTAACTATCTGCAAACAATCTAACTAACTGCAAACTAACGAACTAACTGAAAAACTAACTAACTAACTGACAAACTAACTAACTAACTGCAAACTAACTAACTAACGTACAAACTAAATAACTAACTGCTAACAAACAAACTAAATTGCAAACTAACTAACTAACATACAAACTAACTAATATAATGCAAACTATCTAACTAACTGTCAAACTAACTATCTAACTGACAAACTAACTAACTAACTGCAAACGAACTAACTGACTGACAAACTAACTAAATAACTGCAAACAATCTAACTAACTGCAAACAATCCAGCTAACTGCAAACTAACTATCTAACTGACAAACCAACTAACTAACTGACAAACTAAATAACTTACTGCAAACAAACTAACTAACTTACAAACTAACTAATATAAAGCATACTAACTAACGAACTGACAAACTAACTAACTAACTGACAAACTAACTAACAAACAGACAACTAACTAAACAACTGCAAACTGTCTAACTAACTGCAAACAATCTAACTAACTGCAAACTAACTAACGAACTTCAAACTAACAAATTCACTGACAACCTAGCTAACTAACTGACAAACTAAATAAAAAACTGCAAACTTGCAAACTATCAGCAAACAATCCAACTAACTTACAAACTAACTAATATTGTGAAAACTAACTAACTAACTGATAAACCAACTATGCCACTGACAAACTAAATAACTAAGTGCTAAGTAACAAACTAAATGCAAACTAACTAACTAACATACAAACTAACTAATATAATGCAAACTAAATAACTAACTGACAAACTAACTATGTAACTGACAATCTAACTAACTAACTGACATTCTAACTAAATAACTGCAAACTGTCTAACAGACTGCCAACTAGCTAACTATCTGCAAACAATCTAACTAACTTACAAACTAACTAATATAGTGATAACTAAGTAACTAACTGATAAACTAACTATGCCACTGACAAACTAACTAACTAACTGAAAACTAATTAGCTAACTGCAAACTTATTAAGTAACTGACAAACTAAATAACTAACTGCAAACAAACTAACTAACTTACAAACTAACTAATATAATGCAAACTAACTAACGAACTGACAAAGTAACAAAACTACCTGCAAACTAACTAACTAACCGTGAAACAATGTAACTAACTGCAAACTAACTAACTGTCTGACCTTCGAACTAATTTACTGAAAACTAACTAAATAACTGCAAAACATCTAACTAACTGCAAACAATGTAACTAACTGCAAACAATCTAACTAACTGCACACTATCGTACTAACTAACAAGCTAACTAACTAGCTGACAAACTAACTATCTAACTGACAAACTAACTAACTAACTGCAAACTAACTAACTAACGGACAAACTAAATAACTAACTGCTAACAAACTAAGTAACTGCAAACTAACTAACTAACATAGAATCTAACTAATATAATGCAAACTAAATAACTAACTGACAAACTAACTATCTAACTGACAATCTAACTAACTAACTGACATACTAACTAACGAACTGACAAACTAACTAATTAACTGCAAACTAAATAACTAACGGACGAACTATCTATCTAACTACAAACATTCTAACTAACTGACAACTAACTAACTGACGAACTAACTAACTAACTGCAAAATAACTAACTAACTGACAAACTAAATAAATAACTGCAAACTGTCTAACTAACTGCAAAATAGCTAACTATCTGCAAACAATCTAACTAACTGCAAACTAACGAACTAACTGACAAACTAACTAACTAAATGCTAACAAACTAACTAACTGCAAACTAACTAACTGATATAATGCAATAAAACTAACTAAGTGACAAACTAACTATCTAACTGACAAACTAACTAACTAACTGACATACTAACTAAATAACCGCAAACTGTCTAACTAACCGTGAAACAATGTAACTAACTGCAAACTAACTAACTCTCTGACAGTCTAACTATCTAACAGACAAACTAACTAACTAACTGCAAGCTAGATAACTAACTGTAAACAAACTAACTAACTGACAATCGAACTAATTTACTGAAAACTAACTAAATAACTGCAAATCATCTAACTAACTGCAAACAAGGTAACTAACTGCAAGCTATCGTACTAACTAACAAGCTAACTAACTAGCTGACAAACTAACTAACTAACTGACAAACTAACTAACTAACTGCAAACTAATTAACTAACTGTAAACTAATTAACTAACTGACAAACTAAATAACTAACTGCAAACAAACTAACCACCTTACAAACTAACTGAATATAATGCAAACTAACAAACGAATTGACAAACTCACTATACAGGGTGTTCGACCTCCTCTAGCAAAAATTTTAATGAGCGATAGTAGAGGCCAAAATAAGACGAAAATGAAGAATACTAATTTGTTGATGAAGGCTTCGTTGCAAAGTTATTAACATTTAAAGTTCCGCCTGTAAAATGACAACCCGCTAAACAGCTGGTTCGCGCGGACGGTTGCGGCAGGCGAGTGCGAGTGGTTCTCACGCAGCATGAAAAATTCTGCTTACCGACATTATCGACAGCCTTAGATTTTTGTCCACTTATGGGAATGCGAACACCTTACGTTGAATAAGATTCAACCTGTCTTATGAAAATCCAGAAGGGCATATCAAAACTCGTCCGACGAGATTTTCACAGAGAAAAGTGTGAATGCCAGTTCCAATACACAATGTTGTGAACAAAAATCACCCACATGCGATTATACACGCCCCACGATTGTCCACAGTGTCCACAAGTATCCACAAATAATCCTATCAAGCACTAACCACTATGCAATTAAATAAACACGTACGGCGATTATGTTATTCGTGAATGCCTACGTGTACGTGTATCACGATTCTTCCGAGTTACTTACGAATAAAACTGTTATTAATTTTTCAAATACACTTCAATTTAAAAATGTAAAAAGGAATCGCAGTATAAATGAAATTTTCGCATCGATTTACGTTCACGGCGAAGAATGTAACAATACTAGCAGCTGACTGTGGCATCGACCGACGAGGTTCAGAGAAACATATGCCGAACAGGCGCCGATTCTACGTCACTCGCCTCGCTTATCTCTCTCACACACAGCGGAGACAAAGGGCAGCATCGGCACGTGTTCGGCCAGCCAGTCAGTCGTAAAACAGTATCAGTCAAGCTAGTTCACGCGACACATTTCAGTTATGTATTAAATAGCATGTAAGAAATACAGTGATATAAACAATTAGCGAATACTTATTAAATTAATGTTTACATTTTTAAATTGAAGTGTATTTGAAAAATTAATAACAGTTTTATTCGTAAGTAATTCGGAAGAATCGTGATACACGTATACGTAGACATTCACGAATAACATAAACGCGGTACGTGTTTATTTAATTGCATAGTGGTTAGTATTAACGTTGATACAATAATTACACAACACCGCACTAAGCACGTGTTTACACTGCGAGATATTACGGAAGAAGGAAGAAAGGTCGGAAGAGATCGGCGACAATCATACGCCATCTAGTCAAAATCGTTATACATATGTATACACACGCTCCATCTGTTGTGCCACTCGCGCATCTTTCCCCACTCACACTACAACTCACGTGTGTGGAAGGCGGACAACTGTTTACTTCAACACTCCTCTCGCATTACACACACGATCTTTGTACAAAACAAAATTTTAAATCTTCAAAAAACAATCCAATTAATTCATACCCCATCGCGCTCTAATGTTCAAAAAGGTTTCCTTTGGTAACGGTTTCGTAAGAGGATATGCTAACTGATTTCCACTCTGTACATACTGAACATCAATGTTACCGTTTCTGTATTGATCGCTTGTATAAAAGAATTGCGTTTCTATATGTTTAGTGCTCTTAATCGATTCCGGATTTTTAACAATCGTTATCGCACGCTGATTGTCGCACATTATGTGTGTAGGCGTCCTTAAATTATACCCTAGTTCAGCCAGTAGTTTTCTGGTCCAAATAATGTGTTTCGTTGCAGAACACAGTGCGATAAATTCGGCCTCGGTTGTCGATGTAGCTGTCACCGTCTGACGTTTTGAACTCCAGGCAATCGGACGATCATTCAACAAACATAACCAACCAGTCGTACTTCGTCTAGTATCTCTGTCTCCTGCCCAATCTGCATCGCAGTATGCAGTCAGCTCAAATTGATTCGATCCTGCAGAAAAGGTTATACCATGATTTTCAGTACCCTTTAAATATTTAAATACCTTGACCACTCCATTCCAGTGTTCTCGCTGAGGATTCTCGAGAAATCTACTTAAAACTCCAGTAACATAAGCCAGATCCGGTCTGGATGCAATCATTAAAAACATTAATGAGCCTACTGCTTCTCGATATGGGTAATATTGACCTTCACTATTATTAGTATCGCCTTTTGAGAGGTGTGAACCTGGATCAACTGGAATAGAAACAGACGCACAATTATCAAGATTGAACCTTTTAAGTATTTTTTACGTATAGGCACTTTGATGTACTCTTATTGTCCCGTTAGCCTCATTTGTATGTATTTGTAAACCGACAAAAAATTGTGCCTCTGAAAAGATAATTTGAAAATTAGTTCTCAAACACTTCAATAAATTGTTTATAGAATCTACATTATTTCCGCAGACAAGTCCATCGTCAACATAGAGCGCCAGATACAGTCTTTCATCCTTTTCAGTTACTTTGAAAAACACACAAGGATCAGCAGCACATTGTTTCATTCCCAAGATTTATCAAGAAATCTACAATTTTCTTGTTCCATTGCCTGGGTGCCTGCTTCAACCCATACAAACTTCGCTTCAAAAGACACACTCGGTTGTCCTCTGCAAATCCATATGGTTGCTCCATGTAAACCTTCTCGCTCAATTCTCCATGCAAAAACGCCGTTTTCACATCAAATTGATAAATCTTCATATTCCAAGCTGCAGCAATTGATAATAGCAATCTGGCAGAGTCAAATTTAACCACCGGTGCGTAAGTTTCTTGATAGTCGATACCCTTTACTTGAGAGTATCCTTTTATAACCAATCTGGCCTTGTACTTGTCTATTTCACCATTTGCCTTATATTTTCTTCTAAAAACCCATCTATTTCCAATCACATGCATGTCTTTTGTTCTGGATACAAGTGTCCATGTATTGTTTTGTTTTAAGGCATGAAGCTCTTCATTTACTGCCTGAATCCACTTTTCAGCATCCTTTGCCTCCAAGGCTTCTTCAAGATTTACTGGTTCTACTTGAGCCATAAACGTTTCAGCCAGAGTTACTTCAAAATCATCAGTTCCCTTTGGAGATTTGTTTCGCAAATTGTAAGGATCTCGTGGAATCGGCAAGCGTGGATTTCTGTATTTCGAAGGAGTATCATAAGGTTGTCCACTGCTTTCCTCTTTAACTGAGTTTTCATCCAGATTTCTTGTTACTTTTTCATTTTCTTCTTTCTCGTTCAGTTCTTCGATGTCTTCTAAGCAGACATGGTGAGAATTATTATTTTCATTGAAGACGGCATCTCTTCGTACTAAAACTTTCTTTGTTTTAAAATTATATACTCTGTAAGCTTTACAGCCTTCGCTGTACCCAAGAAACAAACACTTTTCAGAGTTTGTCTCTCATTTTGTTCGGCTTTCCTTTGGAATGTGTGCATAGCACTCACTTCCAAACACTCTAAGATGTGATACAGATGGCTTTTCTCTATACCATTTTTCAAAAGGTGTAGTTCCGCCTATTGTCTCAGACGCTGTTCGGTTTTTAATATATACAGCCGTATTTACAGCTTCTGCCCATAAGTATCTTGGAAGATTTTTGGCATGTAACATAGCTTTTGCGGCATCAATTTCTGTTCTATTCTGTCGCTCAACGAAGCCATTTTGTTGTGGAGCTTTTGATGTCGTTACCTCGTGTTTAATACCCTTCGACAGTAAAAATTTCTTTACTTCAGCATTACAAAATTCTTTTCCTCCGTCAGTCCTTAGCCGTTTTATTTGTTTGTTTTCTGCTAGAACTTCGGCATAAAATTCTTGCAATTTTTCTGCAACATCGGATTTGTATTTCAGAAAATAAACGAAACAATACTTGGAACAATCATCCTAAATAAGTAGAAAGTAATTTGATCCTCCTATCGACTGAGTACTCATCTTTCCGCAAACATCTGCATGAAATAGTTCACCAGGGATTTGTGATCGTCGCGCTTGATTTTCGGAAAACTTCTTCTGTGTTGCTTTCCAAGAACACAACCTTCACAAAATGGATCTTCCTCTGTCAAACCCACAATATTTAGTCCTTCAACTGTATGTTGTCGATACATTTGTCTTAAGGTTCTGTAATTCACATGTCCAAGACGTTCATGCCACATCGTGAGAGAATTGCACGCTGCTAAGTTTGCCTGTATTAATTTTGTTGGACTGACTTTTAATTTATACAAGTTTCCATCTCTTACTCCAGTAATAATTGTTTTTCCATCTCTTTCAAGTCTCATTGTGTTTCCTCCCTCTTCAAAGGTAACTTTTGTACCTCTCATGGTTATTTGGTAAACAGACAATAGATTTTTCTCTATTTGTGGAACATATAGAACATCCTTGATAGTGTGTGTTCGAACAACACCATCATCACCTTGAATTTGAACATCCACGTCGCCTTTTCCACGTGCATCAATCTTTTCACCATTTCCAAACCTTTACACAATAAGATTTTTCTGGATATGATTCAAAATTCTTAAACCAATCGCTCTGAAAAGACATGTGATGCGTTACACCTGAATCTGCGAACCATACATTATAGTGTTCCTTGGAACATTCAGCAGTTAATAGAAATGAATCATCATGGGAGTTTCCATCAAGTCCAACAAAATATTTTTCATTTTTCACAGGTCCTTGTGCCATAAAGGAGCGTTGATATTTGGTGTCTGGGTAATCTCGTGCTTTCTTTCCACATTCCCTTGCCCAATGTCCTGGTGTTTTACAATAATTACACTTTCCTGGACGTTTTTGAGAATTTCCTATATTTTTCTTGAAATTATAAGAACTTGAATCATTATTGTAATTTTTTGACTCGTAATTTGAGTTTTTCTCACTTCTTTGATTATAACTCGATTGACGCGATTTGCTTCTCACGAGCAGGGCTGTCTCAACACTGGTTTCCTCGTTTGATCTACTGTATAATATTGCTTCCTCGTTTACTAAATGATCTGTTAACCTATCAACTGTTTCATCCTTTTTGGGTACTGCATACCAAGCCGTTCGAACATTATCAAATTGCGGATAAAGGCCACTTAATATTTTGGCGATAATTACTGGCTCCTTCTGTTCAAGGTCCATGTCCTTCAAACGTTGAGTGATGGATACTATTCGTGCGAAGAAGTCCGCCATTTTCTCATTTTCCTCCATTTTAGCATTAATAAATCTATCGAGTAGGACTTGCACGGATTGATCACTTTTTTCAGAATGCACAGTGCGTAATCTTGCCCACATACTTGCTGCTGTAGAGCAATCGGATAAATACTTTAACTGTTCTAACTCTAAACCTCGCATCAGGAATGCTTGTGCTTCAGCATCCTTTTCATCATAGATTTTATTATTTTCTGTAATTCATTTTTCAGTACCGAGAATATACGGCTTCAATTTATTTTCCGTCATGAAGATTTCCATTTGTCTACGCCACAGTTGGTAATTTTGACCGTTAAATCGATGTATTTGAAAAAGACGTTGCTCACTAACCTTCATTTCTTTTATTTATTTATTTCTGCCTGTTGCGTTAAATTTACTTGAAGTTCTGTTTCAAAATTTGAACATGAATTGATAAAACTAGATTCTTCTATGGCCACGTGGCTGGGCCCATAACCTATTAACGTTGATACAATAATTACAAAACACCGCACTAAGCACGTATTTACACTGCGAGATCTTACGGAAGAAGGAAGAAAGGTCGGAAGAGATCGGCGACAATCATACGCCATCTAGTCAAAATCGTTATACATATGTATACACACGTTCCATCTGTTGTGCCACTCGCGCATCTTTCCCCACTCACACTACAACTCACGTGTGTGGAAGGCGGACAACTGTTTACTTCAACAGTTAGTGCCTGAAAGGATTATTTGTGGATACTTGTGGACACTGCGGACAATCGTGGGGCGTGTATAATCGCATGTGGGTGATTTTTGTTCACAACATTGTGTATTGGAACTGGCATTCACCCTTTCTCTGTGAAAATCTCGTCGGGCGAGTTTTGATATGCCCTTCTGGATTTTCATAAGACAGGTTGAATCTTATTTAACGTAAGATGTTCGCATTCCCATAAGTGGACAAAAATCTAAGGCTGTCGATAATGTCGGTAAGCAGAATTTTTCATGCTGCGTGAGAACCACTAGCACTCGCCTGCCGCAAGCGTCCGCGCGAACGCAGCTGTTTAGCGGATTGTCATTCTACAGGCGGAACTTTAAATGTTAATAACTTTGCAACGAAGCCTCCATCAACAAATTAGTATTCTTGATTTTCGTCTTATATTGGCCTCTACTATCGCTCATTAAAATTTTTGCTAAAGGTGGCCGAACACCCTGTATAACTGCAAACTATCTAACTAACTGCAAACTAGCTAACTCTCTGCAAACAATCGAACTAACTGCATACTAACGAACTAACAGAAACTAACGAACTAACTGACAAACTAACTATCTAACTGACAATCTAACTAACTAACTGACATACTAACTAACGAACTGACAAACTAACTAACTAACTGCAAACTAAATAACTAACAGACAAACTATCTATCTAGCTACAAACATTCTAACTAATTGCAAACTAACGAACTACCTGACAAACTAACTAACTAACTGCAAACTAACTAACTAACTGCAAACTTACTAACTAACTGACAAACTAACTAACTGACGAACTAAGTAACTAACTGCAAAATAACTAACTAACTGACATACTAAATAACTAACCTCAAACAAACTAACTAACTCACAAAACTAATTAATGTAGTGCAAACCAACTAACAAACTGACAAAACTAACTATCTAACTGACAAACTATCCAACTAACAGACAAACTAACTACATAACTAAAAACTAGCTAACTATCTGCAAACTATCTAACTAACTGCAAACAATCTAACTAGCTGACAAAGTAACTAACTAACTGACAAACAAAGTAATTTACACCAAACTAACTAACTAACTAACTTACAAATTTACTAACTAACTGACGAACAAACTAAAAAACAGCAAACTAGCTAACTATCTGCAAACAATCTAACTAACTGCAAACTAACTAACAAACTGCAAGCAATCTAAATAACTGCAAACTAACTAACTAACCGGCAAACAATCTAACTAACTGCCAAACTAACTAACTATCTCACAAACTAACTAACTAACTGACAAACTGAATAACTACCTGACAAACTAACCAACTAACAGCGTACTATCTATCTAACTGACAAACGAACTAACTAACAGCAAAGTAACTAACTAACTTACAAACTAACTAACTAACTGCCAACTCTCTATCTAACAGCAAACTAGCTAAGTAACTACAAACAATCGAACTAACTGCATACTAGCTAACTAACTACTAACAATCTAACTAACTGCAAACTAACTAACTAACCGCAAACAATCTAGCTAACTGCAAACTAAGTAACTAGCTAACTTGCAAAATAACCAATTTACTGCAAACTATCTCACTAACTGCAAACTATCTAACTACCTGCAAACTAAATAACTAACTGGCAAACTAACTAACTAACTGCAAACAAACTAACTAACTTACAAACTAACAAACTAACTGCATACTAAATAACTAACCTCAAACAAACTAACTAACTTACAACAGTAACTAACTAACTGACAAACTAACTATCTAAGTGACCAACTAACTAACTAACCTCAAACAAACTAACTAACATACAAAAGTATCTTATATAATGCAAACGATCTAACAAACTGACAAACTAATTATCTAACTGACAAACTAACTAACTAACTGCAAACTAGCTACCTAACTGACAATCTAACTAACTAACTAACAAACTAACTGACTAACTGACAAACTAACTAGCTAACTGCAAACTAACAAACTAACTGACAAAATAAACAATTTACTGCAAAATATCTAAAAAACTGCAATCTAGCTAAGTAACAGACAACCTAACTAATATAATGCTAACTCACTAACTAACTGCAAACTAACTAACTAACTGCAAACTAAATAACTAACATACAAACTAACTAACTAACTGCGCAATATCTGATTTAATGCAAACTAACTAACTGACTGCAAACTAACTAACTGACTGCAAACTAACTAACTAACTGACGATCAAACTAATTTACTGCAAACTAACTAAATAACTAAGTAACAAAAGTTATACTAAGTAAGCAAAATATCTAAGTAACTGCAAACTAGCTAACTTACTGCAAACCAACTAACTAACTTACAAACTAACTAACTAACTGCAAGCAATCTAACTAACTGCAAACTAACTAACAAACTGCAAACTAACTAACTAACTGCAAAGTAACTAACTAACTGACAAAATAACTAATTAACTGCAAACCAACTAACTAACTTACAAAAGTAATTAATATAATACAAACCAACTAACAAACTGGCAAACTAACTATCTAACGGCCGAACTAACTAACTAACTGACAAACTAAATTGCTAACTGCTAACTAACTAACTAACTGCAATCAAACTAACGAACTAACTTACAAACTAACTAATATAATGCAAACTAACTAACTAACTGACAAACTAACTATCTATGTGACAAACTAACTTACTAACTGACAAACTAACTACCTAAGTGACAAACTAACTAACTAACTGACAAACTAAATAAATAACTGCAAACAATCTAACTAACTACAAACTAACTAACTAGCTGACAAACTAAATAACTAACCTCAAACAAACTAACTAGCTTACAAAAGTAACTAATATAATACAAACCAATTAACAAACTGGCAAACATACTAACTAACTGCAAACAAACAAACTAACTGCAAACAAACTAACTAACTTACAAACTAACTAACTAACAGCAAACTTACTAACTAACTGACAAACTTACTAAATGACAAACTAACTAACTAACTCCAAACTTACTAACTAACTGACAAACTTACTAAATGACAAACTAACAAACTAACTCCAAACTAACTAACTAATTGACAAACTAAATAGCTAACTGCTAACAAACTAACTAACTGCAATCTAACTAACTAACTAATTTACAAAGTAACTAATATAATAGAAACTAACTAACTAACTGACAAACTAACTATCTAAGTGGCAAACTAACTAACTAACTGACAAACTAAATAATTAACCTCAAACAAACTAACTAACCTACAAAAGTCACTAATATAATGCAAAGCAACTAACAAACTGACATACTAACTATCTGACTGACACAGTAACTAATTAACAGACAAACTAACTAAATAACTGAAAACTATCTAACTAACTGCAAACAATCTAACTAACTGACAAACTAACTAGCTAACTGCAAACTAACTAACTAACTGACAAACTAAATAACTAACTTACAAAAGTAACCAATATAATGCAAACCAACTAACAACCTGACAAACTAATTATCTGACTGACAAACTAACTAACTAACAGACAAATTAACTAAATAACTGCAGACTAACTAACTAACTGACAAACTAAATAACTAACCTCAAACAAACTAACTAACTTACAAGAGTAACTAATATAATGCAAACCAACTAACAAACTGACAAACTAACTATCTGACTGACAAAGTAACTAACTAACAGACAAACTAACTTAATAACTGCAAACTGTCGAACTAACTGCAAACTAGCTAAATATCTGCAAACAATCTAACTAACTGCAAACTATCTAACTAACTGCAAGCAATCTAACTAACTGCAACCTAACTATCTAACTGACAATCTAACTAAAAAACTGCAAACTATCTAACTAACTGCAAACTAGCTAACAATCTGCAAACAATCTAACTAACTACAAACTAACTAACAAACTGCAAGCAATCTAAATAACTGCAAACTAACCAACTAACCGGCAAACAATCTAACTAACTGGAAACTAACTAAGTAATATAACAAGGCGGGATCTAACCCAGGGGGCAATGAGGGGGGCGCGGGTCGTGGAAGTAGTGGCGGCGCGCGGGGTAGTGCGGCGCGGGGAAACTACGGCGCGGGGCCTGCGGGGAATGGAAAATAGGTTGCGCGCGAACAAGCCGAGGAGTGGGGGATGGCGCAATAGTGGAGGGGATCGTTCCGGACCGAGCCGGAGCGGAGACCACTCCAGACCTGACCCACTTCTGAAGGGCGCGGGCCCCTGCTGGGGGTGGAAAATAGGTTGCGCGCGCACAAGCCGCGGAGTGGGGGATGGCTCAATCGTGGAGGGGATTAGTCCGGGCTGAGCCGTCGCGGACACCGCCCGAGCCAGACACACCGTCGGAAATTTTTCAGACGGGCGCGAGGCCTTCGGGGAGCGGAAAATTGGTTGCACGCGAACAAGCCGAGGAGTGGGGGGTGGCACAATCGTGGAGGGTATTAGTCCAGACCGAGCCGCCGCGGAGACCTCTAAAGACCTGTTCCACCGTCGGAAATTTTTTCAGACGGAGGGAATGATCCCCGAAATTTTTTTCAGACTCCGATTCACCACCGGAAATTTTTTTTTTTTCGAGGGGAGGGACAACCTTGGTCCATCCCCGCGCGAATAGATATGTAGCGGATCAATGCCGCATCGATCGGAGAAAATGACACTGATATGCAATATTTGCAATTGTATTTATTCTGAAACAAATCATTGTTCAAAATGTTTATTTCAATCTTAACGTCGCAGCGAATCGCGCGATTGCATGTAATTTGAACCCCCTCGAGCAGACGCACCGAATGACATCATTTAGCTGCATGAAGAACGCCCGAATGAAATATAAGACTTTTGAAACGTTGCATCTTAGAATTATGTGGCGAGGAGAGAGATGGTGGAAGACGGGTGAAATAAAATTGGTGAAATAATATATGTTTTAAATGATAATATATTGTATATAAAAAATTATTTAATTATTAATAGCATCGTATAACATATTATCCACTGCCAATGTCAACAGCTCGCAATCCGCAGGAGAATTTTTATCATAATATTCATGAAGGATTTTGACGGCCTCATGTTTATGCGCAATACTGTTCCGTTTTAATATCGTTACAAATTGTTTATATTTCTCGCTGACATAGTGCGTATTTTGACACAGCCACGAATACGCGTGCTCGACACACAGTTCCAGTTCGAATAAAAATAATACAGTCGATGGTTTCATATACATGCAGGCATCATACAATTTCATTTGCACAAGGTTCATGCCACGCATTGTAACAACCGTAAGCACCAAATCACAAATCGTTAATGACGTTGGAGAAGGAGCTGATTTTACATGTTGTTCGATATCCTCGCGTTTCTGGATAAATGTCGCCCATGTCGAGTGTGGCAACAACAACACATTTCCTCGAGTATCGCCAAGAATAATTTCCACAGCGGACACAGGTCCTACCGCGATTCTAATATCCAGGTACTTGTATGCCGTGGATGTGAGGGCAAACCTCCTCCCCAGTATATAAGGCGTCGAACGTTGTTTATTGCTATCGTAACATATAGAAAAAGTATGTAAAGAATGAAAGGTAAGTAATAACGCTAAGGAAATGATGATAATAACACTTACTCGCGACTTATGCACGCCGTTTCGCGAGAAATGTAGTAATTCATGTTTGTAGAATCCAATAGATAACGTTTCACGACGACGGCGACGACGATACTATCAAAACGAGTGTGCAGCACATAAAAAAGTGTAACGATGCATCAAGGGAAGCGTGGTGCGGGGAGAGGAATTTTTATGTCACGTGTTCTTCTGTGAAAAGTGCAACTTTTGCAAAAGCGTTTTTAGATTACCTTGAACACGTCCAAACGTGCAAATTCTATGACATCACATTGGCGGTACGAATCTACCGAAATCATGTGTATCATGCGAATTTTTTATGTCACATGTTCTTCTTCCTCTGCGAAAAGTGCAATGTTTGCAAATACCATTTATATTACCATGTACACGTGCAAAAATGTAGCCTCAGCAGAACGTATAACATTTACGAGCATTATGGGCGCGGGAAAAGAAATTAGATGCCTTTAAAATATGATATATTTTATTGTATATAAAAAAATAATAAAAAAATAGATAAAAATACTAAAAATTAAATAAAAAAAAGTAAAAATTAAAAGAATTATTGTTCCGGCAACAGGGGCCCATCGATGTCGACGAAATTCTGCATTCGAGGCCATCGGAAGTACGGAAAGTGCATGCTCAATCTCTGTAATCGCTCGAAACGCTGGAGCGGTGGCGATGGCGAGGATGGGGGTGGTGGTGTGCCTGGTGGCGTGGGGGTGCTTGGAGGCGACGGCGAGAGCGGCGGAGACGGATCGTTCTAGAACCCACAATAACTGATATAATATTCACATGTAATAAATGCCATAAACATTGGTATGTACATACCTCCTCATTGTCTAGCCGGGGCAATCCTTCGAATGCAGGAATAATTCTCGAATTTACCATATTGCTGTTGAATGTCGACTGTGAACTGATCTCGCTGCATCTGCGGGCTCATGCATGTAAACGTATATCTCGAAAGATGCATAGCTTGCAAAATAGGATGTCTTTGTTCTTCATGTTCTTCGAAATCTTTGTTGACGATCTCCATTCTTCCTTGCATGTATCATTGTCTAAGCCGAATCACTTCTCCTTCTTCTTTAAACCGATTATTCGTCTAGTCCATATCAGGTGAACATGTAGGGGTACCACTTTTGAACGTGTCTCAAACCATTTTGAACATTCAATGTACCACATTTGAACATCTAATGTACCACTTTTGAACATCAATCGTACCACTTTGAACGTGTATGGTACCCATTTGAACGTATATGACACCACTTTTACATAATAATTATAACTATCATCTTAATCTAGTGTACATCACGTGCAGGAAATTGGATGGTAGGGATTAAGAAAAAAAAACATTTGTGCATTAAAAATTGATTATATTTTTATTTTTGCATTTCTCTCTGGCGTTTAGACCACCAGTTGAATATTTTAAATACATTTTGCAAGGCACAATGCTTTGCGTGTCTGTCACATCGTAAGGTATGAAGTGCATTTAGCTTTTTAAAGATATGATATCCTCGTAGTCCATATCCAGTGTCTCAATGATCACGCTCGCTCTCGTATTTTCATCGAGGGAATCCGCAAGCCAGTCTCGTTTCTGCAGCTCTTTAATATATGCGATATGCTGTGCGTCATCTTCTTCATCGACAACAGCTTTCGTAATTAGCTGTTTAGCCATACTGTACGGAACGTCTCCATCTTCCCACCGCAGTCCGTGATGTTTTGCCGTCAACCATCGGATGCATGATTTGTCAGATTTCGTAAGAAGATATTGCGGCATCGAACTCCCAAATATGTAATGCGAGAGAATTGTTCCTTTTCGTAGAACAGCCACTTCCTTCACAACAAATCTTCCATCAACAATGAACCCTTGCATGCCAACAAATATTGGTACGCTCACTATCGGAACAATGTAGAGATCCGCTCATTTTCAAGCCCAGCAGGAGTATGTGGTCTTTCTCGTAAAGCATCTCGATTTTCATGATGAAAATTTGTACGAATTTGACACATGAGAGGGCAGGTCAGTAGCGTTGGAATTTAATTGATTTTGCGCACCATGTTTGTCAACGGATTGTATTCAACCACCCGATCATGCAAAATGAGACAGTAAGGTCGTATTATTCGCCGGCACGTTCTCTTTACAATCAAATTCTATGGGCACGTCCACGGTGCTATTCTTGATCGACTCATTTTGTCGCGAGCAGTCAATCACCACGAGTGGGCCAAATTGTAAAAATTGTGCAACGGTGAATAATGCCTCGTTGCAACTATGTCCGTAATACGATTTACGGAAATGCGTATACATGTTAAACAAGATGGCGTACCTATTCTTGTCAAAGTCCAAGTTCATGTCATCGTACGGATAAAATTCCGAGTTGAGAAAAAGTTTTACATTGGTCAAATTGCAGTGCTCAAACCGAGTAGCATCTTCGGTCATCACATTTTTCGAGCTGTCTGTAGAGCAAAGAGAACATATCGCGCCTTCTCCAGCTGTGCGGCTGCCTTGACGGCCCACGAATGCTTGGTCGTGCTCTGTAAGAGAGGATACTCGTACAGATCCCATGAGCGAAAACTAAAGCTCAGGTTTTGCCCACTTTAGAAGGCATGTAGCAGCGATAGCATATTAACATCGTTTAGCGTCACATGAGGCATCCGCCATTGCACTTTAAGTAATTCAATTTCTGGTTCCAACTTTGGAGGTCCAATTAGAGAATTGTTAACGTTGCGCGATCGTATTAAAATCAATTCGTGACGCGCATTCATAACCATGCGTTTGTAGTCCTCGCAAAATCCCAGCAAATATTTGAGTGGGACGCAATAATTGAAATGATTTTTCACTACCAGCTCATCGTGTCGTTTCAAGCCCCATCCGGCATTCTCCATATTTTTGTCTTCACCGGATGTCAGTGATACATAATTTTTAATCGTGCTAGTTATTCCAACGTTTCTGTTGCGATCCATCTCCACACCATTCAGCTCATATCGAATCTCATCAAATATGAACGCCATGCAATTATTTCCAAACATCAACGTTGAAGCATCATTTGGCTTATGTATCGTCCATTTCCTCCACGTAGAGGAAACTTTCACACGGCAATGTGTATAAATCTTGCTGTTGTATAGGTATTCTTATCTCATCACTGTGTCCAAACGTTGTGTTAACGTATGGGTTGTAGGTGTGAGTCTCGAGCTTAACAATGCGATCATCAAACGTCGGCTTCCCTCCAATGCTTAGAATGTCCACCATTTTCAACTTAAATGCGCACACTGAATCCCAACGATTTAAAAAATGCAATGTTTGCAACACTGTGCCTCTTCGTTTTAACGTAATCAGAGCTGTTACTGTTGTCGACAATTTCGTTTGGAAGAAACGTGTTTCTGGAGTCGTTCAACACAAGCATCTCATTCGTTCGCACCACAGGTATTATCGTCGTCGCACGTGCAGTCTGATGGTAATCTCTTCACCGCGAAAATCCAGCAATCGTCCGTTTTGATCCACAACGCGTATCGTTAGATCCGTAATGATCCGTGCGGTGATTGGATGATAAATGATCTGTGCGGGCGTTTCCGATATCTTATATCCTGGCGGAACTCTCGGAGAAAAATAATTTATCGTATGTACGCGCTTCCCATTGTTGTACGCGCCAGCGGTCGCACTACATTCAATGCGAATAATGTTTACGCTCATGATATTAATCGGATCGTCCGATTCGTGCCACAGTCCTGTTTCTAATACCCGATTCGCCGAGAATCCCAATAGCGATCCAATGTTATTGGGTTTCGTAAAATCTATGGCAAATGAGCAGAACAGCTCGCTTTTCATGGTGTTGTTGTTGGGGCGCAACACTATAGGATATACATCATCGGTACTACCGGGATTTTGAGGATATCGCTCGAGTAATCGCTGCTTCAAATACTTAGCAATGGCGTCTAGTTCGTAGGAGCCGTGGGGAATCGTAATGTACTCGTGGCCAGTGTCGACGCTGTTGTTGCCGATGTCATAGTTTGTGGTGAAGTAGAATTTATAGTTGCTCGAGTCGATGTTGGGTATTGTATGATACGTTTCAAAGGTTGTTAGACCAAGCTCGTAATCATCGTCGCTCAAATCTATGGGTGGAAAGTAGCTTACAGCGAGGGTGCTACTCTTGCCAGTTAGAGTCAATGTTAACGACATATTCCGAGATACAGCTCGACTAGTACTGAAGCAGAGTGGTGGGGAGACAGTCCTTAAATTTGGTGCCAATCGTTTGTAGAAAGCGTAGACATAGTTGTCCGCAATTGCTCTGATCATACTCCTGATAAGACGTTCGATTGTATTCAATTTTCACATCATCATCATTATCCCAATACTGTGTCAATTCCTTAGGCGGTCGAAGATTGCCAAAGCTATCGAAGTATACAGCTCGATGCCCTCTCTTCGCATACGCCACTTAATGAGTCACCGGTCCCTCGACATTGTCCAAATTCACGATGCCACTCTCGTTTCGACGTACTCCTCCGGCGGGTAGCGCGTTGAGCATAAAAACACCTCTAAAGAATGGAATACGCATACGTTTTGCCAACTCATTCAATTGCACGTCGGTAGTTACACCCACAGGCATTTTTATTGTCTTTTCGACATTTTTTTTTTTTTTCCGTTTCGAGATTCCCTGTCCGTACTTGTATGGTGTCAGATAAAGTCCACGACCTTCCATGGAGCGATTATGACGCTGCATTTCCTGCAGCTGACGTGGCGCTGCCGTATTATCGTTTACCGCCTTGGCGATCCCCGCTGCTCCGCCAGCTAGTGATCCGAGAACACCTTGCAGCGGGAGAAGTGGTAATATACCACCCCGTTTGGCCATTGGAAGAATCCGCTTTTGCGATGCTTTTCTTACACTCCTTTTACGGTGTTTTGTTTTCATCCACATTCCGTTTTTCGTCTTGGCCTTCATAGCTGCCCAAACAGCTGTAGCAGCTCCTCTTTCACCCAGAGTCGAGTCTCGCGCAACGATGCGTTTTCGCGCTTTGTCAGCGAGTACGTTATCTGCTGCGTGCCATTCGTCGAGGTCGTTGCTACGCGAATATGCAATATCGTGTTCGCGACACGCTGCGTCCAACGGATTGATGCCTTGATCACCTCTAGCCAATCGTTTTGCCAGATGAGTTCCTGGACCACAAAACTGATATCCTGGGATATGTAATTCGATAGGTAGCGCGTTTATCGCTCGATTTAACAAACCACCGCCATTCTTTACTCTCGTCGGCGTCATTCACTGCAGTTTTTAATCAGTGGTGCTGGACCGTCGATATGCGTTCGCTGCCAAGGGCGATTATAATGTTCCAGACACCGACGATACTGCCGAAACTCAAAATCGGATTTTATATGCTCGGGGAGTCTGTCCCACAACTGGTCAATGTGTCTGTCAATTTCTTGGAGTAGAATAATCTTTGGTATACATTTCAGCTTCTCAGAGGTTATGTCTCGAATGTCGCAATTATCCGGCAGAACGAGAAGCATTTCGAATACTGAGCTGTTTTGCTTCGACGCGGACCTATAAATAGGACGCAGAGTCTCTTCGATGTGTCAAAAAATCATTTTCGCGGTTTGCAGCGAGGATGCGATTCGTGCGACAACCTGTGACTATACGCGTGACAAATTTTGATGATAAATCGCAAATGATGTCCTGGAAAACAAAACGCAGACACGGTAGCATGCTGCCAAACACTATCCGCAGCCTCATTTGCGGCCCATCAAATTGCGGAAAGACCAATGTGCTGGTAAGCTTGTTGGAAAGTCCTCACGGCGTTCGCTTCGAGAACGTGTACGTGTATTCCAAGTCGTTGCAGCAGCCGAAATATCAGTATTTGGAGTATTTATTGGCTCCGATATATGAAATTGGCTACTTTACGTTTTCAAATAACAGTGAAGTCATCCCACCGAGCGAATCGCTTCCGAATTCCATTTTTATCTTTGATGACGTGGCATGCGACAAGCAAGATACGATACGAGAATACTTTGCAATGGGGCGCCACTCGAACGTTGACTGTTTCTATCTCTGTCAGACGTACGCAAAGATTCCCAAACATCTTATACGAGACAATGCAAATCTGCTGATTCTGTTTAAGCAGGAAGGTACCAACTTGAAACATGTGTACAACGATCACGTAAACACCGACATGTCTTACGAGGATTTCTGCGCTTTGTGTCGCAATTGTTGGCAACGAGAGTACGGTTTCGTGGTGATAAACAAGGATAGCGGATGTACAATGGGCGTTATAGAAAGGGATTTAACGAGTTTGCGGTATCGTGAGATGGTCAATCGTAATCGACACGTCTGTGGAAAAGCAACGTCTGCGGCACAATGATTGATATCGATAGTCTGGAGATTAAGGATCGTGAGAGAATAGCGAAGGAAATTGCAAAAACCAGTGATTCCATTCGCAAGAAACATCAGGCTTTGAAGACTGGTAAGATGTAGGAAGATATCGCGTTGGAGAAATACTTTAAACCTGTTGTTGAGACCTTAAAACATATTGTGGAAAATACAACAGCGACAAAAGCTGGCATACCATCGCTGACGAGCATGAACGTTGAAGGAATGAAACATTAAGACATAAACCAAAAATCCAACCGAAAGGGAACACATCACATAAGAGAAATAGAAAACGATTATACATGTCATCGGAAAATTCGCTCGTAACCTCCACACCAGTTCAATCGAAGCGGAAACAACCGAATGTCATGTCAAACGATTCCCCGGTTCCGCCTGCACCAATAAATACATTTCCCGATGTACAGACGATCGCAACCAATGCTGAAGACGTTTACGAAACTTCTGCCGATGAGTCATTTGCAACATCTATTAGGCATGAACTCCAAACATCCGAGGGGCAACAAACATTTCGCAATCATTTCGGTCCGTTGGGGCAAAAATACATGCGTGCCATCCTAAGTGGTGATAGGGATACGATCATGGATCATGTGTATGGAGTATACTTTGACAATAGTGGAACGATGCTTGGGGACAAGGCTTTCGATATGGACAAGGATGATAATATAATCATAGATGGTGTAAAATATGGAGGAACTCCGGTTCTTTATGAACTTATTTTCAAGAGAATTCCCGACGACGCCATATACACAGATGCCGATAGGCAAATATACAAAAGTATACTACTGACAACAAATGCTCACATACGTGGCCATAACGCACAAAATCCTATAATGGGTAACAAGGGATACAAGTATAAACATGTAATTGCGCCGCTACTACCCCGTGTATCTATCAGTAAGGCAGGGAAAGGCCTGCCGGTTCCGCGAGTCATGACGGTAAATGATAACAAGATCGATTACGTGCACTGGGACGATCCCAACGAGCTGGTGGATCGACTCCGTTTGTTGGAAGCGTCGCGTCAGACGGGTAACAACTCGCATGGCCATGAAATTCTATCGATTATCGAGGAACTCCGCGAGGTAGGCCTCATTATAAATTAAACCGCGCACCGATGATGTGCACTGTATGCGTTGAGATGCCGATCAATAAATTTGGAGTATCGCTCGAGAAGAGCGGAGCAGCTGGAATGGACTATTACAAATGGAGCGGTTTGCTTCGAAATTATATGCGAGACAATGCTCTTTGCGTGGCAGGTGCCGACTTTGATGCAAAATCACGCAAGATACGACGCGTAGCTCAGCCGACAGTTGACAGCGATGCCGTTAATAAACTATATGTGGAAAAGAGCATTAAACTTTTGAGAGAGCAGCATGAAGAATTGGAGAGGAAGCTGGTCATGTTTCAGAGAGATATGTTGACGTTGCAAAACAGCGTTCAAGAGATATCACGCGCATTGAATCCGCAGCGACAATGCGAAGGAAAATCATGCGAGACGGTTGAACTTGACCAGAATTTCCTCGAGCCGATGGGAGCACATAATGTATGTACACGATAATTATCGCATCATTCGTGTCAAAGACATCTCTGCGATCAAACATGCAACCAATATCGAAATCCGAGAGTAATGAAAGCCATAGTCTCAAGAAGCGACAACATGTTGAGGAATTGCATGCTCCAGCTCGAAGACATTTCCCGCGGAGACACGTCATAGTGCATGGATACGATGATCTGTGGCAAGCTGACGTTGTAGAAATGCGTCCATACTCGCGATTCAACCGAGGTCATCACTATATACTCACGGTCATCGATGTGCTGAGCAAGTATGCATGGGCGGTACCGCTCAAGACTAAAGGTGGTGCTGAGGTGACTAAAGCGTTTGCAAAGATATTTAGAGATCGACATCCGAAAAATTTGCAAACCGATCAAGGAAAAGAATTTTACAACGTTGATGTGCAGAAACTCATGACAAAGCATGGCATTAATCATTATTCGACGTATTCGGTGATGAAGGCCTCCGTCGTAGAACGTTTCAATCGAACTTTGAAGAACAATATGTGGAAACTGTTTACGCTCAATGGAACCTATAAATGGGCTGATGCACTACCGCGTCTACTTGCAGAGTATAACGCACGAAAACATAGAACCATCGGAATGCGTCCTTGCGATGTTACCCTGCGATCGCCGATAAGCTGCTAGCTACAGTATACAGCAACATAAAGATCGCTGCTCCAGCGAGATTCAAATTGGGCGAGTTTGTGCGCGTGAGCAAATTTAAAACCATCTTCGATAAAGGCTATACACCGAATTGGACAACGGAGGTGTTTAAAATAGCCAAAGTACAGGCAACTAATCCCGCGACGTATCTGCTCCTCGATTCCTTTGGAAAACCTGTTGCCGGAGGATTCTACGAACATGAGCTGCAACGCGTCATAGATCCTGATGTGCATCTAGTGGAAAAAGTGTTGCGTAGAAAGGGGGATAAGGTGTATGTCAAGTGGTTGGGCTTTGATAAATCACACAATTCTTGGATAAATAAAAATAATGTATTGTAAAATAATACATGGTTCAATAAAATACAATGATGCATATACATATACATAAGTGGCGACTTTTATTTTACACATTAATCCCACTATTTATATGAATGAGTTAATAAATACTAATTTCTATACATTTGCGGACAATTTGTAAACAATTTTATATTATACAATAAATTCCACTATTTATAATAAATACAATAATAATAATTTCTATTTTACAACGGTATATTATAATGTCCCCAGGGCAGAGTGTCGGTCGAATCGGGTACGATATATCGCTTGTCGTCATACGGACTTAGAGCGATTTTGGATTCCGAAATGGTGTACACTTTGTGCAATTTAGACCGTATGCATGATTGTCTGCGAACCATTTCGATCTCTTTGCGCAAACACTGCGCGTAGTCGACGAAAGTTATCGTTCTGGCTATGACGTTGGTCTTGACGCCTTTCGCCTTCTTCGTATCTTTTGCCGTCTACGCGAAGTGCATACATTTTCGCTCTAAGACCTATGAATTCAGTCATTATCGCACCGTTATTTTCATCCTTCATCAGCCCCGGAACCTTCTTATTTACGCGTGGCATATTATATGGATTGTCGGTAGGATAATCGCTTGTGTCGAATCTATCGATATTGTGCTTCATAGACTCGTAGATATCGTCGCACCGAATGTGATAAATAAGACTGTCAGTGTCGGTGTATAGAATTTTACAATTTAGCCCGTCTTTAGGAGACATGTACTCGTGGTGAAATTCATACAAACAAAGTTTTGATATGTCCAGAATGCACATACCCACGTATATCGGTTTGTTGAATCACCTCGAGTTTTCGCAATTCAACAGCTACTAAATTTTCCGGAAAAACACTTCTGCTGTGGAAATTCGGTTTCGCGATCATTGCCTCCGCGCCATATCGCCCTTCCCAATGTGTCACAAGTTTTACATCCACATGGTTTCGTACATTTTCCATAGTTTTACCGAATACTGCGTTGTTCATCAATTTGTAGAAATTCTTTTCAAAATCATCTGTCGCGCTTGTTCTAAATCGTGTGTTGAGTTCGATGTAATCGCGGAGCCAGGGAGATTGAGCGAATTGAAGCACGCGGTGTATCTTTGTAATACGAAGACCGTGACGCGTGCACTGCTGCAGGTTGCGATAATGGATTATGTAACGCTGCTTATCGTATACCGTCGCGAGTAACTTGTCCTGCCTGCTGCCAGGTGGTTTGGCACGCGTCGGACAGAACGGCAGATCTGCATGAGCATCGTGCAGACGTTGCGGATATTCCAGATCTACCTCGAGAATGTATCCCGTGGGCGAATCGACACCGATTGAAGATACGTCAAAATTTACACCATCTTCGACCCATTGAAATTTAGCGTATGGTAGAGGCTGACACATTGCCCATCCATACAAATTGTTCACGTCAAAGTACATCAAGTACGATGACTCTTCCGATGCGTCGTAAGATGACATGTACTTGTTATTGGCATGTGCGTATCTTCCGGAACATTGACTTAAGCCCCCGCGTATACCGCGTTCGATAAACATGACCATATCGATGTCTGTGAGCAATTCGAATGTAATTTTGGTATGTTTTAGCATTGCATCCCATGTGAAACCAGGTAGAGTATAGTAATGCGCTGAATCTAATCCGTAGCTCTTGATACAACTTTCGCGAAAATTTTCAAAAATATCTGCCAATAACAAGACATCAGTTTTCAAATACAAATCGCTGTATTCGCCCAAGGTTCTAATCTCGAAACGCTGCCAGACTGTCTCGGCGTGTGCGTAATCGGTCTCTGATACAGTCTCGCCCGTTAACGAACTGTAGAATGACTCGCGCGGTGGTAAGCATGGATCCTGCAGCTTGTTCGCGCAATCAAGGTATTCATATGGAAAGACACCCTTTCGCGTCAATAAATTGAAATCTTCAGTGGATAATGTTCCAAATTGGGATCGCAAAATTTTTAATTGATCTGTGTTAAGAAATGATGCTAATTTGTCGAGACTGGTATTTAGAAATTTGTATGAATCGATGAATCGTAATTTAATATAATTTTGCGAGTCTGATTCATCCGTATCTTCAACATGTTTTGTGAAAGAAATATATTTTTCTTTAGTTATAGGTAATACATCAATGTGACCTTCGAAAGCGGTAGCTATTTCCTCGATAATGAAATGCGAATCATAGCCGGATAAATTATGGAAAACTATGGGGATGTAAAACACATTTTTATCATTTAAATTGCACTCCGAATGTGCTGGGCCTCTGAACCGTACGGACAGATGGCAATGATCGCGAACTCGTACATCGCTAGTCTTGAATGGTTCTTCGCAAATATGACAATGTGCTGCATTGCGAAATGTCGTCAACTGTTCGGGAGTTAAATCCAGCATGGGAACATTACTGGTAAGAATAGGTTTGGCAAAGTTTGCAAAATTTTTAAGTTCGTCGACGAACCCAGAAACACAATCTGTGTCGCGGCGACATCGATACATCGACAGTGATGTATCATATGAACAATGCATATAATATGCAATGCTGTGTACATTGTGGTGTTGATATGTATGTAATTTATTATCACCCGCTTGGTTGTCCAACGTTTTTGCGATGATGCACTCCAGATCTGCATATACCACGAAAGGGAGCCGCTCCTTCCTATCGTGGTTGCTGAAATTGAGCAGATTGTCGCCTTCGCTGGGCAGCAGAATGGCGCAGTTGTTTATCTGCCCGCAGTCCAGCGAATGCACCTCCAACTTCTCGGTAGATCTGAAGTAGTTCATGCATCTGTAAACCCCAAAAAAAATTTATTTAATTTCACATATATTTCAACATTTTTTAAACATTTCATAAATTTTTTTTATACATACCGTTCGCAGATGAATTTCTTGGCTTTGTGCCTGATCAGCTGCATGCCCACCAGCCTGGACAAGTCCTTAATGCATGCAAAGTGCCCTACATCGCCGTGCTCTTGATTCGGCGTGTAAAGCAAGTTTACATGTCTATCCCTCTTCTGGCTGGTGAGGTGCAGCGGGAAGACTGTTGGTCCCTTCTTCATCTTCTCCTCGAAGCTGTAGACATTGACGGAGATGTCGTTCAGCCGTTCAAACTTCCCAATATACCCCAGAGACATTGGGAACTCAATGCCCTGGAGATTTAGGATCGACGTATACTGCGGGTATGAACCTGGACGTTCAGGATATTTTGTTGCTGGATGAAGAGCTGCGACAACTGCCCACGCGAAACATGCGTTGTCCGAGGATTGTATGCTTATTGTTGCCCTCTTCAGCATGATTTCTCGCGGCAACTTGAAGTGACACCCCGCGCGGAGTGGATTATACTTATTGACATTGACGGTCAGATTCATGATTCTCGCCAATGCCCATCCGCTGTCGCGTTCCTGGAACTCTTCCAGCGATGCCAGGGTGGATTCGACGACGCATCGCTGGTACCACTCCTGCAGATCGGATGTGTGGAAGAGTTCACAGTTTTGGGTGTTGATGCTTTTACAAGCATGCTTGTCACCTGCTACAAATTCGCCGTTGAACACCGTGTTCACTTTGAGGTTTCGATGTTTCCTCAAAGTGTCCCGAACATGCTCCAGCACAATGGTCTCTGCATCCTGGAGGAAGTTGCGCGGTTCGATATAATTCGAATTTAGGATGACACCTGTTAATACGCGAGTATCGAACGCAGTGTGTATTTCACGCCACAAAAGTCACTTACCCGAATGTCCGGCACCTTCACGCGCGAAACGTCTGCGCACCAAATGTTTCAATCCTTCGAGTCGCGCGATTCGAGCAACCAACGATTGTCGAACACCGATCGATAATCGCGGGCGTTTCACGCGGCTGTGTTCTTCCAAAGATTCGATACACTCGTTGCACCGTTCTTCCCACGCGAGGTACTCTTCCTGCGAAATCAATCGTTCGGATTGATCCAACAATTGGCATTCGACTTGTGCGAATTGTTCCATGATTGTAAATGGAATGTAAATGGAATGTAAATGTAAATGTAAATGTAAATGTAATATCCTTTTTTTTCAATGCAACACGTTGTAACTATTTGAGGCCTTGTGCAGTTTAAAGCGTGCATTTATACCAGCACAGCGATTTGGTATCTCTGCCTAACTCTTTCGGTGTCTCTCTCCCTCCCTCAAATGCATTGCATGCCAACATTGTTCTATGCAGTTTCTGCTGATATCGCATAATTCTTTCCATGATATTATATTACATTCAACACGTGTCGAGACTTTTATCCTTGGAGGCCCAAGATACATGCAATCGCGCGATATGCTGCGATGTTAAGATTGAACAAAAGCATTATGGAAAAAAAAAATGGTAGCTTTAGAATAAATTGTGGTGGGGATTGCACCTCTATTTAAGCCGTCTCCCCGGACGCTATTCCATCAATCGCTCAGTAGCTTCGCTGAATTTTCGACGGAACAAATAGTGCTCTGATAAACAATGTGTAGTACCAGTGCCGTGGGCTATTACGTTCCAATCAGGCAAGATGTTGGTGTATCTCCATGCAAGGAGAATACATTGAACAGGTAACATTTCATAATTTTTTATTTATTTATTTATGTTTTTTCATGAAAAAAGGTAATTTTCATGATTATGCTTTTTAGGCCACGCCAACCATCGCGTGTCATGGTCAGAAGATACGCATTAACATCCACGGGCTGCAAATATTTGGAAATTGGAATCAGCGTAGGACCTACAGCCGATGTAGAAATTCTTCTCGGTGATAATCGTGGGAATCATCTTAGAATACCATGTCATACATGGAACTCACTATTCGACTGCTGTACAACCATCGAAAAAACGTGCACAATTGCCTGGATCATCATTGATGCAGATTAATGAATTAACGGTGGAATTTTGTCGGATGTTTGATTCGTCGATTGTAAAGATGACAATTGATAATAAGTCGCTGTATTTCAAACCGAATACAGTAGCATTTTTATTTAATCTTGAGCCATGTGTAAGCTATGTGTATCCGCGGCTCTATCAAACTGTAGAAGATGTGAGGAAAAATTTATAACTTTTGTTAACGTGTTGCAACAGAGCAATGCTGTCATCGAAACATTAGATACGCGTAGTGCTGCTAAAATCATACGTGACAGCGAATATTACTGCAGGGATTATCTTGTAGATTGCGAACTGTTAGCATGCGCCATCAATGATATTGTAATTGAAGCTCGTAAGAAAAAAACGTAACAATATATTACCGAAACATTAGATACGCGTAGTGCTGCTAAAATCATACGCGACAGTGAATATTACTGCAAGGATTATCTTGTAGATTGTGAACTGTTAGGATGTGCCATCAATGATATTGTAGTTGATGCTCGCATAAAAAAATGTAACAATATAGTATCATTTAAAACATATATTATTTCTCCAATTTTATTTACCCGTCTTCCACATTATCTCCTCGCATAAATCTAAGGCTGGACCGTCGATTTAATTTATATTTTAATCCGATTTTTTTATTTATTTATTTTTTGTATTTTTTCCTTTAAACATAACAAAATATATAGTATCATTTAAAACATATATTATTTCTCCAATTTTATTTCACCCGTCTTCCACCTTATCTCCTCGCATAATTCTAAGATTCGACGTTTCAAAAAAACAAGATATTCTTCTATTGTAACAATATAGTATCATTTAAAACATATATTATTTCTCCAATTTTATTTACCCGTCTTCCACATTCTCTCTCGCATAAATCTAAGGCTGGACCGTCGATTTAATTTATATTTTAATCCGATTTCTTTATTTATTTATTTTTTTGTATTTTCTCCTTTAAACATAACAAAAAATATATAGTATCATTTAAAACATATATTATTTCTCCAATTTTATTTCACCCGTCTTCCACCTTATCTCCTCGCATAATTCTAAGATTCGACGTTTCAAAAAAAAAAACAATATATTCTTCTATTGTAACAATATAGTATCATTTAAAACATATATTATTTCTCCAATTTTAGTTACCCGTCTTCCACATTCTCTCCTCGCATAATTCTAAGATTCGACGTTTCAAAAAAAACAATATATTCTTCTATTGTAACAATATAGTATCATTTAAAACATATATTATTTCTCCAATTTTATTTACCCGTCTTCCACATTCTCTCCTCGCATAAATCTAAGGCTGGACCGTCGATTTAATTTATATTTTAATCCGTTGGACGCAGCGTGTCGCGAACACGATACTGCATATTCGCGTAGCAACGACTTCGTCGAAAGGCACGTAGCAGAAAACGTACTCGCTGACAAACCGCGAAAACGCATCGTTGCGCGAGACTCGACTCTGGATGAAAGAGGAACTGCAATTTTTCGAGTAAGTTTTCGCATTTAGTATACAGTATGAAACTTTTTATTTCTTGTGTTTCGTAATGATATTAACCATTTTCAATAACGCGTTTTGCAAGAGTTTGACCAAACCTAACCACAGTGAACTATAAAAATCTGAATTTATACGAGTACTAGAATAATAAATAGAAAGAATAGATTTACGAGCCGAATGATGTGTTGTTTTTTTTTCGCTAGCTGTAAATATTTTCTTAGGAGAACATTATGTAATTATTTTTTAGATCTCAACAAACGTACCGAGAACGCCGAAAAGAAAATAAAAAATGCCTGTGGGTGTTGAAAAAAATTTTCGGGGGTCATCCCGTCCCTCGGTTCGGTATGAAAAGTTTTCGGGGATCATTCCCCCCCTCTTAAAAAATTTCCGACGGCGGGCCAAGTCTGGAGAGGTCTCCGAGGCGGCTCGGCCTGGATTAATCCCCTGACATCCCCCACTCCACGGCTCGTGTGCGCGCAACCACTCTTCCACTCCCCACAGGCCCCGCGCCTAAAGTTCTCCGCGCCGCACTCCCCACAGGCCCCGCGCCTAAAGTTCTCCGCGCCGCACGTTCCCCTCATTGCCCCATGGGTTAGAATCCCCCTAGCTATACTACTGACGGGCGATTCCCCCCAGTTGGAAGGTGGCGAGGATGGTCTTCCTCCGGAAGGAGGGTCGGCCCGCGGTGTCTTCCCCCGCATACCGGCCCATCTGTCTCCTCGGCGAGGTGGGCAAGCTCTTCGAGCGGGTGATTGCTGAACGCCTCGTCGAGCACCTGTCGCGGGGTACCCCCGGCCTGGCCGACTGCCAGTACGGCTTCTGGGAGGGTCGATCGACCATCGACGCGATAGGTCGTGTCAGGGCCCTTTCGGGGTCGGCCGTCTCCCGGGGAGGGGTGGCTTTGGCAATATCCTTGGATATTGCCAACGCCTTTAACACCCTGCCCTGTGAGGAGATAAGGAGGGGGCTGGAATATCAACGGTTCCCCCCTTGTCTCGGGGCGGTCATCAGGGATTATCTCCGCGGCAGGTGGATCGAGTATCCGGGCCGGGATGGGCATATGCGGAGGGAGGTATACTGCGGGGTTCCGCAGGGGTCGGTCCTCGGTCCACTCCTGTGGAACATCGCGTACGACGCAGTGTTGCGGGCAGACCTCCCCGACGGCGTCAGCGCCGTGTGTTATGCAGATGACACACTGGTGCTGGCCGTCGGGGAGCACAGGGAGCCAAGCGTCTCGCGGAGGAGGGGCGCAAACGCGTCGTCGACCGGATCAGAGGATGGGGATGACGGTGGCGGTCCATAAGACATAGCTGATAGCGTTCCATTCACCTGGGCACGATCCGCCACCCCCTCTGATCCGCGTGGGTGAGGCTAATATCGAAGTGAAGCCCCAGATGAGGTATCTGGGGCTGATCCTCGATAGCCACTGGCGCTTCGAGGAGCACTTCCGCTTCCTGGTCCCCGGTTGGAGAGGATGGTCGGGGCTTTGGGCCGGATTCTGCTCAATCTGGGGGGCCCGGCGGGCCTAATTCCCCGCCCCTATGTAGCAATGGTTCAGTCATTGGCCCTATACGGGGCCCCCGTCTGGGCGGACGACCTGGCGACCACCCGGCGCAGGAAGACTCTGCTGCGTCGGGTTGAGAGGCGGATGGCTCTAAGGGTCGTCCGCGGTTACCGGAGCGTGTCGCATGAGGCGGCGACGGTTCTTGCGGGGATGCCGCCTATGGATCTCGTCGCGCGGTCGCACGCGATGATGTATCGTTACCGCGTCGACCGATGCGCGGGGGTGGGGGCGGTCCCTGGTGTGCAGGAACCTGCTTGGGGCGAGTTGAAGCGCCAGGCCCGGCAGTCCGTGGTGCACGCGTGGCAAGAGCGGTTGGCTCTGCCTACCGCGGGGCACCGGACAGTCGGGGCTGTTCGGCCACTTTTGAGTGAGTGGCTGGACAGGTGTTCTCGGGGCATGGCAGCTTCGGCAGATACCTGTGCCGGATAGGGAAGGAGCCGACGGCGCGTTGCTGCCATTATGACGCTGAGCAGGACACGGCGGAACATACCCTCGAGGTATCCACTGCGTGGGAGGGGGAGCGCCATGTCCTGGTCGGCGTCATCGGGCGGGATGTCTCGCTGCCGGGCATGGTGCGCGCCATGCTCGGCAGCGAGGAGAAGTGGAGGACCGTGGCCTCCTTCTGCGAAAGCGTAATGCTGCAGAAGGAGACCGCGGGAAGGGAGCGCGAGCGTCAGCGGAGTGCTGAGGCTCGCGCTCGTTTGGTGGCGAGAGTGCGTCGCCTGGGCGTCAGGCGTCGCGGGAGGCCCCCTCGGCGTGGCGCATGACCCAGGCTCGGAGGGGGGTCCTGATAGGAGCACCCCTCCCGCCAGGAGGCGTATGGTCGGACCGGATGCTGTGGCAGTGCCTCCTGTCCGGGTCCGGCGCACGGAGCTGCACCCTCGGTGGCCTGGTGCGGCCGTTAGCTGTCGGCCTCAGAGGGGTAGAAACGGGGTCGCGGGCGGTTGCGAGTTGGGGCTCGCAGCCGCCACTAGACGCGGCACCGGGACGGATGGCGGCAGGACGAAGTGGCTTCGTCCTGCCGCTATGAGACAGGGCAATTGCCGGGTCGACTGTTTGTCCCCCCGCGGGTGGGCGCAAAGCGCGGGCACGGGGAGGATACCGGAAGTATGCATCGAGCGATTCCCGGTATTCTCCCAAATCGTACGGAAGGGTCACCGTGGGGTTTTTAGTGGGTAGGTCCCGCGCCCGTTATAATGGGCGCGGGGAATCCCTCACACCCCTCCCGCCACACTCCAAAGAGGTGGGAGGGAGTCTTTCGAAGATTTTCCCAACGAAAAAAAAAAAAACTACAAAAAACTAACTAACTAACTAGCAGACAAATTAACTAATTTAATGAAAACTAACTTATTAACTGACAAACTAACTAACTAACTGCAATCTAACTATGTAACTGACAAACTAACTAACTAAAAGCAAACAATCTATCTAACTGCAAACTAACTAACTATCTGACAAACTAACTCACTAACCGACAAACTAACTAACTAACTGACAAACTAACTAACTAACTGCAAACTAACTATGTAACTTACAAGCTAACTAACTAACTGCGATCTAACTAAATAACTGCAAAATATCTAACTAACTGCAACCTAGCTAACTATCTGCAATAAATCGAACTAACTGCAAACTAACGATCTAACTGGACAAACTAACTAAGTAACTGACAAACTAACTATCCGACTGATAAACTAACTCAACCAACTGCAAACCAACTAACCAACCGCAAACTAACTAACTAACTAACTGACAAAGTAACTAATATACTGCAAACTATCTATCTAACTGCAAACTAACTAACTAACTGACAAACTAACTAACTAACTGACAAACTAACTAACTAACTGACAAAATAAATAACTGCGAACAAACTAAATAACTGCAAACTAACTAACTATTATAATGCATACTAACTAACTAACTAACAAACTAACTATCTAGCTGACAAACTAACTAACTGACAAACTAACTAACGAACTGTAAAATAGCTAACTATCTGCAAAAAACTAACTAACTGCAAACTAACGAACTAACTGACAAACTAACTAACTAACTGAAAAACTAACTAACTAACTTCAAACTAACTAACAAACTGCAAGCAATCTAAATAACTGCAAACTAACTAACTAACCGGCAAACAATCTATCTAACTGCAAACTAACTAAGTAACTGCAAGCAATCTAACTAACTGACAACTAAAAATATAACCGGCAAACAATCTACCTTACTGCAATCTAACTTACTATCTGACAATGTAACTATCTAACAGACAAACTAACTAAATAACTGCAAGCTAAATAACTAACAGTAAACAATCTAATTTACTGCAAACTAACTAAATAACTGCAAAACATCTAACTAACTGCAAACTAGCTAACTAACTGCAAACAATCTAACTAACTGCAAACTAACGAACTAATTGTCAAACTAATTAACGACTGCAAAAACAAACGAACTGACGAACTAACTAACTAGCAGACAAATTAACTAATTTAATGCAAACTAACTTACTAACTGACAAAGTAACTAACTAACTGCAATCTAACTATGTAACTGACAAACTAATTGACTAACTGCAAACTAACTAACTAACTGACAAACTAACTAACTAACTGTAAACAAGCTAACTATCTGCAAACAATCTAACTAACTGCAATCTAAATAACTAACTGCAAACTAACTAACTAACAGACAAACTAACTAATAAACTGCAACCTATCTAACTAACTGCAATCTAGCTAACTATCTGCAAACAATCTGACTAACTACCTGCAAGCAATCTGACCAACTGCAAACTAACTAACTAACTGCAAACAATCCAGATGACTGCAAACTAACTAACTAACTGGAAACTAACTAACTAACTGACTAACTAACAAACTAACTGCAAAGTAACTAAATAACTGCAAACAATCTAACGAACTGCAAGCAATATAACTGACTGCAAAGTAACTAACTAACTGCAAACAATCTTACTAACTGCAAAGTAACTAACTAACTGACTAACTAACTAATTTACTGCAACATAACTGACAAACTGCAATCTAACTAACTAACTGCAAACTAAATAACTAACTGACAATCTAACTGACTAACTGCAATCTAACTAAATAACTGACAAACTAACTAATGTAATGCAAAGACTCTAATTACCTGACAAACTATGTAACTAACTGGAATCTAGCTATCTAACTGATTAACTAACTAACTCACTGCAAACAAACTAACCAAATGCAACCTAACTCATATAATGCACACTAACTCCCTAACTGACGAACAAACTCTATAACTGACAAACTAACTAACCAACTGACAAAACTAACTAAATATCTGCAAACTGTCTAACTAACTGCAAACTAGCTTACTACCTGCACAATCTAACCCAATTCAACTGCAAACTAACTTACTAACTTCATAATAAGTAGCTAACTGAAATGTTAACTAACTCACTGACAATATAACATTCTAACTGCAAACTGACTGTTTAACTGACAAACTAATTAAATAACTGCAAACTATCTAACTAACTGCAAGCAATCTAACTGACTGCAAACTAACTAACTAACTGCAACCAACTAACTAACTGACTAACTAACAAACCAACTGCAAACTAACTAACGAACTAACTGAAAAAGTAACTAATTTACTGCAAACTATCTAACTAACTGCAAACTAACTAACTATCTGAAAAACTAACTAACTAACAGCAACCTAACTATCTAACTGACAAACTAACAAACTACCTGCAAAGTAACTAACTAACTGCAAACTAGCTAAGTATCTGCTAACAATCTAACTAACTGCAAACTAACAAACTAACTGCAAACACACTTACTAACTTACAAACTAACTAACAAACTGCACACTATCTAATTTAATGCAAACGAGCTAACTAACTGGAAACTAGCTAACTAACTGCAAACAATCTAACTAACTTCAAACTAACGAACTAACTGTCAAACTAACTAACTAACTGACAAACTAACTATCAAACTGATAAACTAACTAACTAACTTCAAAGCAACTAACTAACTTACTAACTGACAAACTAACAAAGTTACTGCAAACTATCTAACTAACTTTATACTAACTAACTAACTGCAAAAACTATCTAACTGACAAACTAACAAACTGACTAACAAACTTAGAAAGTTACACACAAAACTGGCTGACTAACTGACAAACTAACTAACTAACTGCAACTAACTAACTAACTTACATACTAACTAACTAACTGCACACTATCTAATTTAATGCAAACTAAATAACTAAATGCAAACTAACTAACTAACTGACAATCAAACTAATATACTGCAAACTAACTAAATAACTGCAAACAATCTAACTAACTGAATGCAATCTAACTGACGCCAAAGTTACTAACTAACTGCAAACAATCTAACTGACTGCAAACTAACTAACTATCTGACAAACTAACTAACTAACAGCAAACTAACTATCTAACTGACAAACTAACATACTAACTGCAAAGTAACTAACTAACTGCAAACTAACTAACTAATTGCGAGCAATCTAAATAACTGCAAACTAACTAACTAACCGGCAAACAATCTAACTAACTGCAAACTATCTAAATAACTGCAAAATATCTAATTAACTGCAAACTAACTACCTGGCTGAGAAACTAAGAAATTTACACCAAACTAACTAACTAACTGACAAACTAACTCTCTAACTGACAATCTAACTAACTAACTGACAAACTATCTAACTAACTGCAAACAAACCTTCTAACTTATAAACTACCTACTAACTAACTAACTGACAAACGAACTTACTAACTGACAAACTACTGCAAACTGATTAACTAACTAACTCAAATAACCGCAAAATGTCTAACTAAACTAACTAACTATCTGCAAACAATCTAGCTAACTGCAAACTAACTAACTAACTGCAAACAGCTAACTAACTGTAAACAAACCTTCTAACTAATAAACTAACAAACCAACTAATTACCTAAACCAACTAACTAACAGCACACTAACTAAATAACTTTGCAAAATATCAACTGTAAAACCAGCCTAACTAACTGCAAACATTCTAACTAACTCCAAACTTACTAACTGACAAACTAACTAACTAACTGCAAACTAAATAACTGACTTACAAACCAAGTAATTTAACCAAACTAACTAACTAACTGACAAACTAACTAAACAATAGCAAACCAACTTGCTCCAAAAACTAACTAACTGCAACTAACTAACTGACGAACTGACAATTTACTGCAACCAACTAACTGCAAACTAACTAAACAGCAGACAAACTACTAATCAAACAAACTAAACTAACTGCAAACTAACTAACTTCCTGACAAACTAACTATTTTACTGCAAAACTAACTAACTGCAAACCAACTAACTAATGACAAACTAACTAAATAAACTATCTAAACTGTCTAACTAACCAAAACTAGCTAACTATCTCCAAACAATCTAACTAACTGCAACTAACTAACTAACTGCAAAACTGACTAACTAACAGACAAACTAAATAACTGCTAACAAACTAACTAACTGCAACCAACTAACTAACTTACAACCAACTAAATAATTCAATGCATAATAACTATCTGACTGAGACACTATCTATCTAACTGACAAACTGACTAACTAACTGCATATTGTTTTACTAACTGCAAACTATCTAACTATATGCAAACAATCTAACTAAACTAACGAACTAACTGACATACTAACTAAATAACTGACAAACTAACTAACTAACTGCAACCAACCAACTAACTGACAATCTAAATAAATAACTGCAAACAAACTAACTAACTAACAAAGTCACTAATACTGCAAACTAACTAACAAACTGACAAGCTAAATATCTAACTGACAAACTAACAAACTAACTGACAAGCTAACTAAATAACTGCACCATCTAACTTAATCCAAACTATCTAACTATCTGCAAACAATCTAACTAACTGACAAACTAACGAACTAACTGTCAACCAACTAACTAACTGACAACTAACTATCAAACAAACTAACTAACTAACTTCAAAGCAACTAACTAACCAACTAACTGACAAACTAACAAACTAACTAATAACCAAGAAATTTACACAAACTGGCTGAGTTAACTATCTAACTGACAAATCCAACTAACTAACTGCAAACTATCTAACTAACTTACATACTAACTAACTTTCGCACACCATCTAATTTAATGCAAACTAAATAATCAAATGCAAACTAACTAACTGACAATCAAATTAATATACTGCAACAACTAAATAACTGCAAACAAACTAACTAACTGAAAGTAATCTAACTGACGCCAAAGTTACTAACTAACTGCAAACTATCTAGCTAACTGCAAACTAACTAACTAACAGCAAACTAACTAACTAACTGACAAACTAACTAACTAACTGACAAACTAACTGAGTAACTGCAAACTAACTAACTAGCTGGTGAGCAAGCAATCGCAAACCAACTAACCAAACAATCTAACTAACTGCAAACTAACTAACTAACTGACAAACTAACTAAAAATCAAGCTAACTGTCTAAAAAACTCGCAAAACTAACTAACTTTCTCCTCCAAACTAACTAACTATCTGCAACAATCTAACTAACTGCAAACTAACTAACTAACTGCAAACTCACTTACTAACAAACAAACTAACTAACTAACTGACAAACTAACGAACTAACTGCAACCAACTATGTAACTACAAGCCAACTAATTCAACTGCGATCTAACGCAATAATGCAAAAATATCTAACTGACAAACTAACTAACCATCTGCACACAATCTAACAAACTGCAACTAACTAACTGACAAACTAACTAAGTAACTGACAACCAACTATCCGACTGATAAACTAACTAAACCAACTGCAAACCAACTAACTAACTGCAACCAACTAACGAACGAACTGACAAAAACTAAATATACCGCAAAACTATCTAACCAACTGCAAACTAACTAACTAACTGACAAAACTAACTAACTAACAGAAAAACTAACTAACTGACAAAATAACTAACGGCGAACAAACTAACTAACTGCAAACTAACTAACTAACTGCATACTAACTAACTAACTACCCAACTAACTATCTAGCTGACAAACTTACTAACTGACAAACTAACTAACGAACTGTAAAATAGCTAACTGCAAAAAACTAACTAACTGCATACTAACGAACTAACTGACAAATTAATAACTAACTGACAAACTAACTAACTAACATCAAACTAACTAACAACTGCAAGCAATCTAAATAACTGCAACCATCTAACCAACCGGCAAACTAACTAACTGCAAACTAACTAAGTAACCGTAAAGCAATCTAACTAACTGACAACCAAAAAATATAACTGCAAACAATCTACCTACTGCAATCTAACTTACTATCTGACAATGTAACTAACTAACAGACAAACTAACTAAATAACTGTGTTAAATAACTAACAGTAAACAATCTAGAGGATTATTTACTGCAAACTAACTAACTAACTGCAAACAATCTAACTAACTGCTAACTAGCTAATTAACTGCAAACAATCTAACTAACTGCAAACTAACGAACTATCTGACAAACTAAATAACTAACTAAAAACAAACGAACTGACAAACTAACTAACTAGCAGACAAATTAACTAATTTAATGCAAACTAACTTACTAACTGACAAAGTAACTAACTAACTGCAATCTAACTAACTAACTGACAAACTGAATTTGACTAACTGCCAAACTCAACTCAACTAACTTGACAAACTTTAACTAACTAACTTCAAACAAGCGGAATTTAATTCATTCTGCAAAACAATCTAAAACTAACTGCAATCTCTAAATAACTTGAAACTGCAAACGGATCTAACTGAACTTAACAGACAAACTAACTGAAATAAACTGCAACCATTATACATAACTAACTGCAATCTAGCTCAACTCATCTGCAACACAATCTCCAACTAATTACTACCTGCAAGCAATCTGACCAACTGCAAATAGAACTAACTAACTGCAAACAATCAGATGTTGATCAAACAACTAACTAACTGGAAACTAACTAACTCAATCTGATCTAAGCTAACAAACTAACTGTAAATTAACTAAATAACTTTACAAACAATCTAACGAACATGCAAGCAATATAACTGACTGCCAAAGTAACTAACTAACTGCAAACAATCTTATCAACTGCAAAAGTAATCTAACTCGAACTGACTAACTAATAATTTACTTTACAGCAACATGGCACCGATCTAACTGCAATCTAACCAACTAACTGCAAACTAAATACCTCAACTTTGGACAATCTAACTGACTAACTGCAATCTAACTAAATAACTGGACAACCACCCAAACTAATTGTAATGCAAAGACTCTGAATTACCTGACAAACTATGTAACTAACTGGAATCTCCAGCTATCTAACATGATTAAGCTAACTTAACCTATACTGCAAACAAACTAACCAAAATGCAAACTAACTAATATAATGCAAAACCAACTACCTAATCATTGACGAACAAACTATCTAACTGACAAACTAACTAACTAATCTGACAAACTAACTAATATCACATGCAAACTGCTGTTAATCCTAACTTACCAAATCTAGCTTAATACCTGCCGGGTACACAATCTAATTAACTGCAAACTAACATAACTAACTGCATACTAAAGTAGCTTAACTGACATAAGCTAACTAACTAATCTGACAATATAATATCATTTTAATCGTAAAACTGGACTGATTAACTTCGAGATAAACTGGTAAGTATCGCTATAAACTATCTAACTCAACTGCAAACAATCTAACTGACTGCAAATTAACTAACTAACTGCAAACTTCAACTAACTTAACTGACTAACTAACAAACTAACCACAAACTAACTAACGAACTAACTGAAAAAGTAACCATTTTACTCGATTGCAAACTCATTCTAACTAACTGCAAACGGCAACTAACTATCTTAGAAAAACTAGCAAACTAACAGCAACCTAACTATCTTAACTTTGACAAACTAACAAAAATAACACACAGTAACACTAATGCAAACTAACTTTAATTAAACTAGCTAAGTATCTGCAAACTAGCTAACTAACTGCAAACTACACTAACTATTTGCAAACACACTTACTAAACCTGACTAACTAACAAACTGCACACTATCCTCAATTTAATGCTGAAACGATTAACTTCAACTGGAAACTAGCTAACTAGACTGCAAACAATCTAACCAACTTCCATGGAGGTGGTAACGGGTAAACAGTAACTATCAAACTAACTAACTAACTGACAAACTAACTATCAATCCGATAAACTAAGCCGAACTAACTTTAAAGCAAACTAACTAACTTACTGGCAACTGAGCTAACTTAAAGTTAACTGCAAACTATCGCAATTCTAACTTTATACTTTATATCCTGGAACTTAAATCGTAAAAAAAAACTATCTAACTTGACACAACTAACAAATCCTGATCTAACAAAACTAGAGAAGTTACAAGGCGCCACAAGAGCTAGTGACTAAACTTCGGACAAAACTAACTAACTCAACTGCAACCAACTAACTAATTTACATATCTAACTCAACTAACTGCACACTCAAATTTATGCAACCTAAATATCTAAATGCAACCAACTAACTAACCTTGACAATCTCAAACTATACTGCAACACTGCCGCAACCAACTAAATAACTGCAAAACAATCTAACTAACAGAAATGCAATCTAACTGACGCCAAAGTTACTAACTAACTGCAAACATCTAGCAACTAATCCTGCAAACTAAGCAACTATCTGACAAACCAATCTAACTAACAGCAAAACCAACTATCTAACTGACAAACTAACATACTAACTGCAAAGTAACTATTTAACTGCAAACTAATTAACTAATTGCGAGCAAGTAAATAACTGCAAACTAATCCAACTAACGGCAAACAATCTAACTAACTGCAAAACGATATCTAAATAACTGACAAAATAACTAAAAAACTGCTAACTTTGTCTAATTGAACTGCAAACTAACCTTTCTCAAACCTTCAACTATCTGAGAACCAAGAAATTTACTACCAAAACTAACTAACTAACTGACAAAACTAACTTACTTCAACTGACAAACTCAATCTAACAAACCTGACAAAACTATCTAACTAACTCCGCAAACAAACCTAACTAACTAAACCACCACCTTACTAACTAACCAACTGACAAACGATCTTATTAACTGACAAAACTACTTACCACCTGGCTGAAACCGATTAACTAATCACCAATCCATCTAAATAACTGACAAAACTTCAATCAAGTGACAATCTAGCTTCAACTATCTGACAAAACAATCTAGCTTTAACTGGCAAATAGACCAACTAACATAAAGCCGCATAGCTAACTGAACACTAACTGACAGGCAGACTTACACTAACTGACAACGACTAACTGAACGGGCGGTAACTGCAAACTAACGCGTTAACTAACAGCACATCTAACTAAATAACTGCAAAATATCTAACTAACTGTAAATCAGCTAACTATCTATGCCAAAACATTCTAACTAACTCCAAACTAACTAATCCAAGTGACGGAAACTAACTAACTAATCCTGCAAACTGGGCCAATAACTGACTTACAAACTACACTAATTTACACCAAACTGGAACTAACTTAACTGACAAAACTAACTAAACAATAGCAAACCAAGTCTAAATAACTGACCAAAAACTAACTAACTAACTGCAAATCTAAGCTCAACTAACTGACGAACTGGACTATTTTACACTGCAAACTAACTCAACTAACTGACAACCTAACTAACTAGCAGACAAACTAACTCAACTAACTGCAAACTAAGTCCAACTAACTGCAACCTAACTAATCTAACCTGACAAACTAACTATTTAACAATAGCAAAATTACTAACTAACTGCAAACTAACTAACTAACTGCGAAGTAACTAACTAACTGACAAACTAATTCAATAACTTTCGCAAACTATCTAACTAACTGCAAACTAACTAGCAGACAAATAACTATCTAGCGACAAACAATCTAACTAACTTTGCAAACAAACCTTAACTATACTGCAAACCAACTAACTAACTGGACAAAACTAAATAACCAACTGCTAACAATTACTAACTAACTGCACCTGACTAACTAACTGACTTACAAACTAAACTAATTGCAATGCAAACTAACTAACTAACTGGACAATAGAGCTAATCGGGTATCTAACTGACAAACTGACTAACATACTTGAACTGCCAAACTAATTCAACTAACTGCAAAACCACCAACCAATTGTTGAGCAATCTACTAACTGCATAAACTAGCTAACTATCTGGCAAAACAATCTAACTAACTGCAAACTAAACGAACTAACTGACATACAATAACTAAATAACTGCTAACTGTTCAAAACTAAATAACTAACTGCAAACCTTTCTCCAAACCAACTAATCATCTGGACAATCTAAATAAATAACTGCAAATTAATCAAACTAACGGTAAACTTCATTTCATTAACAAACAAAGTGACTAATATAATCGACCAAACTAACTAACAAACTCGACAAGCTAAATATCATAACTGACAAACCTAACAAACCAACTGACAAAGTAAGTAACTCAAATAATCTGCAAACTCTCTAACTAACTGCAAACTATCTAACTATCTGCAAACAATCTAACTAACTGCAAAACTAATGAACTAACTGGACAAACTAATCTACGGAACTGACAACCTAACTATATCTAACTGACAAACTAACGAACTAACACAAACTCACAACTAACTAACTGCAAACTAGCAAACTAACTGCAGGCTAACTAACTAACTGAATTCAAAAACTAACTAACAAACTGACATATTAACTATTCAACTAACTGCAAAACTACCTAACTAACTGACAAACCTAACTAACTGATAAGACAGGGTACTAACTAATACAACTTCGAACTGACGTCAAACTAACTAGTTTAACTGCAAACTAACTACAATTTAATGCAAACTATCTCAATCTGCATTATAATGCTAACTAATCTAACTGACAAACTCAAACTAATCATCTAGCTGCAAACCTAACTCAACTAACTGACAAGCATATCTAACGAACTGCAAACTAACTTACTCATTCTGCAAACTCACTAACTAACTGACAAATATCTAATTCTAACATAAGTAACTACCTGAGAGCAAGCTAACCAACTAACTGCAAAACCAATCTAACTAACATCATTAGAACTAACCATCTAACTGACAAACTAACTAACTAACTGAACAAACTAACACAACTAACTCGGCAAACAAATTGCTATCTAACTTACAAATCCAACTCAACTAACGTGCAAACAATTAACTAACTTGACAAACTATCTACGTAACTGTGAGCCAAACCAACTAACTAACTGCAAAGCTAATTAACTATATCCTGGACAAATTAACTAATTTACTGACAAACTATCTAACTAACTGCAAGCTAGCTATCCAACTCGGTAAACCAACTAACTTATCTAACTGTCAAACTAACTAACTAACTGCAAAGTATCTAACTAATTCTGTCAAAACTAACTAAATCAACTAACTGACAAACAGCTAACTAACTTACAAACTAATCTAACAAACTGCAATCTCAATAATATCTACAAATTAATCTTGCTAACTAATAAATAACTCAACTAACTGACAAACGAACAAACTAACTTGACAAACTAACTAACTGAATGCAAACTAACTGAAAACTAACTGACAAAGTAACTAACTAACTGCAATCAAACTAACTAACTTACCCAAAAAGTAACTAATACTAACTAACTGCAAACCAACTAACTAACATATGACAAATTAACTAACTAAGCTGTAAACAAAACTAACTCATCTGCAACTGCAATCTAACTAACTGACCTGACAAGCCACCTAACTAACTGCAAACTGTCTAACTAATTTTACATGACAAACCTATCTAATTAACTGCAAACTAATCTAACTAACTGACAATCTAACTAATTTACTATAGAGCAAACAATCTAATCTAACAATTTGACAAAACAGTTCAACTAATCTGCAAACTAACTAACCTTAACTACAAACAATCTAACTGACTTACAAACTAACTAACTCCAAGTGCAGAAACTAACTCAACTAACTGGACAAATTAACTAACTAACCTGGAAACTAACTAACTATTGTAACTGCAAGGCTAACCTAACTAAAGCTGACAAACTATCTAATATTAACTGACTGCAAACTAAATCAACTAACTGACGAATCTAACTAACTATCACATAGAGCAAACTAACTAACTCAACTTGACTAAAGTAACTAACTAACTAGTACAACACTTAACTAACTAACTGGACAAAGCTAAACTACTAATTCTATTGCACAACTAAATAACTATGACCAACTGACAACTGAAACTAAATTTACTAACTATCTAACTAAATCAAACTGACAACCATCACACTAATATCTAACTATCACAAAGACTAGCTGACTTTAATCTGATAATCAAACTAATCTACCACATAACTCTCAAACGAATATTTGCAGAAGCTAACTAACTGCAAACTAACCGATGAAGACTACGATACTGACGAATATACTGCAACTAACTACCAACTGACAAATTAACTCAACTAACTGACAAAACTACCTAACCAACTGACAAACTAACTAACTGAACTGCAAACTGTTCAATCCAACTGCAAATCAACCTGACAAACTAACTCAACCGTTAACTGGACAAACTAACAAACTACAAACATAACTAACTGGCAATACTAACTAGCTAACTGACAAACAATCAATCTAACACAGCTATCTATAACTGACAAACCCGCTAACTAATATAATGCAAACTGACTGATTAACTGGACAAACTGGCAAATTAACTGCAACCATTCAACTAACTGACAAACTAACTAACTAACTGACAAACTAATTAGTTAACTGCAGAAAACTAACCAACACTAACTGACAAAACTAACATGAACTAACTGCAAACAATCTAACTAACTGTCAAACAAAAAGTAACTAACTAACTGGCAAACTAGGAAGTAACCAACCAACTATAGTGCAAACTAACCAACAAACTGGCAAACTATCTAACTAACTGGACAAACCTTAACTAACTAACTGACAATCTAACTAACTAACGGACAAACTGCAACTGACTGCATACAATCTATGGCAATGACTAAATAAATACCACTGACAATCTAACTTAGACTAACTGCAAACAATAACTAATATGAACTGCAAACTAGCTAACTAACTGACAAACTATTAACTTACTATGTGACATTCACAACTAACTAACTATTTCATACATCCTAACTTCCGAATTAACCTGTAAACTGACTAACTAACTGACAAACTAACTAACTAACTACACAAAACTAACTAAATAACTGCAAACTATCTAACTAACTGACAATCAAGGTAACTAACTCCAAACAAACTAACTAACAGTTGCGGAAACCACTAACTAAATGACAAGAACTAACTAACTAACTGGACAAACCAACTAACTAACTGGACAAAAGTAACTAACTAAGATTGCATAAGTAACTAACTAACTGACAAAGTTAAATAATTTACTGGCACCAACTAACTAACTAACTATACTCAATCTACCAATAACTAACTACCTATAAAATAACTAATCTAATATAATGCAAACTAACTAATTACCTTGGACAGAACTAACTAACTTTTCCTGCAAACTAACTATCTAACTTTGCAAAACTCACTAACTAACTACTGGACAAACTAACTAATATAACTGACAAAACAGACTAACTAACTGCCAGAAACTAAATCCAACTAACTGACAAACCAAATAAATTACATGCAAACATACTAACTAACATTACAAACAAGTCACAACTAATATAACTGCAAAACTATCTAACTATCTGGACAAATCTAACTAACTAACTGCAAACTATCTAATTTCCAATTGACAAACTAACTACACCGTAACTGGCACCACAACTAACTCAACGTAACTATGACAATCCTTTGATTTACTGCAAACTAACTCAAGTAATCTGACAAACTAATTCTAACTTCACTGCGTACCCAGCTAAATACCTGTAACAATCTAACTAGTATACTTGCAATTAAATTCACTACAGAAATTAACTAATTGATACCAAACTAACTATAACTAACTGACAAACTAATCTAACTAACTGACACCTAACTAGCAGTCAACTGACAAAACTATCAACTAACTTACTAACAAAGGTCTAACTCAATATAACTGCAAACTAACTGTAACTAACTGGATTCAAACTAAACAAGTAACTAGCAATTGACAAACTAACTATAACAATGACAATCAAACTAATTGTAACTGCAAACTGTTCAACTATGCACCTAGTTTAACTCAAAACTATCTAACTAACTGCCAAAACTAATCTCAACCTTAACTGACAAACTAACTAATTAACTGACAAGCTGACGGCACTAACTAACTAACGGTACTCTGTAAATACAACTCAATTAACTGCAAACTAACTAACTAACTATCTGGTAATTGTAAACTGAACTACCTATATTGCAAATAACTAATTCTAACTGACAAACTAATCTTAAATTACCTGACAAACTAATAATTTTACTCGCTGACAAAACTAACTAATCTAACTGCATAAACCAACTCAACTAACTTACACCAAGTTCAACTAATATTCAATTGACAAACTGTCTAACTAACAATAGCAAACTGGCTAACTATCTGGACCAAACAATCAACTAATTCAACTGACAAACTAACTAAACTACTTCTGACAAACTAACTATTTTACTGCAACTAAACGCATAACTAACTAACTACACAAACAAACTAATTCAGTAACTAACTGCAACAAACTAACTAATCTCTTACTGACCAATCCAATTAAATAACTATTTGACAAACTGTCTAATTATGGAGTGCAAACTAACTAACTAACTGGCAAACAATCTAACTCAACGACAAACTAACTAACGATCTGACAAACTAACTTCCAACTAACTGACAAACTGAACTAACAAACTGCAAACAAACTAACTAATCTGACAAAGTAACCTAACTAACTGCAAACAAACTAACACCAACTGACAAACTAACCATCTAACTGACAAAAACTAACTAACTAACTGACAAACTGTCTAACTAACATACAAACTAGCTTATTAACTGTAAACAATTCGTTAACTAATCTGACAAACTAACTAACCTAACTGACAAACTACACTAAATAACTGGACAAACTAACTAGAGGCTAACTGCAATCACCAAGATTAACTTCAACTGACATAAACTAATCCCTAACTAACTGCAGACCAACTAATTTAAGTAGCAAACTAACTATTAACTAACTGACAAAACTAACTCAACAAACGGACATAGTAACAGTCTAACTGACAAACTAATCTAACTTACTGACCAAACTAACTATCTAACTATGACAAACTAACTAATATACTAGCAAGCTGTCCAACTGAACTGCAAACTAGCTGAAGTATCTGCAAATAACCAATTACCTAGAACTAACTATTTCCTGGACAATCACTAACTAACTAACTGGGTCAAACTAACTCAACTAACTGACAAATAATAAATAACTAACAGCAAACTAACTAACTAACTTACAAACAAAACTGAACTAACTGATAAACTAAATAACTAACTGGACAAACAAACTAAATAACATGCAAACTGTCTAACTAACTTTATACTAGCTACCTATCTGCAAACAATATAACTAACTGACAAACTAACTAACCGGACTAACTTTGCAAACTAACTAATTTAAATGCAAAATAAACTAACTAACTGGAGACTAACTAACTAACTGACAAGTCAAGCCAATTTACATTGCAAAACTAACATAACTGTAACTGCAGAGAATATCTAACTCAGACTTTCATACCTAGGTAACTAACTGCTAACAATCTAACATACTGCAAATCTAATTCATACCAACTGGACAAACTAGCTAACTAACTGACATACTAATTAAGTAATGTGTGACATACTAACGGTGTAACTGACAAACTAACTAACTTACTGACAAAGCAATTGAATAGCTTTACCGACCGCTAACTGACAAACTAACTGCAGAATAGCTAACTATGTGCAAACAATCTAACTTAACCGACAAACAAAACTATTAACTAACTAACAGCAAACTAACTAACTAACACACAAATTAAATCATACTAACTGACAAACTAACTAACTCAACTGACAACCAACTAACCAACTACCAGCAAACCTTAACTAACTAACTGCAAAGTAACTAAATAACCGGCAAACTGTCTAACTAACTGCAAACTAGCTAACCATTCTGCAATCAATCTAACTAACTGACAAACAAACCCCAACTAACTGACAAACCAACTAACTATCTGACAAAATAGATAACCAACAGCGAAGATAACTAACTAAATGCAAAATAACTCAACTATACTGGAGACTAAATCATAACTAACTGACAAATCAAGCTAATCTAGCTGACAAAACTAACTAAGTAACTGCAAAATATCTAACTAACTTCATACCTAGGTAACTAACTGCAAACAATCTAACTTACTGACAACCTGACTAACTAACTGACAAACTAGCTAACTAACTGATAATACTAATTCAAGTGACTGACATACTAACTATCTAACTGACAAACTAACTAACTTACTGACAAACCAATTGAATAACTGCAACCAACTAAGTAAATGCAAGAATCTAACTTAACTGCAAACTAGTAAATCATAACCGGCAAACACCCTACCTAACTGCAAACAAACCAATTAACTGACAAATGTAAATCTCAACTGACAGACAACCAATTAAATAATCGCCAACTGAACAATGTAACAGTAAACAATTCAACTTAATGCAAACTAACTAACTAACTGCAAACAAAGTTCAACTAACTGCATAATCTAACTAAATAACCGCAAACTGTCTAACTAACTGCAAACTAGCTGTAACGATCGGCAAATCAAACTAATCCGCTAACTGCAAACAAACAAACTAACTGGACGAACTAACTACAACTATCTGACAAATTAAATAATACACAGCAAACTAACTAACTAACTTTATCATACTAACTAACTAACTGACATACTAACAGTACGAACTGACAAACTAACTAACTAACTGGACAAACTAACTATATAACTGACAAATCCATTCAACTTACTGCAAACTAGCTAACTATCTGCAAACAATCTAACTAACTCCAAACTATCTAACTAACTGCACACTAACTAAATAACTGCAAAATATGTAAGTAACTGCAAACTTGCTCACAAACTCCAAACAATCTAAATATCTGCAAACAATCTAACTAACTTAACATTAACGAGCTCCAACTGACATACCAACTAAACAACCGACAATCTAACTAACTAACTGTAAACCAACTAACTAACTGACAACCAAGTAAACTACCTGACAAACTAACCAGATGTACCTGCAAAATAACCAACTAACCTGCAAACTAACGTAACCAACCATGACAAATCTAACTAAATAACTGCAAACCGTCTAACTAATCGTTGCGGGCAAACAATCTTAACTTATCTGGCAAACAATCTAAATCTAACTGCAACCTAACAAACTAACTGCAAACCAACTTATTAACTGACAAAGCCATTAACTTCAACGAACGACAAACCAACTAATTTACAGCAAAATAACTAACTGATCTGCAAAACTAACTTACTAACTCGCGTCACTGGGGCCAACTAACTGACAAACAAACTTACTCAACTGACAAACCAAATTCAACTAACTGGACAAAAAACGAATCTAACTGTACGCAAATTAGACTAATTTACCTGTAAACTAAGTAAATCTAACTGAATTCAGCTTATCTAAATAACGCAACTAACCAATCACCAAAGCCAAACCAACCAACTGCAAACTAACTAATATAACTGGAAAAACTAAACTATTTTACTGTTAAATAACTAACTTAACTGCAAAACCAACTAATCTAACTGGGACAAACTAACTAAACAACAACTGCAAACTGTCTAACTAACTGCAAACTAACGAACTAACTGACATACTAACTAAATACTAACTATCAGTCGAACTGACAAGCTATCTAACTTACTGACCAAACTAACTATCTAACTGAAAAACTAACTAAGTAACAGCAAACTGTCTAACTAACTGCAATCTAGCTAAGTATCTGCAAACAATTTAGCTAACTGCAAACTAACTAACTAAGTGCAATCTAACTTACTAACTGACAAATTAAATAACTAACAGCAAACTAACTAACTAACTTACAAACTAACTAACTAACTGCAAACTAACTAACTAATATACTATCTAAATAACTAACTACCTACAAACAAACTAACTAACTAACTGACAAACTAAATAACTAACTGCTAACAAACTGAATATTTACAAAAGTAACTAATATATTGCAAACCAACCAACAGACTGACAAACCATCTATTCTGAACTGACAACCTAACTAACTAACATACAAACCAACTAATGAACTGCAAACTAACTAACTAACTGACAAATTGACTAATTTACTGCAAACCAATCCAACTAATATACCATTCAAATAATCAACTACCCATAAACTAACTATCTAACTGCAAGCTAACCAATCACACCTGCCGAACCAACAATTTTACTGCAAAATAACCAACTAACTGCAAAATAACCAATTGACTGCAAACTGTCTAACCAACTCGCAACCTAGTTAACCATCTCCAAACAATCTAACAAACCGTAAACCAACCACCTAACTTACAAACTAACTAACTAACTGCAAACCAACTAACTCACTTACAAAAGTAAACTGGTGCAATGCATACCGACCCGCCAAACTGACAAACTAACTATTCCAACTGACAAATCAACTACAACAGCAAACTGTTCAACAAACCGCAATCTAGCTAACTAACTGCAAACTTTCTAACTAACTTTCTACAAACCAACGCTAACTAACTCAAGCTGACTCAGCAACTGACAACCTAACTATGTACCCGCAAACCAATCAACTAACTTCACACTAACCAAATAACCGCAAAATATCTAAGTAACTGCAAATTAGCCAACTAACTGCAAACATTCTAACTAACTTTGCAAACTGACTAACTAACTGCAAACTAACTGACAAACTAACTAAATAACTGCAAACTGTTTTACTAACTGCAAACTAGCTAACTATCTCCAAACAATCTAACAAACTGCAACCTAACTGACTAACTGCAAACAGTCTAATTTACTGCAACCTAACCAACTAATATACAATCCAAATGACTAGCTACCCATAAACCAACTAACTAACTGCAACCTAACCAACTAACTGACAATCAAGCTAATTTACTGGAATCTAACTAGATAAATGCAAAATATCTAACTTCATACCTAGCTCATCTAACTGCTAACAATCTAACTTATTGCAAACCAATTTATTAATCAATAAACTACCTAACTAACTTACAAACCAACTAACTAACTGAGATACCAAGATTCTAACTGACAAACTAACCAACATACCAATAAACTAACTATATAACTGCAAACCAAGTGAACTAACTGACAAAAATAAATAACTAATCGCAGACAAACTAACTAACTGGACAATCAAATCGAATTTTCTGCAACCTAACCAAATAATTGCAAAATATCTAACTAATCAAAAACCAACAAACTAACTGACAAAGTAGTTATTAACGGACATACTAATTATGTAACTGACATACTAACGGTCTAACTGACAACCTAACTAATCCTACTTGACAAACCACAATTGAATAACTGCAAACTGTCTAACTAACTTCGCAGAATAGCCATCTATCTGCAAACAATCTAACCAACCGCAAAACAAACTAACTAACCGCAAACTGACTAACTAACTGCAGAATAGCCATTCTATCTGCAAACACCCTAACTGTTAACTGCAAACAAACTAATTCAACGGCAAACTGACTAATTCAACTGCAAACTAACTGCCAAATCCAATCCAAATAACTGCAACCTAACGAACTAACTGACAACCTAAATAACTAACAGCAAACCAATTAACCAACTTACAAAACTAACTAACTAACTGCACCCTAAATAAGCAACTGACACCATCTAATTTACTGCAAAACTAACCAACTAATATACAATCTAAATGATCAACTACCTATAAACCAACCACCTAACTGCAACCTAACCACCTAATCGCAAACAATCTAATCCAATGCAAACTGGCAAGTAACTAACCCAATATAAACCAGTTTACTGAAAAACTATATCACCAACTGCAAACTATCTAACTAACTGCAACCTAAATAACTAACTGGCAACCTAACCAACTAACTGCAAATAAACGACCTAACTTACAAACCAACAAACGAACCGCAAACTTACTAACCAACTGACAAATCCAACTAACAGACAAAACAATCCAACTAACTGCAAAAATCCGAAACAACTAACTGACAGACTAAGTAATTTACACCAAGTTAACTAACTAACTGCAACCTAACCAACTAACTGACAAACTAACAACTAACGGTATTGACAAACTGGCAACAGCAAATTAACTAACTAACTTTTCAATCAAACTAATATAATGCAAACTAACAAACTAACCGACAATCTAACTATTCAAGTGACAAACTAATCCAATTAACTGCAAACAAACTAAGTAACTTACAAACTAACTAATATACGACATACTTACTAACTAACTGACAAACTAAATAACTAACCTCAAACAAACTAACTAACTTGCCAATAGTAAATTCTGGTACAATGTAAACTAACTAACTAATTGGACAAACTAACAATCTAAGTGACAAACTAACTAACTAACCTCAAACAAACTAACTAACTTATGTGCTAATTCATAATGCAAACGAATCCAACAAAATGACAACCTAACTATCCTACCGGACAACCTAACTAACCAACAGACAAACTAACTGGCAATAATCGTAAACTAACTAACTAACTGACAACCTAAATAACTAATCGCCAACCATTCGTTCAACAGCAACCTAGCTAAGTAACTACAAACGAATCTAACAAACTGCAACCTAATTAACTAACCGCAAACAATCTAACTAACTGCAAACTAACCAACCAACCGCAAACAATCTAACTAACTGCAACCATAATCAACTAATCCTGTAAAATAACCAATTTACTGTAAACCATCTCACCAACTACATACTTTAGCTAACTATCTGCAAACAATTCAACTAACTGCAAGCAATCTAAATAATAATGCAAACTAACTAACTAACCGGGAAACAATCTAACTAACTGCAAACTAACTAACTAACTGACAACCATACTAAGTAATTGCTAACAAACTAACCAACTGACTAACTAACCAACTAACTGTAACCTAATTCAATATAAAGTAAACTAATTCAATCAACTGACAAACTAACTATCGGCGACAAATTAAATTAATTAACTGCAAAAACTAACAAACTAACTTACAAACAAACTAATATAATGCATACTAATCTGGCGAAACTGACAAACTAACTATCTAACTGACAACCTAATTAACGAACGGTGACAACCTAATTAGATAATCAACCTCAAACAAACTAACTAATCTCACAAAAAGTAACTGAATATAATGCAAACCAACCAACAAATCGACAACCTAACCATCTCACTGACAAAGTAACTAACTAACAGACAAACTAACTAAATAACTGGAAACTAGATAACTATCTGCAAACAATCTAACTAACTGCAACCAATCTAACTAACTGACATACTAACTAATTAACTGACAAACTGAGTAACTTGCAACAAACTAACGAACTAACTGCAAACTATCTAACTAATCGCCGAAAAACTAAGTAATTTTACACCAAACCAACTAACTAACTGCAAACTAACTAACCAACTTACAAACTAACTAACTAACTGCACAATATCTGATATGATGCAAACTAACTAAATAACTGCAAAATATCTAAGTAACTGCAAACTAGCAAACGATCTGCAAACAATTCAACTAACTCCAAACTAACTAATCGCAAGCAACCTAAGTAATTTACACCAAACTAACTAACTAACTGACAACCTACCCAACTAACTGTAACCTAATTCAATCCAATTGACAAACTAAATAACTAACGGCTGACAAACCAAGTAACAGCAAATTAACTAACTAACTTTCAAACAAACTAATATAATGTAAACTAACAAGCAAACTGACAATGTAACTATCTAAGTGACAAACTAACTTATTAACCGTAACCTAACTAAGTAACGTACAAACCAACTAATATAATGCAAACTTACCAACTAACTGACAAACTAAATAACTAACCTCAAACAAACTAACTAACTTACTAAATAGTAACTGGTTACAATGCAAACCAACTAACTAACTGACAAACTAACAATCTAAGTGACAACCTAACTAACTAACCTCAAACAAACTAACTAACTTACAAAAAGCAACCCAATATAATGCAAACGAACTGATCAAACTGACAAACTAACTATCCTACTGGACAAACCAACTAACTAACAGACAAACTTACTAAATAACTGCAACCTAACTAACTAACTGACAACTATCTGTCTGACAGCAAACTAAATATGTAAGTGCCAAAACAATTCAACAAACTGCAAACTAACTAACAAACAGCAAACAATCTAACTAACTGCAAACCAACCAACTAACCGCAAACAATCTAACTAATTGCAAACTAAGTGAACTAATCAACTTGCAAAATAAATCCAATTTACCGTAACCCATCTCTACCATCCACAAACTAGCTAACTATCTGCAAAACAATCTAATTAACTGCAAGCAATCTCAACAATCGTAAACCAACTAACTAACCGGGAAACAATCTAACTAACTGCAAAATCTGAATTCAACTAACTGACAAACTTACGGCGTAACTAAGCTAACAAACTAAACCAACTGCAAATGCATTTCTAACCAACTGACCAATTGAATCAACTACCCTGCAAACCAATTAATATAAAGCAACCTAACTAACTAACTGACAAACTAACTATCTAAGTGACAATCTAACCACCTAACTGCAACCTAACAAACTTATTACAAACCAACCAACTAACTGCCAACTATCTATCTAACAGCAAACTAGCTAATTTACTACAAACAATCTAACTAACTGCAAACTAGCTAACTAACTGCAAACAATCTAACTAACTGCAAACTAGCTAACTAACTGCAAACAATCTAACTAACTGCAAACCAACTCCACCAACCGCACACAATCTGGATTAACTGCAACCTAAGTAACTAACTAACTTGCAAAATAACCACAATTTACTGCAACCTATCTCACTAACTGCAACCTATCTTAACTAACTGGCAAACCAAATAACTAACTGGCAAACCAATCAAATAACTGCAAACAAACTAACTAACTTACAAACCAACTAACTAACTGCAAACTTAGTAACCATTCGACAAACTAACTGGTCGACAACCTAACTAACTAACAGCAAACTAACTAACTAACTGACAAACTAAATAGCTAACTCATATCAAACTAACTAACTGCACCCTAACTAACTAACTGCAAACTAACGAACTAACTTACAAACCAACTCACTGTTTAAATATTGCGTTAATTCGAAGCATTAAGTAAGAATAGTAGAATATTATTCGTCACTCCGTATTGTTTTCTGCGTATGTAACCGACTCGAGACTGTTTGACCTTCTTTCGTGTACGTTACGCGAAAAGAAGTACAGGTTATAAAAACTGTCACGATACGGATTTCTTTGAAACATCACGCGATCGGGACGAACCTACGCGTGATTTCGATCTAACGTTTCGGCGCGTGTATAAAGAGAAGGTACGACAATAATAAGTTGGACAAAGACGAATTCAAATTCGTTCATTTGGCGCCGCTATTCTTGGAGATTCTCCCTCCGAATTTTACTAGCCGTGCTGGATCGTCACACTTAATTTGGAATCGGCAGTGAGCAGATGTACGCACGATCCCGCTCCCCGCAATTTGCAAGGTTTTCGAATAGTTTCTGAGTTACTCGAACTTTCGACGAAATTGTAATCGTACAAAGTGCAGTACGAGAACGGACAGGGAATCCATCCGGCACTGTCAATAGCTTCCGCAAACCCCGTTTAAGCAATTTAAAATCAAAGAGTCGTATCGTGGGCATGGAAGTTCAAATACGGAACTGATTGTAAAACAATCCCATACCGTGAACTTCCACAACCCGTTTACTATTTAAAAGTAGCCGTAAACGTGAACAATGTTCAATACGGAACGGATTGGAAAACTATCCTATACCGTGAACAATAAGTTCAATGTTGGTCGGTTTGGAAAATAATCCTATACCGTGAACTTAACAGGACGTTCATCACGGAACGGGTTGAAAACAACTCCATCCCGTGAACCTCCGTAGGACGTTCATCACGGAACGGGCTGGAAAACAACCCCATCCAGCAAACTCTCCTAGGACGTTCACTACGGAACGGCCAAACAATCCTATCCCGTGAACTTCCAAAGCTGCTTACCAATTAAACAGATTAGGTCCGAAACACGACCTGATCCAGTGACTGTAAAGATCTCGCAGGTTATAATCCGAGATTTCGAATTGTGCAGTGGGAAATATCTCACCTCAGCCTGAATACAGACACGTATCAGCTGTAATCAGAGGTCGTGTCCGAAGTATTCAGCAGTGGCTATGACCCACCTTGGTCTGAAAAAAAAAAGGCAAAGAAAATACGTATCGCTGCAACCAGAGGTCGTGTGTTTGAAGGTATCGAGGCGATTCTCGTACCTCTCTGGAACATCAAACGGTTCGGAACCCACAATCCAGGGGTGTATAAAATACCCTGGGCGGATTTGCATTACCTTCTAGTCGAAGTGTAAAGACACCTTAACTCCCAGCTTACGACGAATCGCAGAATACTCCCAAAGATCGCCAGTCTAGTACGGTCACTCGTGCGCAGGACGTTAATTCATTAAGCTACGTGGTGTCAGACCCAATCGTAAGTCGACCCAAGGGCGCCATTGGAACACCTGCATCACAATCGTGCCCCGTACGCACGCAATAAGGTGGTAAAAAGGCCGAGGAGCGGCGGCATGGTTGCAGCCTTACAACCTCCATCCGTTACCCTCTCCTACGATAGTGTCGAAACCCGCAGTCGGGAAAGAAACGAGGTTGAATCTCGTCTTCCCTTAAACTGCAATCAGCCGTTTCCCCGGTTTAAAGGGAACGCACACAAACATATACAGTCTCACCAGCTTAGTTGCGTAACGCGGCGGTTGAGTTTCCCGCTCCTGAGTGCGACAAGCACAACAAGGAGCGCGTGAACATTAAAACGAGACGGAGAGAGTGACAAACGTTACCGTATATTTACATCTCGTTCCGGTCTCTTTTGTTTCCAGAACAGCAGATGCGAGCACACGCCAGACGTGCCGGTCAGACAGGCGAGGTTTTTGTCGCGTATAATTTAATTTTCAAGACAGGCTGTCTGCATTTAGCGTCCACAATAAAACGACGTCGTCGAACTGATTCGAGCTACGTGAAATTATGTATAACGGGTGACAATTACTTTTCCATCCTCCTATTCCCTAGTGATCCGGACCCCCGTTAGACGAGGTTCTCAAATCAGTGTTTGAGCCCTCCACATTCTAACATAACTAATATAATGCAACCTAACTAATCCAACTGGACAAACTAACTATCTTAAGTGACAAACTAATCCAAATTAACTGACAAACTAAATAAATAACTGCAAACAATCGAATCAACTACAATCCAACTAACTAACTGACAAACTAAATAACTAACTCCTCAAAACAAAGAATTAGCTTAAGGTTAACGTAATGAATATAATACAAACCAATTAACAATCCAAGTAAACAAACTAACTAACTGCGAACAAACTAACTAACTGCAAAACAAATTAACTAACTGACAAACTAAATAAATAACTGCAAACAATCTAACTAACTACAAACTAACTAACTAACTGACAAACTATTAAAATAACTAACCTCAAACAAACTAACTAGCTTACAAAAAGTAACGAATATAATACAAAAACCAAATTAACAAACTGGCAAACAAACTAACTAACTGCGGAACAACCTAATTAACTGCAAACAAAATAACTAACTTACAAAGTAACTAACTAACATACTAACAAACTTACTATCTAACCGACAAAACTAACTAACTAACTCCAAACTTACTAACTAACTGACAAACCAACTATCTAAGTGCACAAACTAACTAACTAACTGACAAACTAAATAATTAACCTCAAACAAACTAACTAGAAGCTTACAAAAGTAACGAATATAATACAAACCAACTAACAAACTGGCAAACAAACTAACTAACTGCGAACAAACTAACTAACTGCAAACAAATCCAATCCGTTAACTTACAAACCAACCAACTAACAGCAAACTTACTAACTAACCGCCAAACCAACTAACTAACTCCAAACCCTAATAACCAACGGCTGACAAACTAACTATCTAAGTAGTCAAACTAACCAACTAACTGACAAACTAAATACCTTAACCTCAAACAACCAATCTAACTTACAAAAGTCACCACATAATGCAAACCAATCCAACAAACTGACATACTAACTATATGACTGACACAGTAACTAACTAACAGACAAACTAACTAAATAAAATGAAAATCCATTCAACTAACTGCAAACAATCTAACTAATCCATAAACCAACTAGCTAACTGCAAACCAACTAACTAACTGGACAACCTAAATAACTAACCTCAAACAAACTAACCAATCCTACAAAAGTAACTAATATAATGCAAACCAACTAACTATCCGACTGACAAAGTAACTAACTAACACAATAAACTAACTAAATAACTGCAAACTGTCGAACTAATCCGCAACCTAGCTAAATATCTGCAAACCATCTAACCAACTGCAACCTATCTAACCAACTGCAAACAATCTAACTAATCATGAACTAACTAACTAACTGATAAACTAATCAAAAAACTGCAACCAATCCAACTAACTGCAAGCAATCTAGCTAACTGCAAACCAACTAAACCAACCGCCAAACAATCTAACTAACTGCAACCTAACTAACTATCTCTTCGTAATATACTAATTCAACTAAATGACTACTGACTATCCGTCTGATAAACTAACTAACTAACTGCAAGCTAGCTGACTAACTGCAACCATTCTAACTAACTGCAAATTTAACTGACCATCTGCAAGCAATCGGTAACTAACTTACAACTAACTAACTAACCGGCAAACAATCTACCTTACTGCAACCTAACTAACTGTCTGACAATGTAACTAATCAACAGACAAACTAACGCAATAACTGCACGCCAAATAACTAACTGTAAACAATCTAATGTACCGCAACCTAACTAAATAACAGCAAAACATGTAATTCAACTGCAAACCAGCGCAGTAACTGCAAACAATTCAACGAACTGCAAACTAACGCACTAACTGTCTAACTAACTAACTATCTGGCAAACTAACTAACCAGTTGATACAAACTAAACTAACTAACTTCAAACCAACTAACAAACACACTAACTGGACAAAGTAACCACTTTCCTGCAAACTATCTACCTAACTGCAACCAACCTAATTAACCGCAAAGTAACCAACTCACCGCAAACCAACTAACTAACTGACAATCTAACTATCTAACTGACAAACTAACGAACCAACTGACAAACTAAATAACCAACTGCGAACAAACCAACTAACTGCAAACCAACCAACTATTCTAATGCAAACTAACTAACTAACTAACAACCTAACTATCTAGCTGACAAACTAACTAACAAACCGCCGACAAACTGAATTCAATAGCCGCAAACTGTTCAACTAACTGCAAACTAGCAATCTATCTGCATAGAATCTGGGCAAGTAGCTGTAAAGTAACTATTCAACTGACAAACTAAATAACTAACTGACAAACTTAATAACTATCTGCAAACAAACTATCTAATATAATGCAACCTAACTATCCAACTGAAAACTAACTAACTAATATAATATCTATATAATTCAATAACTGGAAACAATCCAACCAACTACCTGCAGACTGTTCAATCAACTGACAAACTACCTGAATTTTACCGCAAAAATAACCAACTAACTCCAAAAACCAACTAACTTAAAAACTAACTAACTGACAAGTTAACCAATTTACTGCAAACCAAGTAACCAACTCAAAACTAACTAACTAACTGCAATCCAACCAAGTAACTGGACAACCTATTTAATCCAACTGCAAACCAACCAAGCAATATACCGTTGCGGGATCTAACCCATGGGGCATTGAGGGGCGCGGGTCGCGGAAGAAGTGGGGGCGCGCGGGGAGTGCGGCGCGGTGAAACTAGGGCGCGGGGATGAAGCAAATAGGTTGCGCGCGAACAAGCCGAGGAGTGCGGATGGCGTTAATAGTGGGAAGGATCGTTCCGGACCGAGCCGGAGCGGAGACCACTCCAGACCCGGACCACTTCTGAAGGGCGTGGGGGCCTACTGGGGGTGGAAAACAGGTTGCGATGCGCGCATTGCCGCGGAGTGGGGGATGGCTCAATCGTGGAGGGGATTAGTCCGGGCTGGAGTTGTCAGAGACTGCTCCGAAATCTGACCCACCGTCGGAAATTTTTCAGACGGGCGCGAGGCCTTCGGGGAGCGGATAATTGGTTGCACGCGAACAAGCCGAGGAGTGGTGGTGGCACACTCGTGGAGGGTATTAGTCCAGACCGAGCCGCCGCGGGGACCTCTCGAGACCTGTACCACCGTCGGAAATTATTTCAGACGGAAGGAATGATCCCTGAAATTTTTTTCAGACTCCGATTCACCACCGGAAATTTTTTTTTTTTTCGAGGGGAGGGACAACCTTGGTCCATCCCCGCGCGAATCGATATGTAGCGAATCAATGCCGCATCGATCGGAGAAAATGACATTGATATGCAATATCTGCAATTGTATTTATTCTGTTCAAATCATTTTTCAAAAAGCTTACTTCAATCTTAACGTCGCAGCGTATCGCGCGATTGCATGTAATTTGAATCCCCTCGATAGACGCACCTGAATGACACTATTTAGCTGCATGAAGAACGCTCCGAATGAAATATAAGACTTTTTGAAACGTTGCCTCTTAGAGTTAGGTATGAGGAGAGAGATGGTGGAAGACGTTTGAAATAAAATTGGAGAAATAATATATGTTTCAAATGATAATATATTGTATATAAAAAATTATTTGAATTATTAATAGCATCGCATAACATATTATCCACTGTAAATGTCATGTCTGCAATCCGTGAGAATTTTTATCATAATATTCATGAAGGACTTTGACGGCCTCACGTTTATGCGCAATAATTGTTCTGCTTTTACTATCGTTACAAATTGTTTATATTTCTAGCTGACATAGTGCGTATTTTGACACAGCCACGCAATACGCGCGTGCCTGACACACAGTTCCAGTTCGAATGTACACACAGTCGATGGTTTCATATACATGCAGGCAATCATACAATTTCATTTGCACAAGGTTCCGTGCCACGCATTGTAACAACCGTAAGCACCAAATCACAAATCGCGCTAATGACGCTGGAGGAGGAGCTGATTTTGCCATGTTCGATATCCTCGCGTTTCCTGATCAATGTCGCCCATGTCGAAAGTGGCAACAACAACACATTTCCTCGAGTATCGCTGGGCACAATTTCCACAGCGGACACAGGTCCTACCGCGATTCTAATATCCAGGTACTCTTTAGATGCCGTGGATGTGGAGGGCAAACCTCCTCCCAGTATATAAGGCGTCGAACGTTGTTTATTGCTATCGTAACATATAGAAAAAGTATGTAAAGCACCAAAGGTAAGTAATAACGCTAAGGGAATGATGATATTGAATAATTTACTCGCGACTTATGGCACGCCGTTTCGCGAGAAATGTAGTAATTCGCGTTTGTAGAATCCAATAGATAACGTTTCACGACGACGGCGACGACGATAATATCAAAACGAGTGTGCAGCACATAAAAAGTGTAACGATGCACCAAGAGAGAAGCGAGGTGCGGGGGAGAGGAATTTTTATGTCACGTGTTCTTATGCGAAAAGTGCAAATTTTGCAAAAGCGTTTTTAGATTACCTTGAACACGTCCAATGCGTGCAAATTCTATGACATCACATTCGCGGTACGAATCGACCGAAATCATGTGTATCATGCGAATTTTTTATGTCACATGTTCTTTCTTCTTTCTGCGAAAAGTGCAATGTTTGCAAATACCATTTATATTACCATGTACACGTGCAAAAATGTAGCCTCAGCAGAACAAATAACATTGACGAGCATT